>OY757315.1:23474076-24074076 GCA_963583905.1 Stenurella melanura
TTATCCATTGCAGGAATTAATTTGGGCTAAAATCTATCTATTTTGTGTTTTTATGTGTGTGTTTATATAATTTTTCGCATTTCATACTCAAATTTCTCAATTTTTGTAATACTCTTTACATCAGCAGGTATTTCGTTATACAATTTATAGATAACATATGAAAAGAATTGTTCAAAAATGCAGATCTATGAAAAGGTGGACTGATTAAAGATTTTCTACGTTCATTAATATTATGAATATTTATCTGACAAAAACGAATTTTATTATATAGATAAGGCGGTGATTCAGTAGTCACCATCTTCCAAACGCAGATATAGGCATATAATTATAATCGTCTATTATTATATATTTAGCTGATTTAATTTTTTAACTTTATGAGAGATGTGTTCCTTTCTGTTTGTATTGCAAATTAGACGAAAACAAGTGTTTTGAATTCTGTTTGATGTAGTAATATCAACAGATCTTTACTTGAATATGTTCCATAAATTACTAAAAGCTTTCCTAATACAGTTCCTTACATGGTTATTAAATCTTAGATCCGCGTCGATAGTAAGTCCCAAGTTTTTGCCTCATTTACAAAAATTATAGAGATATCATTGACTTTTAATTTTTAATCCTCAAGGCACCTATTTCGCTGAGTTGTCCTACCAAGCAACATTATCTTTGATTTACTAGGGTTTATACACAAACTGATTAGCAGAAGCCGTTATTAATTCAGCAATGTCATTATTTATTTTATTTTTAGCGTCGTCAATACATTCTGGATTAAAGAAATAATACAATTGTGTATCATCAGCGTAACAGTGTACCTTACAAAATTTAAGTAGGTACTCTGTGCAGTTGCCTTGTATAAACAGAAAATAGGAAAGTCCCCAAAATTGACCCCTGTGGTACCCCCAATCCAAGTTACTCTCAAGAGATAGTTTTACAATTTGCCTCCTATGTTGTAAGTAGTTCCCAATGAACAGCACTGCCTTATTTCCAAAATGTTGCTTATCTAAAGTACCCTTCACATTTTTCAAAATTTATAGGCCTTGATTTTGCTTTTTTCAAATAATGAATTTTAAAAATTAAAAACTTTTGATTAAAATCAAACTTTAATCAATCGATTTAAATCATCTCCACCCTACCATAGATTAAACAAACTATTCATATGATGCTTTTTCTCACTCGATAAGAAACACTGTAGATACAGCAAAAAAGTAAAAATGTATTAGTACTGCATATGTTTTGTCATACAATTACATTATCTACTACTGCCCAAAGAGTAAACACCACATCTAATGTCGTATTTAACAATAATCATGCTAAACGGGTGATATTAAATCTCAATTTAGCCCAACGCTCCCTGTGAAACTTGCGCTAAGCGCGCAAATCTTATTAATGCATATGTGTTTGCCCTAGTTGTTCAAAATAGGACAAAAGAATTATTCCTACAAATCTCCCGTTTTTGCCTGCCCCTTTATTTACCAATGCTAGAGTTTATTGCATGGATATTGAGAGATTAAAGTCGTTTAAACTTCTGAGAAGTACGAAATTGTCATAAGATATGAACATGTTATTTCCAGATCCACGTGCTCAGTTCTACATCGTATCTACTGATTTCGTTTTGAAACTTTTAAATGCTTAATCTGAAGGATATATTTTTCTCTGGGAAATAAAACAATTCTTGCTTTTATAGCTTTGAGGAAAGTAGCACAACTTCGGGAACAGAGAACAGTGTTTTAAATGTAACAAATTGTAGTATGTGTACGTAAGCCTGAGAAACTATTAAACAAGGTAAATTGGAATTCAGCTGCCACGAAATAGGAATTCAAAGTTTTTGTACGTTTTGGAAAATTTCGTCCAACATCATTCTCGTCACCAGTATACAGAGTAACTCAAAAAATAGCGTGATTATTAGGGGTCGGATGTAAGAGCGCCATTCACAATTTATGAGGTGCGTACTCAGACGCATTTTTTAAGAGCGTTTTCAACTTGATAAACTATTAAACAAGCTAAATTGGAATTGAGCTGCCACGAAACAAGAATTCAAAGTTTTTGTACGTTTTGGAAAATTTCGTCCAACATCATTCTCGTCACCAGTATACAGAGTAACTTAAAAAATAGTGTGATTATTAGGGGTCGGATGTAAGAGCGCCATTCACAAATTATGAGGGACGTACTCAGACGTATTTGTTAAGAGTGTTTTCAACTTGATAAACATAACCGAAGCTTCGTAATTGTAAATTGCCCCAGGCAAATTAGCGGAACAGTCGAACAGTGCTGATCCAGGGCTGAAAAATATCCCCCCCCATTTTTTGGGACGGGGAATCGATCGCAATTGCGAACCGAGACGGGAGGTGGTCGAAAGGGATGAGTCGGACTCAGTACTCATCCACCCATCCCTCAAGCACTAGGAAACTACCCCCCTGATGAGAATACCGGACTCGCTCGATTTCTCACGCGTTTATTCTTGAGGATGCGGTTGGGAGGTAGTCAAGAAGAATGATTAGGATCAGATTCGTCTACACAACTCCTGCCCCACAAGTGGGTGGAAACTGCCTCCCTAAAGCGGATAACATTTGAGGGGCGCCACATATTTAGCCTTCATTTTGCTAATATGAAGATCAAATTTTGATAAGTGTAGAAAGTGTGAATTTTTTTCTACAGCAATGTCGATAAAATGTGAGCATTTGCAGGGATGAGTATTATTGCAAGTGAGAATCTCTTTTATCTTTTGAAACAGATACCAAGTATATATAAAAAAAACTAAAAATAACGGAGGGCGGCAAACTTTTTTATTTGAAACTATTTTTCAAGGATTCATATGTTGAAAACTGTTCGATATAAATATATCGTATTCGCAAAAAAGAATAAGAATTTACTAAATATAATATGGAATGGCATTATAAATTTACCTCAAAAACTACACAGAGAATCGAACACAATGCATTAACTCGAACACCCTGTAACGTTCATATTGAAACCTTAATGTGAATGATTATTTTTTGTTACGATCAAGTATATTCATACATCCATGTTTAAAGAAATCAACGAAAAAATGGAGTTCTTCAGTATCGATTGCTTTTTTCTACATCAAGGAATGTCCGATTTCATTTAAAAAATGTATCCGTTATTTTTTGCGACACCAACAACAAATTTCAAAAATAAAATTGCTATTCTATGACAATTATTTGAAAAATAAGGGTTTGATTTCAATCTTTATCGCTTCGAAATGCTCTCGAAATCAACACAACCTATTACTGACACTATATACAGTGTGAGACACTAATGCGTGGACAGTCAATTTCTCTCCACCACATACTGGTGGCCATGGCCTTGACTAATACTGAAAGTGAAACGATAAGTTTAGGAAAATGCGTGTTTGTAGATGCTACTCTTGACCTTTGCAAGGGCACATTTTATCTAAAAAAGCGGAATAACAGTACAAAACCATTTGTAGGAAGGGAATCTAAACTAAGTTAACCAAACCTAACTAACCTAAATAAGAAGTACAAGTAGAAATCACCAAAGCTTTTGGACTGTAAATAAAATTTCCGGCTGCTAGGTATATATGTCCACTTCACTGAATACGTTACATAACTGATAGAGATATAAAATAGATGAGAAAACTTTACCACCTTAGATCTAAGAGTGTATAAATAAAAAGCTATAAGAATGACGATAATTTAATGCGTGGGACATGAAAGTACAGTTGACTTAAAATTTCACCATAATCTACTTTATTATGCATCATTTATCTAGAAAATGCAAAGCAAAGTACTCACGAATTTTGGAAAGACTAGTGATAATAAAATTTTCAAGTAATTGATTTTGCGGATCCCTGACTGGTGGATATATATACCTTCAGGTTTCAAGTTAAAACATTTCAGAAAGCGACGTTGAACGTTTTCCAATGTATCGTTATGAGTGTTATAATCAGATTGCCAGACAAGTGAAGCATACTCAAGCTTAGAGAGAAAGCAAAATAAAGCATCTTTAAAGTTTTCGCATCATTTAAAGTGAAGCCCACCATTCTGCATGCACGCGAAATTACAGCATCAATATGGTTAGTGAAGGTTAATTTATTATAAAAGATTATACCTAGGTCCCTGAACGTAGATGGTTTATTTAGCATGTCACCATTAACACTACAAATATGTATAATTGGGGACTTCTTTGTTGTATAACTCACAACACTGCACTTTCCAACATTTAGGTGAAGATCATTTTCATCGCACCAAGCCGAGATCTTAGTAAAATTGTTTCGAAGATTGAAATTGAAATATTAGCTTACCATCACTATGTGAAACACCCTGTAGATTTAAAAGTAATTTTAAAATATGTCACTCTTGATCTCCTACATTTGTTATCTGAAACACTTAAAAATATTTCAAATAGTTGAGGAGATATTGACTACCACGCACTAATGACTCACCCTGTATGTAGAAGACTCATAGTCAGGCAATAATGTTTGACTCTGTTTTTAACCACTGTGCTGTAGTTATTATCAAATAGGCAGTTAGGCAGACGAATTTGATAAAATTATTAATTATTAGCTCTACTTCGTGTTGCGTAGTCTTTCATTACTGCCAGCCGTGAATATGTTCATAATTGAACACTGTTCGTGATATATTTTGGTCCCTGAACAACCGCTTCTCATTTAAAGTTGTAAAACCAATTTGAATTAATTTTGTTTGTGATGTATATTTCGGTAGTAATACATCAACGAAAAATGTATACTCTTTTTGCAGGTAATGAAACTAAAGCAATTTTTAAATAACACTCACATGTTGTTCAATTTTTCAAATGTTATTTACAAGAGTAAATCCATTTTAGTAATATCAAAACTGTTATTTAATACAATTTGTAGGTGGTTTTATCGGTTTAAATAACTTTTCTATCTTATGCAAGATTTCAGATAAATATATGACTTGGTTATAATAACTCAGCCTGCCACGATAATTGGTCCTATAAAACAAATGAATCTCTTTTATAAGGTTCATAATTGTCCTGGAAACTGCTGATGAGACCCAAAAGCGCTATGGTCTAAGAGCTACTGAATTTAACAACATATTCATTTTCACACATCGAGGAGTGGAAGTATAGCAATCGAAAAAAATATATATTTTTTTTTTGTTGAAATAGGTTTAGAATGTCACGAAACGTCGAGATGTTAAATTTGAGCGAAAAAAGTGTCTGTCTAACTTTTTTTGTGCGCACTTTTCTCGGGGACGGTTTAAGATATTGACTTTTTTGACAAACTCTGTACACGTATGTATTATAACGAGATCTGGAACTGAACTGTATTTGGAAGGTATACGGTGAGGGGTTGGGGGGGTAAATAGGGGGAAATAACTAAAGCAAGCTGATAAGAGTACAGAAATTTGGGATTTGGGTATGTACTAGAAGGTGTCAAATTTTTTATAACATTTTCCATGCCCCCACCTCCCTAACTCTATTATAAAAGGCGTTGATAAAATAAAATTGAAATATTCACTTGAAATTTGGTACGTATGTATTACAACGACATCTGGAACTAGAATATATTTTGAGATGATTTCGTTGAAGGGTTGGGGGTTAAATAGGAGTACATAGGGGAAAATAAGCAAAGCAAACTGGTAAGAGTACAGAAACTTGGGATTTGGTGTACATACTAGAAGCGAAGACCTCAGACTTTTATAATATTTTTAACTTTTTAACTTCCAGTAGCAGACAAAAAAGGCATATCCGTTCCCATCACGACTAACGTTCCTTCGAATTTCACTTATGCTACCACATAAGATCGGTATACGTCAGCCGGTTATGTAACAACATAACTATGTTTAACACGTTCATTATTTTGGGCAGCAATAATGAGGAGTATGTCGGAGAGTTCGAGACTTGTTAGGTAAACTAACGCGAACAATGTTATCAACTATAGCTGGCGGCATAATATGTTAGACAACCCTTAATCAATTAGGGCTAGTTGTAACACGTCTTTTTTATCCATATTGTAATTGTTTGACCTACATCCCCCGACGTAATTGCTCGGAGGGGGCGGCGCCGCGGCGCTCGTATATTAATGAAATACAGGGTGTGGTTAGTAAATGAAAACTTGTTGAATATCCGATATTGCTTGCATACTAAGCTTTTTTTTAATATGCCTATTTAACTTTTTCTTTATTACACATTATGAAACAGCTTGATGAATATAATAATTACAGCAAAGATGAAAGTTCTCGGACTGCTCCTTTATGTATAAAAAAAATTGTATGGGTAGTAATCGTGAGGTGTTCGTAAGAACATCGCCCCTTCCCGTACGGGGGGCGGGGGAAATATCGGCTGGTTTGCTTACGCTTCCAATCAGCTTTTAAAGCAGAATCTTAGCTTTCCGAAGAGCTGCAAATCGATTATATACAGAATTAACCAATTAAAAATTACTTTTTTCTGCGAACCCCAGCGCTGCGCTGGCGTGCAGTTCTAACGGACTATATCGCGACGTGACGTCACTTTATCGAACCTCGGCTGGCCGAGTGTATTTCTATTCAAGGCGAATAATGAGAAACTGCTATATTGCTAATGAATGACCCTACCATCTTAATAAGCAAATTCGACTTTTATCCAGTCGAGTTATAGCTAAAATTCAAAAGTTAGTACCACAAGGAAAAACTAAATAAGATGTATCTAATAACAAGAAAGCCATTATACTCTTCGCCGATTTACTACACTTTTTGCATAATTGTTGCACATTCTATAGGATACTCTTCACAGTTTTTTTGCAAATAATATTGGTTTTAGACATTTTTTCTTTAGTTACGGACGGACGGGCAGACCGACATACGGACGGACATTTTGAAAGTTGTTCAGAATTCGATCGTCAACACAGTGATACGAAAATGTTACCTCTACGAGCGATATTACGGGTTTTAGAAATGTGCCGATCGAATGCAATATACTCCTCGTTTTGTATTTGTGAAGAATATATCAATAAAGTTCATAATTTTATATGCAAGTTTAGCAAATTTTGTAATTTAAAAATATTAAATGTCCTTACATGCTTTTATATGATGCATGACTACATACACAAGCGTTTACACCTATTGGAATACACGTGTTTACATATTCACGTATATTTAATACGTTTAATTTACTTTTATACCTATAGATATACGTGTTTTTTCCCAAAGGTTTATTAAACCGTAATTGTTTTAGTTACATAATCCTGAAGATGTCTCAAGATGAAGACAAAACGTCCATTTTTTTCTTAAATTGTTCTTTCCCTAAATTACCATACGTCAACTACTTTACCAGTGATATATACAAATAAAGGTCGAATTTTCCACATAATCTCGGCATATATGAAGTAGTTGACCTTGAATGTTACGCTCTAACACTATCTAAATAACTCGGCGAGCGTTTCGCTTATCATGTTGGCATCATCTGAGTATGATTCAAACCGAAAACACAGTTTTAGTCATCTTTAATACGTTGTACACAATACCCATCTAAATATTCGATTTATTTTTCGAACTACTTGTCTTGGGTAACCATCAAAAAGCCATCCGAAAACAGCTGATTTCAAAATGGTATAAATGTTTAGTATGATTTGGACAAACACGATGCACGTACTGTAAAAGAAGCCAATTAACAATTTACATAGATAAAGGTATAAAGTCTTTGTCTGTTAGTGAGCACAAGGAAGAGAAAACATTAACAAAACAATAAAAAACAATGCTTTGTGCAAAGTATGTAATCAAAAACAGTTCCACGACAGAAGACGCAACGCCCCACATTACTGCCTCGAAATTAGTCCCCTCACTAAGCAAGATTATCCCATAGCATCGCTATTCCGTTTATAGACAAATATAAATATATCACCGCGATCAATCGCCTGCCAACCAATACATAAACCTTTAATTTAGATTGTCGTGGCGGAGGACACAGTCCTCATCAACAGCAGGAGCTTCGATTTATCCGTTTCCGAAACTCCCTCTGGCGCCAACTCAGCCTGATGAATAAAGTGTCTCTACTGTAATCTGTGATTCTGCACACGCCCCTATTCGTCCTTACACCCCCACAGGCCCCTACAACCCTCGATCTCCTTAATATCCTCCTTCCTGTCCTTTCTCCTTTCTGCACTCTCGCCCGTTGTTTCGGGTTGGCGGTCAGTTGCGCCTACCACCTAATAAATGAAGGTAATGCATCTCGGCTACGAGCGCTGAGAGGTGGGACATGCACGGCCCTTGACGGCATTTGTTTGAGGCTAATGCATGCTGCAGATTCTGCCGGTTTAGCATCAGCAAATAGGGTGGCTTAAAAAAAAGTTTAAATTTCTTTCGTCATACTCTAGCCACATCGCAGATGTTCATTAAGCGTACTATTAAACATATTAAAAGCCCCCGTCTTTATCTGTCGAGCTCCAGTTCCAGTTCGATATTAAAAAAAGAAAGATCTCCAAATTTGAGAAATGTGTTAATATTAATATTAACTCAAAGATCATGTATTTCTTAATGGAGTAAGAAATTTTTCTGCTTTCGAAGAAAATTATGAAAATGTATTAAATAGAAATCGCATACAAGTCCCCTGTCTAGTGATACCAAAACCTGCCTTACAGAATATCTCCAGAGAATTTCTAAATTGTGATAGAACATATACCCGTAAAAAAACCTGCCTCACAGAATATCTCCAGAGAATTTCTAAATTGTGATAGAACATATACCCGTAAACACTGAACCAGCGGCAACCTTTTAACAATCGTGGCAAAGCATTTTTAATTAAATTAATTCGGAGCTATAAGATAACATAAAAGGAGTTCCACAAAATACCACGATGAAAATAATTGCGATTATAATAGTATATTATGTAATAAGTTTTATAAACGTCATTTTAGTCACGAGTTCTATTAATCGCGAGCGACGCGTAGCGGAGCGAGTGTTTAATAAAATGAGTGACTAACAAGTTTATAAAACGTGTTGCATACTATACTTTTTCTACGACAGCAAATATCTAAATAAAAAATTTGGAAGTTATTTTAATATTTCATTTATTAACGTATCAATAACACGGTAACAGTAAAAAATAATAAATTACTTGTCTCTTGTCACAACGCGTCGATTTATTTTGACAGATTGATGACAAGAATTACGGAAAACTAACTTGATTTTTGCCATTAAAATATCTAGAATTAACCTCAGCCGTGACTAATATCTCGTTGCTATGTTCAGCCTGTGACTAAAATGCACGAAGTCACGGTTTGTCGAAAGCGTGTTTAAAGGATTATTTAGCGTCATGGAAACGTATACGATAAACGCCATTTTAAAGATGGAAGTAGAAAAAGAATTATTTATATGTTCTGTACGATTCTAATGATCTGCCGCCTCATCTTACTTTCACCTAAGTACCCACATTCGTGCATGTTATCCTTTAGAATACCGCTTACTTTTTTTGTAATTCAAGGCAAAAATTGTCGTGTTAACGAATTCACAGGTCTGCCATATAAAAAAATTGACCAAGCATATTGTGGCAGACCTGATTTTGTTATTATTATAAGTAAATAGATTGTTTATTAACTAATAGTAGTGAGGCATTTCGTTGAGAGGGATGTAAAATATATCAAATAAAAAACAATAATTTTTATGATAATGTTACGCATTACCACCCCCCTAAGGCCTGGCGAGTGATATGCCCATGACTACTAATACCTGAAATAGCGCCAATGGTTAGGTAACCAAGAATACACGCCATCATCTCGTCTGGAAACTTGTAGAAAGAGAAGAGTTTTCTGGAGTGTGGTGGAAGAAGATTCTCGATTATGTTCTAGATAACTTTAGAAGCAATTTCAGAGTATATAAGGAGAGACTATATGGCGGGTAGAACTTTTATAAAAGTGAAGAAGTTGAAAAGTGAAAAGTGAGGTTAAATATCGAGTAAACAAAGTGTAAAGGTTATTTTGGTTAATTAAGTATTGTATAGTCAGTAAAATATTTAATAAAATGTTTTACCACTTGTTAAAATTGCTTAGAACCCACGGATTCATACAGGGTGTTTCCTAAGAGGCGGAAACACGCAACAATAAAATATTGTATATATGGATTAACATTGCAAAAATATAATAATACTAAGTAAGAAAACCTTAATATATTAACACAAATTAGAGTCTGATTAATTAATAATAAACATCAAAAACAAGCGATACCTTATTTTTACCTCTATGGGGTCCCATTGGGAGCCTATAAATAGATCATATGAGGATCTAATTTAAAAATTAATTAATCTTGAGGTGCTTTAAAGACCCTGAAAAATTTGTAAACTTCAGAAAAAAATTCCTTCATTTTAAAATATTTGCTTTTGTCAGTTCTTTAAATTTCGTTTAGACTGGATTAAAAATGAGAACAAGTTATCAGAAAGGCGAAAAATCTTTCTGTTAAGGTGCCACAATGATACTAAATATCAGAAACTAAAGTGAATATAAAAAGACTAAAGTGAATGTAAAAAATATACTGGGCGGGGCATTTAAGTCGACAACCGCGAATAACTTGAAAATAAAGAATTTTCCGGGGAAATGTTTCAGACAAAAGTTTCATCATTTAAAAAGTGGGATCTGATGGCCATATTTTTTTAAAGTTTGGTGGAAGACTTCGAGGTCATCCGAAGGTCAACTTTGGTTTTTTACCCCAGTACCCCTATTTTATTCACAGATTCGTATTCCGCTCTAAAAAATAAATGACTTTTGTTTCCACCATTTTACTTCCCTCGTATACCGAAGGGAAGTATTGTATTCGAGAAAAAATCACCCTCCGAGGTTTTTTCGGATTTTCACGTTTCGGGTCATGTAGATTACGAAAATATAGGTTTTTCAATTCCGTCAGTCTGTCTGTCTGTCGGTCTGTTGGTGCATTAACTAAAAAACTACTTGACAGAAGACAGTAAACAATTTCAAAATATTTAATAGAATGGGCGATGGAAAAAAATTTGTTTGGTCAAATTTAAAATGTTCACGTTTCATGACATTCTAAACCTATTAAAAAAATGAAAATTTAAAATAAAAAAAAAAAATTGAAATTTAGAAAATTTTGTATAAAATGGATGATGGGAAAACATTGTTTCGCTCAAATTTAAAATTTCCACGTTTCATGACATTCTAAACATATTTCAAAAAATGAACTTTTTTTTGTAAAACGGGCGATGGAAAAAAATTTTTTTGCTCAAATTTTAAATTTGACATTCTAAACATATTTCAAGAAAGAAATTTGATTTGAAAATTTGAAAAATATATTTTATTATTTTACCACTACAATAGAATAGATGATGGAAAAAATGTTTTACTTCAATTCTAAAATGTCCACGTTTCATTATATTCTTAACCTATTTCAACAAAAAATGTTTTGAAAAAAAAATCCCACCACTATATAGTAGATGATGCATAAAAGTTATCAGGTTTTCTCTGTAATAATAGGGCCAACTACATGGCTATTATAATGGACTCAATTAGTGTGACGTCACATAATTATGCAACCCCTATATACTAGAGTCATGGCACACGGGTTGCCTGCCAAGCATACTGAAATTTGACCCTTAATGCATATGTATATAAGGCGACATTTTCGAGGATAGAAACATAGCATACAATTTTATTTTATTTCTCCTGTGTAAGAAATATTTAAGAGATTTCAGTTATCATTTATTGCATGGACAAGGCATCGGTAAATATACACAAGTATAAAGTATTACAAAAACTGTAACCAAAAACTAAAATAAAGTTTTCATAACTGATGGATACTATATACATTTTAATGTATTTTTTGAATGTGAAATGGGTATTGGAAGTGCTTAAATATTTCTTCCACAGGAGAAATAAAATAAAGTTCTATGCTATGTTTCTATCCTCGAAAATGTCGCCTTATAAACATATGCATTAAGGCTCAAGTTCCAGTGTGCTTGGCAGGCAACCCGTGTGTCATGACACTAGTATATAGAGGTTGCCTAACTTGTGACGTCACAACTAATTGAGTCCATTCTCATATGTCATCTCTTAATTAATAATTTTTTAGAGTAACCATCTTGTATGAATAAAGAGGGAAGTTCTATGTAATACCTTTACCGTTTTTTCTATTTGGTCTCATTGTTTGCAAGTAATGAAGCATTGAACGTGAGAATAGCACATCTCTGTAACTGGGAAATAAAATATTTTATGGAAAAGTAATTTAGGAACTATTGTAAATATCTAATGTGTAGTGGCAGTGACAATTGAGAATTATAATAATTCTAGAAATAATACTTATGTTTATCAAGGTAATGGAGTTCTCGTAAACTTTTTGTTTCAGATATCCCCACAAAAAGAAATCTGATGAAGTTAAGTCTGGTGATTGTGCGGGCCAGTGCACTGAACCACCTCGTCCAATCCACCGCTCAGATATATTTCTGGCAATAAAACTCAATTACCTTGATAAACATAAATCTCATTTCTTGCATTATTCGAATTCTCAATTGTTACTGATATTACACATTGGATATTTATAATAATTCCTAAATTACTTTTGCATCAAATGTAGTTTCCCAGTTACAGAAATGTGCTACTTCCACGTTCAATGCTTAATTACTTGCAAATAGTAAGCCCAAATAAAAAAAAGGTAGTAACAAAACTTGTTTTTTTTTTCAGGGCAGAATATGGATCTGCAAAAAATTGGAGTTTGTTTATAAAAACCCTCGGATGATCTTGAAGTCCTCTACCAAACTTTTAAAAAATAAAGTCTTTAGATCCCAATTGTCAAATCATGAAATTTTATCTGAAACATTTTTCTCGAAAATTCTCTATTTTCAAGTTATTTGCGTTTGTCACGTGGTATATACATTTATTATTGAAACAAGTTGTGTTATTAGCTTTGAACTAGTCACACTGATGAGATGTAGAGGCAGAACATATGTCTGTGAATGTTTTAATGTTTGTTATTACTATTATTTTTGGTAAATGGTTTTTGTTTTATTTTTTTCTGGTTTCATTGAACAGGTAAGTTTAAATTAAAATATAGTTATTACGACAGTCATGCCGTACACATACACGTGGCACATGGTCAGCAAAGTAGTTATTGAAAAAGATGTATGTTTTGTATACTTATTTGTGATAAGAGTTAAAATAATTATATCAGTATTTTGCTAGTATTTGTTTCTTCTATTTCAACTAAAGTATCAATTTTTCCACGTTTCTCCCACAATTTTAAGACAGTTACTTAAAGTATAATTAAGCTTAAATGGGCATAAGCTTATTCATTGAACTGACATAAATAAACCGATTGTTGAAAAAAAATTCTTGATTAAAATTATTTCTCAAAGAAAATATATTGAAAATTTTAATGCTAAAATTGGCAACCCTTGTGACTCGAGATAATAGTTTTTAAGAGTAATTTCTTTGTCGAGATTAAAACATTACATTGGCATTGTTTACCTTATTTATGTCCAAGTTAAACATCGGTTAAACTCAAGTTCTTAAACTTCTTATGACAGCTAAAGCTATTATTTAACTTGCCTCAACATTTAAGTTATATAAGTGATATACACTTCCTCAACTTGTGCACCCCAATATTTTGAAAAAAAAAAAAAGATAATTTCGAGTTCTTCACTCTATCCTAAATTAAGCATGGACACTCATGGGATGCGGATGCGGGTGCTTTGGTGGCTTACTAATTAATTAATCTACATTGTTTGGCAACGATAATTCTAGTCCGTCAAAAGGTATTGATCTCAGATGACAATTACTCATTCATTAAGTGCGGAAATTGTATGACGGATGCCTTGTAATTATATTGTTGCAAACTTGGAATGACTCAGGGAATGCAATAAGAACTTTTATCGTGACACGACGCTACCTTAGTTGATATGTATTTGTTAGAAGATCGTGACTGGCAAACATACCAGTCACATATTTAAATTTTTAACTTTTAGGTTAGTCAAGAGAAATAAAGCTGTACGGGTAAGTATAGTTAACAACATATATGAAATGCACTTAAAAAGCCATAAAAACCGAAAATAAATCACTGTCTTTTTTCCATAAGGGATATCCCACAGAGCCGCACTTAAAAATTTTGTGCACAATAACAGTAGAAATTTAGAAGTATTGTCTTTGGTAAATAAAGTTATTTGGTATGGTGATAAATTTTAAAAAATTACTCTGTTTTGCTTGTGTCAAGATAGGAATACTGTATATATTATATATATTTGTGTACTTGTGCTGCAAACCGTTACATTCTAAAATAATTTCGGTAGGTGGGAGTCGGGTAACTATATCACAATAATTTGAAATTATAATGACGACCGGTCCTGATTCCATTCCTGCTTTTTTATTAAAGGATTGAGCTATCATCTTTGCGTATCCTCTAACTTTAATTTTTAATTTAATCTTAGAAAACTGCCTATTTTCTGACCTGTGGAAATATTTCAAAGTATGTCCCATCTTCAAAAAGGGAAACAAACTAGAAATTGAGAACTTTAGACCAATCTCTGTAATTTGTAACTTCTGTAAAGTTCTAGAAATATTACTGCATGATAGAATATATCATTCAATTAACACCAAAATCTCTATTAACCAACATAGATTTATGAAAGGGCGTTCAACAACAACCAATTTATTCTGTGTAACTCAATATATTTCCAAATCCTTAGATGAACGTGAGCACACAGATGTCATATATACCGAGTTCTCCAAAGAGTTTGATAGACTTGATCACCAGTTGTTAATAAATTAGAAAAAATCGGCTTCTCATATTCATTGCTCCTTTTGTTAAAATCTTATTTAATGAATAGGAGTCAGTACGTTGCACTAAATGGGTTCAAACCGATGGAATTTGCTGCCACATCTGAAGTTCCCCAGAGATCTGTTCTACGGCCCTTGTTTTTTAACATATTTATTAACGACATAGTGAACGAAATTGATTTGCCTCGGCTTTTATATGCCGACGATCTAAAAATTTTCACAGTAATTGATGTAATCCATGACTGCTTTCAACTTCAAACTTGCCTTGACAAAATAGGCACCTGGTGCATAGTGAATAAATTATTCATGAATCCTAGTAAATGTAGCGTAATGTCCTTTTCTTTAAAAACATCAGCTATTATTTTTGATTACAGGTTAGATAATATCATACTTCAAAGACCTATAACATTGCGCGACCTCGGTGTAACTTTTGAAAGTAAATTATTTTTCACTAATCATATCGATACCATTGTCTCTGAAGCCTCCAAAGCCCTGGGATTCATTGTTCGTATTAGTCGAAAGTTGACTAATACTGATACTCTGATAATGCATCACTGATTTGGTGTTCCAGTTATGATGTTCACAAGAATAACTCGTAGGCGGTTCAATGTAGATTTCTTAAATTACTGTGGTTCAAATCCTATCCTAGTAATTGGTTTTCCCGCGAAGTAACTTGCTTGAAAAATACTCCATGGCCACTCTTGACGATAGGCGTACGTACCTTTCTCAAGTATTTTTGTTTAAATTATTGCACAATGATTTTGACGCACCTGAAATAATTAGCAAGCTTAATTTTTACGTTCCTAGATTAACCTCTCGTAATCCCCAAGTTTTCTATGAAACTACGACGCGTACCAACGTACTAAATAATTCACATTATATACGATCTGCAGTACCTCTAACAAATTATGTAGCTACTTCGATATTTTTAATTGCAGTCTTAATGACATAAACAAAATGTTCTAAATTAAATATCTAGTGATTATCTTTGTTTTTCTTAATTTACTTATAATCGTATAAGTGTATATGTATGTTTATATGGGTATATTTATTAATAATAGCGGCAATTTCTCTTGATTTGTATATATTTGTTATTATTTAAATATTTTCCATGTTATTTTTTTCTTTCTTCGTCTCATTCTTAGTTCATACACACATGCCGATTTTTTGTTTATTTCACTTTCTTTCTATCTTGTATATCATGAATTTTACTTAAATAATGCTCTGTATGCCTTTATTCCCGTTCTGCAATTGGGTATCTCACTTTTGGTTGAACAGTATATGCAATAAATAAATAAATAATTCATACAGGTGTGTTTCCGTTAATTTCTTAGTTTAATCATGCCAGAATATACTATAAATGAGAACAATGTTGTTCTATGTGTCAAGCAATACATTATGTTTATGATTTACCATTATTTTCAAAAAGAGAACATGCCCGCTCTCTCATCTATACGTAAGCGGCAAAACTTTAATATTATTTATGTGCGTTAAATATATGTGGTGAACTATAAGTTGTTGTATTTTATATTATTATAATGTTATTCCATATCATTATACCAATTAATGAAATTGTACTGAAACAGATAACAATACAACACAATTTTTAGGGCTCCGTAGGGACTTTTATAGTTTCGGTGTGTCCGTCCGTCTGTCTGTATGTCACAGCCCTCCCATTTTATAATTTTTATACCTACTGAGATGAAATTCCCCATTCAGTGAAAATTTAACCAAAAAAACTACACCTACCCCATCCAGTGGGGTGTCACTGGATAGGTCTCCTAAAATGCAGCAAAAAATATTCTGGGGCCTCATAATTTTAACCCTTTTGTCACGCGATATTCGCTTTCAAAGTCGTTTATCAACGCGTCGCCCCCACTCATATTTCTAAACTATCCAGGCAAAGAATCTGAAAAATGTTTCGAATGTGGCGTTTAGCTAGTACAATGAATGAAAACTATAATGGACCCTGTAGGATAAGCATGGGCTGCTGCCGAACTGCTTCCGTGTTATTTTCATCGCAATCCTGGGAACTCCTTTGTAGATATAAAATACAAATTCTCTGGAGATTTTAGACTTCTGCATTCATTAGTTTTTGTAAAAAAATAATTATATACTTAAGTACATAAAAAATATACATTTTACTTAATTGGCTGATAAAGTTGGTTTCTCAAAAAAGTGTGTGCAGCGACGGATCCCGTAAAAAAATTCTTTTATCATTATGTTTCTAATAAAAATATTATGCCAGCACAAGTACGAAATTTCCTCTGTATCTACTTGAAGAGAGTTCTCCTATAACATATTTTTTTGCCAAATAGATTGAGTGGTAAAAAAATCCTATTATTGTCAAAAATAAGTAAAAAAATATATTACTAGGAGAACATACTAGTAATTATTTCAACCCTTACTAAAAAGATAAGAACATAGATAGCCGGCCACACAGTGCAGTAGCGCCGTGGCAACTGAAACACTGGACGGGTAAGGTTGGGGAACTTAACAAATATGAAGAAAATCTAAACTCTTTTAGATACTACTAAATGAATTATACTGATCTTTGGTTGCTGAGGTAGCAAAAGACTCGATGAATGAAGCTTCTTCCAGCAATTAAACAACAGCTGTGATGCCATTCCTCTGAAACTAGAAGAACAAAAAAAATACGTGACACACTTAAGATGAAGACACCCCATATTTAATTTATTTTTAGAAGCAGAGATTTGAATTTCGGTACAGAGGTAGAATGTCAGGTGTAACCTCAGCCTACTGCGACCTCGTGAGTCGGACGGTTTCTCAATTTTTTTTTTGTGTCGTGTTGGAGATATTCCGTTACTAGAATTCACAAGTTAAATAAATAAACAAAATTACTATACATTAGAACTATTTATAAATTTTTTAAAGTAATTTTTAGAGGTCGTAACGGTTGGGCATGATTTTATGACAGAAGGCAGAGAATTGATAGCTCTGACGGCATTGTAGCTAAATGAACGAAGAAACAAGGCAGTGATGTACCTACGAACATTACATAAGTTCTTATGAGATGTGTTTCTTTGAAGAATGTCGGATCCTTTCATGAGTTTATTATAGAGATATGTCGTGACTGATTTTATAAACTAATATGTCAAGTTCCCCAACCCTATCCGTCCAGTCTTTCAATTGACACGGCGCTACTTCACCGTGGATGTTTGGCCGGCTCCGGATCAACTTGATGGTGTTGATGACATTGAGTTTTTGGAAAAAAAAGCTCTCATTAATTATTATTACAGAAAATTAAGGATAATGTAAAAAGTACACTTGTACACTCCGACAATTTCTTTCAAAGTTGTATAGTTTTTAGATGTCCAGAGTAAACAAGTTTCTTATTTTTTCAATTGCATTCTTAATTTTCGGATAGCCACAATGAATTTTCTAGTTATGGCGAAGGTGCAGGTATCACAAGTTAAAGATTCAGTATAGTGAGTTAATTAAAAAAGCGACGGAGGAGAATAATATTTGATAGATAGTCGCCGCTATTTCCAAAATAAAAAACTGATTAGAAAGAGCAGTTTGGTGTAAATGCCTTGTACTTTGAAAAATAATCATTTAAAAATTCGATTTATTTAATTTATTTATCAAATAAACCTACCCTTCTAAAAAAATGGACAATCTACACAATACAGAGTGTCTGCATTATACGTGAAATAGTATGACCCAAAAGAAGTTAAAATTTCTTATAAATTTGCTCGTAAATTTGTTTCTAACTGAACCCTGTTTATTATTTAATTAATCAGACATAGGTAAAGTATTTAGCGTAGATAGTACAACTATAAACAGAAGACGGAAGAGACAAGGATATAGTGCTGTCATTGATACGGTCTTTATAATGTTGCCACTCTGTCATTTAAAAATAATAGAAACTAACTGAAATTCATTATTAATTTATTTATAGCCATTTTAGCATTTTTTCACAAACATCACATTTAAAGTAAGCTGCCACATATCATTGATTTCGTGTTACAAAATGCTGTCCGAAAATGACGTAAATACTGCAGGACCGTATTTAAAATTTTGATGATAGTCCCAAGGCGTAACGCCGCAAAAAAAACTGATACTGTAGGCATGTAGAGCATCGTAAAGTGATACAAGAAGGTATTTTTGGATCTTTTATAAGTGTAATAATAACCGAAATATTTCAAAAACTTAAAAATATAACATTTACATTTTTTTCCAATATCTCAAAAACCATCAAGTATTACGGATTTTTTTATGCCATATTATTCAGTACTATATTGCACAACTTTGCCCTCATTTAACCTACTCTCCACCTCTCACGGTTTCCGAGATCCCAGTGGTGAGCATTCACTTTGACTCACCCTGTATAAACAAGGCAATTAATAGTGACTGGAAACTTGTAGAAAGAGATAGAGTTTCCTAGAGTGTGTGGGAGAAGATTATCGATTGTGTTTTGGATGACTCTGGAGGCAATTTCAGAGTATATAACGCGCTATTCCCGGCGGAAGGGGGAGTAGTTCCATTAAAGTGAAGTTTAGTAGCGAAAGTGAGGTTATAAATTTGAAGTGTACATATAAACATTGTAAAAGTTAGTTTAGAAGTATTGCTAATTATTAAATAGAGTGTTAGTGGTTACCCCTTATTAAAATTATTTGAATCCCACGGATTCATACAGGGTATTTTCTTAAAGGGTGAAAACCGGCAACGATAATGAATACAATAAAAAGGGTAATGTTGGTCGCAAAAAGGCCTTAAACTTGGCTTAATTGGGCTAACGTTACTGACCTAGACAATATTGAAAACCACTGAAGCAAAACAAAAATTTTATAATGAGACCTTTTTACTTTCTTTGAGTCAAAATATTTGTACGTATGACCAGACACTCGGTATATAATAATGTAACGAAATGTATCTGTGAGAGAATTATGAAACTTATAAAATTCAAAATGGTAATTCCAATATGGCGGCCTGAACTTGAGTCAACTTGACAAACTATGAGCATCTTTCTAGTTCAACATAAACTGCAGATTCTGTATCTCATATAGAGCTAAGTTGTGTAAATTGAAATTGCAAAGAAAAGTCACAAGTGTATTCCAGGTTAGGTGGGTGGAATTGACTGCCAACCGCTTTACGGACTTGAAGCCGGAGACCCAAGAGAGTCAACGTGGTAAGGGAGTTTCGGCGTTATCGGCCGCCTTGTTTCAACTTATTTACCCATATAATTTTGATGAGAGAATAGATAATGTTCTACTTGCGGTAATTACTGAGGCCGTCTTGAGCAATGGAGGTAATTTAAGGTAAAAATCATTAGACATGGTGGTTTGGCTTTATTACCCTAATGCGGGACGGAGCTGAGACGGCGATATTTTTATCTCCAGGGAAATTTATTAGTTGTAGTTCCAGGATTTACGAAGTTATTAATTCCTTCACACATCCCGGGTTTGTATAGACTCGCCGTATCGGATATTGATAAAGAAATATTACTTGTTTTTTTTTTTTATTACGGGAAAGGAAAGAAGATAGTATCTGGGTTGGGATTAATTATATTAATTAAGGTGTTGAATAGTTAAAAGATTCTTAAATACATTTTAGTTATAAGTCTTTAATTAGTGAAGTTTTTATCCACTACTGGGATTTCCAAATAAGACAAAATAATTTTGAAAATTTGGAACAGCGTAAATTTTGTTGATTGTTGATTAAAACTTAATGAAAAATATTAAAACCGCTGACTAAGGAATCACTACTTCCACATCCAGATTTTTCATCCAAGTTACTTTAAAGGAAACATACTGACTAGATTTGCACTCTAGTATGTGGAAATGATTGGTCATAGAATTTTAATAATATTTGGAGCAGATGACATAGGAAAGTTTGAGGCGTTGGTTTCTACAATATCCGTTAAAAATGAAGTTTCTAGTTAACCCTACTTATTTTTCCCTATTCACAACCTACCACCTCCCACCCCTTCAATGGAACCATCTCAATCAGGTGTCATTACAATACATACGTCTACTAACTTTCAAGTGAATATCTCAATTTCATCTTATCAATCCCATTAATAATGGAGCGGAGGTGGTGGGATTTGAAAAAATTAGAAAGAAATCTGAGGCCTTGGTTTCTAGTACATACACCAAATTTCAGGTGAATATCTCAATTTGATTTGATCAACTCCTTTAATAATGAAGTAGAGGTGGTGGGGGAAGTTGAGAAATATCTGAGACCTTTGCTTCTAGTACATACACCGAGTTTCAAGTTTCTGTTCTCTTACCAGCTTGCTTTACGTATTTTGCCCTATTTGCCCCTATTTAGCCCTCAACCCTTTAATGGAATCATCTCGAAATATAATCTAGTTCCAGTTGTCGTTATAGTACATACGTGTACCAAATTTCAAGTGAATATCAATTTTATTTTATCAACCCCTTTAATAATGGCGTAGGAGTGATGGAGGGTTGAAAAAATTATAAATAATCTGAGACCTTGGTTTCTAGTATATACACAAATTTCAAGTTTCCGTACTCTTACCAGCTTGCTTTACTTATTTTTCCCCATTTACCTCTACTTACCCCCCCACTCCTTCAATGAAATCATCTCAAAATATAATCTAGTTTCATATGTCGTTATAATACATATTTACCTTAGGATCCCGCACAAACAAAAGTTGTAGAATTGGATGGGGGTAGTTCGGCGATATATGCCATTTTTACTTTGAGTGGAAGGGTTAAGGTCATTCAAGGTCAAATTCGTTTTTTAAATCGGAACCCCTATTTTTTTATTGCAAATTCTGATTGAGTGTCTAAAAATAGACTACTAGTTATCCGGCGAGGAAAAGCAAAATTTTAGAACTTTGCTATTTTTTTAGTCGAAGAAGAAGTCTAGACCAAAATTGCAAGATGCAAAGAGAGTTTCGAATCATCCCGGGAATACTCTCAATTTTTTTCGGAATTGTGAAATTTCTTGATAGCCGTATAATAATAACTGTAGATTTAACAAAAACCCAAGCATTCGTAAAAAAGGGCAATTTAATGGATATAAGAAGCCACCACCGTCCCATTTGCAAAAAAGAGTTATTTCAAAAAAACTAAATTACTTGCATTAAAATGCCTAAAAAATGGTTAATAATAGTAACTATGTATAAATATTTTTTTCTGTACAATCTAAAATGACAAAGTACGTTTTTTTTTTTTCATAGCAGCCTAGATTAAAATTTATACCTAATTGCTAGAAAAATAACAACTTGCCATACATTTATAAAAATCACCACATATGTTGAAAAATGTATTCTGAATCCAAAAATGTAATAATATACAGGGTGTTCCATTGGAAAATCAGAAGTTAGGGTTATTTCCTGCGAAACCAGAAATGGTATTAAATTAGTTCATATTTAAAAAAATGCAGTTTTCTGTATGACTCTAGGCCCCCTAGTTTCATTTTGATATGTTCAAAAATAAAAAAGGTATAAGGGGTGACACACTACTTTGTGTAGATTTTTTATTTTTAAACAAATCAAATAAAATAGAAAAACAAATAGCATAGATTTGAAATGGATATCAATGAATTCAGAAAAAAATCTACAATTTATTGAACACAATGAGCCACCCACTTTCCCATTTGAAAAAAAAAGTTTTCGATAAAAAAGGGATATGTTCAACTTTGGAGGCTTCGCAAATGGTTATTAATGAAATTAAATGAAAAATTATATTTTCTCCTTGGACTTTACATGCCGTAGAACAAATTTTGTTATTCCAAAGCACTCTAGACGAATATCTTAAAATGCTTAAAAAAGACTAAACATCGACTCAAAAATTCGCGAAATTCTCATGGTATACTCATGTTGTCTTGAATCCAAATATGTAAAAATATACAGGATGTTCCATTTAAAATTCGAAAGTTGCGGTCATTTCCGGGTAAACCGCAAATGGTCTCATACCATCTTTCATATCCAAAAATCCATTTTTACAGGTAGTTTATGCACCCCAAATTAGAATAAGTTAAAAATATAGGAAATATAAGAGTGAGCCACATACTTGTGGCACTCGGTATACCGCCGAACTACCCCCATCCAGTTCTACAACTTTTGTTTGAAACACTTTTTCGTAGGGTGCTTATTACTCGAGATATTTGAAAGTTTCAGGTTAAAAAAACACCAAGTAGTTTATTGCTAATTGACAGCTGATTGACAGCTGCCAACTGTCAATATCGTCTATTTGACATTCAGCTACCTCAAAAACATAAAGTTAGGTTAGGTATTTCAATAATCAAAATATGCGATATAAAAATGCGAGTAAAAATGTTATGAAACTACTCAAAGTAGTACTTATAATGGAGCTATTGAGCTTTGATGCTCCATAGGAGCCAAAGTACTGAATATGGAACATCATGGCCACAGAGACTTTTGTTCGGGATGAGAAAAGCTATAATATACCAAAAATTCAGACGATTCTACCGAAACCCAATTCACATAAGGTTTGTTTTATTTTTATCAATCCTTTTAATAATGGAGTGGGGGTGGTTAAAAATATTATAAAAATCTGAGGCCTTTGCTACTATTATATGCACCAAATCTCATGTGTTTGTACTTTTACCAGTTTGTCTGTTTCGTACTTTAATTTACTGAAATAATTATAATTAAATGGTATTTCCACTAAGTTGAGAGAAATTTTGACAGCTGCCAAAAGTGAGAGGTTTATTTTAATATCAATGATGGAACCAGAAAGCCTTAAAACATCGCTTTTTCTATGAAAACTCACATTATTTTCAAAATTAAAGAGACACTTGAAAATTTTTATATTTGACAGCGATTTTGGCAGCAATCAAGAATAAAAAAAAAGGAAATGAAACATCTACTTTGGCAGATCGATTATGTATTTGCAAAGCAAAGTTTGATTGATTGATTGATTGATTTGCCAGCGTAAGGTGGGCATTGCTGCCAATTCCGGTGCAGGGAGATTTGTTCCACCACGCAGCCCGATCGCCCACCGATCATCCCACCGTGTGCCAGAACAAACCCCCAGTGCTTTTATATACCGCCGGACCAGCTGCATACGCTGGATTGGACATTGGACATGCTTGTTGTCAGCAGCGAGAGCCGCATGACGCATGGGGTAGGAGTATAGGATGGAGTGTGTAGGTGTTTGTGAGATGTTTCTTCTTGTTTTCCTCCTGTCTTCATCGGATGGGAAGTGTAGGCGTTTGTGAGATGCTTCTTTTAGGTTTTCGTGCTTCTTTTTACTTTCAGGTTTTTGTGATATGCTTCTTCCTAGTTTCTGTCTGTGATCTTCTCTCCTATTCTACTTCTGAGTTTTCTGTTTCTTCTGTTTCTGAGTCTGGCAGTGTGTATATCCTTGATATTTCTTTATTGTATTCCATTTTTTGTTGTGCCAGCTTTTCCCAGTGTGTATAATCCTTTCCTAGCTTATTCATAATCCTCTCGATTGTTGTAATCCATGTGTAGCATGGCCTCCCTATTTTCAGTTTGTTGCTGTTCATTCGCAGCGCTTTCTTCAGTAGGTGTGTCGTGTCCCGTCTTTGGACATGTCCCCAATATTTCATTGCGTATGATTCTATTCTTTTGATTATTGTTCTTCCCTCTAGTAATGTTGACGTTTTCTGTCGTTTTTGTGGTTTTCCTGTTTTTGCTAGCAGTTGGATAATGCCCCTTTCAGCTCTTCTCAGGCTTCTTCGGTTGGCCTTTATCGTTGCTGCGTTTTTGACTCCATATATCATCGTAGGCATTATGATGGTCGTGTATACCTTTTTGGTTAGGCACCATGGTGGTTTGTTGTCCTCAATGAAGGGTAGTAGAGCTGTTGTGACTCTGTAGGCTGTTTTGACTTGGTCCAGGACTGTGGTGAATAGTCGAGGGGGATATGCAAAGCAAAGTTTTAAAATTAAATTGTGTGAATCTTTATATATTTGTGACCTTAGACTGATCTCAATTGAAAAAAAAGTGATATTTTTTTAGTAAGAAATCAATTTTAGATCAAAATTACAAAAAATCATAGCTAAAAATCCATCGAGCTCCTATACTAAGTTTACAATAATTGCTACTATTAACCCATTAACGCCCAAGACAATTTTTTTTTACTTTTGCAAAAATATTCGGTATGTATGTTCAAAATACTTCCAAATGACTGTAAAAAAATAACAAAAAAAATATTCATCCTGTGGTTTATCAAAAAAGTGGTGATCTAATAGATCACTGGGCAGATATAATATATATTTTAATATATAATAATTATTTTATTTTACTTGTTATCTAATAATATTACCAATAGAACATCAGTAAAATGTCGCTAAATTATAATAATAATGGCAAAATTTAACAGCTATATTTGGTGGTAAGGTAGGAAACAATTGGCACAAGGGGTAACGTCACATTTTATGCAGTAGCTTTTAGGTCTACTCTTGCAATATTTTCTTTGGCATCTTCTCTCTGACCATCACGATATTGCATAAAATGATTTCGGCCATCGAAACGGACGTCTTCAGGGGCCATTACTGCTGCTTTGGTTTTCCTTTTAGCAGAGGATGTGAGTTTCATATATGGAACTGCAACCGCTCTACGGAATTCTAGACAGCTGATAGCCTCACGACCATGCATGGTGCGGTACAAAATCCAGGCGCCTGTTAGTGCCATATCCAGAATCCGAATGAACATTGACCAGAACCATTTTTTTCCACTAATCTGGATTCTTTATGAATGAACAAATCATGACGATCGACACCACCCATATATTAATTGAAACACCTAAGTCTGTATCTGTAGACCAGTACATTCTTTCAGCTGGAACTTGGTGGTATCCAGAAAACAAAAGTATTCCTATAAAACACTTTAGTTCATCAATTTCTAAACCGAATGAATCATCGTTTCTTACACGCTTAGCGCAACGCAAATTTCTTAAAAATCTTCAATGGCTCTATGGTCTTTTATCAGTGCCTCTACTTTATATTTTTCAATAGTAGCAAACTCTGTGTCGGTAAAAGTATACTTGGGATCGCATTTTTTCCATTTCGGTACAAAATTGGAAAGTCTCTGCTTTTTCATACCGTTTTTCTCAGGAATGGCACTTGTACTCTGGTCTTCAGCAATGTCTTCTGTATCTTGATCTCCATGACCGTATTGTATCTCCAACTGACCAGGAACATCTTATACCTCCGCTATGCCCAATTCGTCATCATCCACTTCGTCTTCATCTGTCACATAATTTTGTTCTAGAGGTAAAACAATAATGTCTAGAGTAGCACTATCATCATCATCATCATCATCAATATGAAAATTAGGATCATCAATATTTTGTTCTATCTTCTTCATAGCCAGCGCCCTCTTTGAATCCATGTTCTCTAAAAAGTTAAAGTTTTATTATTATTATTATTATTAACATTATTCAAACTATCAACA
This sequence comes from Stenurella melanura, assembly GCA_963583905.1. Classification (NCBI taxonomy): domain Eukaryota; kingdom Metazoa; phylum Arthropoda; class Insecta; order Coleoptera; family Cerambycidae; genus Stenurella; species Stenurella melanura. Next base: position 23,500,170 of record OY757315.1, read on the forward strand.
TGTTTTAATTTTTTATATTATAATTTTATCGTAATTTTCAGTTACTTGACTGTATCAACGCAAAAGAAAAAAGCATTACTTACCAATTATATTTTTCACCAATACAACGGAAGTAGGTGATATTTTAGTAAAACTAGCACTAAAAGATTTTATCTCACACACTGGCTAAGACTGACCAATAATAAACAATGACCTAACAAATCTGCGGATAAACTCTCAAAGTTCCAATTAGATATCATATGTGCCCAGTGGTATAAATATAGGTCAGCTAAATAAAATTGTTTACAATTATGCTGATAAAGAAAATAATATAAAATGAGTTATAGGATAATAAACTTTTATATTCTAGGGACTCATTATGACATATATCATTTTTCCATATTCAGTAGGTTTCTGTTTATAAACAAATAAATTTGTTGGTGTAAGTGACAATTTTTTTCATGATTTTAAATAATTTTTTAAAAATACTTCCAATTTGACAAATTATTAGAAAATGGTCTTCTACTGTTGTAGTAATTCTAGATATCAATTTAAATCACTTTTTAAGAAATTAAATGTGTAATTGTCATGTTAAAAAAAATTGTTTCTTGTGATCTATAAATAGATCACTGGGCGTTAATGGGTTAAGTATTTCCACACTAGTTTCAAATTTTTTAGGTCTATTTCGATTGACTGTCCTAACGCAACTAAATGAAACATTGAAAAACTGTTATCCGACAAAAATATGCATGTGAGAAAAGTTTATTGGCCTCGTGTGTTTTACCTTTTTTTCTGTCTGGCTATATATTAATAACGTAAAAACAAAATGCACACGAGCTGCTGAATAGTTTGCCAAACAAGTTTATAAATTCACGAAACCAGAGTAATCAGAATTTAGTAGTTCGGTATAAAATATTGCATTAAAAGACCCAAAAGGGACATTCTTAACTTGGAACTTCCACGGTTAATCCGCTTATTAGTTTTACACGGAATTTTAGTTTAAATCTTTGGAATTACTAACTTAAATCCGTGAAATATCCTGTTAGACAAAATGGATCCGGTATTATCCCAGCAATACGGTGAGAAGGTGACGATTGTGGTGCACCGTTTGCCAACGTAAATTAACGTAAAAATTTCTAATTATTTTTTATCACTTTAATTCAGTTACAATAAGAAAACAGTTGGTGATTTAAAAATTACGGTATGAAGCAACACTTGCCCTCATTTTGAAATTAGAAAACATTTTTACAGTAAATGATTTGCAGTATTCCCAAGCTCTGGAAATCTTATCTAATTTGACAAGCCAGTGTCGGCTTGCCCCGTATTTCCCAACACACGATGTATTTTTATATCCTAATTTCAGAGACTTATAAAATGTTTAAATAAACGTCAACAGATGTCATAAACAGTCCAAATCACGAATGTTGTTGTTCATGTAATCAATTTATGTACTTATCAGACATTAGATTTCTATATCAGCTTAATTAGTAGGGCATTACAATGTAAATAACAGAAAATCAGGTCTGATGGGGCTACGACAGAAGTTCCAACGTTCAGCTGTAACAAAAAATATTTTTTGCGTTGAAGCACCCGTGCTACATAAATTTAAATTACCCGCGGTAAACTTCGACGAGAAGCCAACAAGTGCGCATACGCGGTAGAAACATCACGGAGGCCATTTTTAAGATCCGAGGCTTCTTGACTTTCGCTTCCGACACTGGTGAGTTGAGATCGTTTACTTATTCTTTAACGGATTTTCACGTTTATTTCTTTAATCCTTTGTTTTTTTTTCAGATTAATTTCCTTAATTATTATATTAATCAGTAGCGTATTCGTATATTTTCAAAAGTAAAATTTTACCAATACGCAGGTTTTTTTGTTTGTTAAATTGCTAGTAGTTTGGTTTTGCAGTGACCCTCGTCACCATAGTTTTTTTTGTAGTTTTTCTTGTATTCTTTTACCTCAAGTAATATTTCTTGCCAATCTATTTTTTTTTATTAGACAGGAACTAATATCCGAAGTTTTCTTTTTCTCACAATTAATTTTTTTTTCTATTATCAACTGGTTCTTTATATTATCCCTTTTTTATGTAAAATCCTGGATTAAACCACCATTGAAGCAAGGCACAAGGCATAGATTGAATATTTGGAGTTATCCTCAAAGTACTGGAAATCATTCCGACGCAGCGTCTCCTGTAAATCAGCGTTGTCAGGATCTGAATATTACGTCCTCCTTCCCGGGTACCTGCGGCCATCTTCAGGACCAGACCTCGTCGGGATTCCGCTAAGCTAAGTAGCCCAAATTTATGTGCAAAATTCAACTTTTGGTCAGAAGAAAAATTGTAAACCAGTTGATCGTTTCTTAAATTGTAATTTTTTGATAATCTTCAAATTTACTTTGTTTAAATAATATTCCTGTTTTTGTCTGTTAACTAATTAAATCAAATTTTTCCCCATTAAATATTTTTAATCATTTGTAAAGTGTTATACTTGTGTTAATATATTATTTGTTTAATATTTGATTTTGATTGTTTCCTCCCTCTGATAAAGTTTGCAAGAGTGTTATGTACTGAATACGCTGGCGTGCAAAATTCTCTGTAGTTCATTGAAGTTTTGTTTGGTTAATTTGACAATGAAATAATTGTTCATAAAAATATATAACTCTTCCCACCACAGAGCGACCGTCGACCAGCCCTGAGCTAACCGGCTACTACTCTTTTATAGCTTCCTCAGCACCCAGCGGAGAAGTTGTGGTTGCAAATTGGCGCCCAACGTGGGGCCCGACAGCATTCTGTCAGTTCAGTAGCGTGCAGTTGGCGCAGTTGTCAATTTCAATGATTCTCTAGTTCCTTTCGTTAATTATATAAGTTTGTAGCGTTTTTTATTGTGGCGTTTTAAGTTTTCTGCAATTATGTAAATTGTTGTATAGATAGTTTGTAAGTGCTTTCCTCCTTTAAAATGGTACGCCCTTGCGTACAATTCTGAGACCTTGAGTCGATTTGATTCGAAAATTAAAAAATGATGTCAACATTCGTAATCTGAACTGTACCCCACTGGGTAAATACTACCAATTCAAATGAGTTTATAATGAATAAGATAAGAAGAAAACTATGTTAGACAAATATGTGATACTGACAATCTATTTTTAACGCTAGTGTAAATCTGTCCGCGAAGATATTACTTCTTTGTCTAACATCATTAAAAACAAGTGTGTTCTTGTCTTATTCATTACAAGCATGTTTGAATAGGTAACATATCCAGCAGAGTATGCAGATTACACAATAGTACATGTTATTAAAATCGTATCCTGAACAATATTCACCCATCTCGACCCCACGCAATGTATTCTATACTGTAAATAATTGCACTGTTGGTCCACAGTAAGTAGTACTTTTGTACTTGGCCCGCGTTTTTTGTTAGAACAGCGACTATAAAGAATATAACGATGATAAACTGCTCCCATTTTGTTTGTCATGATTTATACTGGGGCCGTTTGCTTAGAAAACTTCAAACATCCTCTTTAATGCCCGACTTTTCTTTCTGGCTTCCACATAAGGTCGCGGCCGCATTCTCGTTAAATGTTTCAGATATGAAAAGATATTTCTCAACCCATTTTTTATAAAAGAACAGTTTTAGCCCAATATAAATCTGAAACGGATCGGCCTCTGTGTGACGGGATAATGATCGGATTCAGTTTGTCACACAACGTGCAAACATTCGAGTTTTACCAGATATAACACTATCAAATTATACTAAAATAAATACGTGTTTTTGTGTCACTTTTGATAGTATACAGAGAGTTGATTTTAAAGGGAATTTAATTATTATTTACTAAAGGCCATACATTGCAAAAAATTTAGTAACATTCAGTATACTTCCGAGTAGACGTGTTTGGCATGTTTTACCTGGAAAAATAAAACTATCAACAATATAGTAATTAGCCAGCTAGTAATTACCTGACGCATTTGTGTCAGCTAGAGACCTTATATTAAACCTGTTTCTTAGAGCGAGGCAGACAACAAAAGTGATATGAGAAACTTTCTTGTGGTGGAAACCTCACTAAATAACTCGAAACGAAATATATTTTACAATTTTTAAAAGTTAATTATTTTTTGTTTGCTTAAAATTGTAATGAAACATTATTTACAGGATTTTGCAAACAGTAGAAAAAACTATCTATGAGAACAAAAAGGAAAATCTATTTGTAAAATTATTAATTTACAATCTGCATTCTTTCGGTAACCTGAATTCTGGTTATGCTAGCAATTAAAATCCTAAAATGAATTTGTCTTTCTTATTGGATAATTCTCATTCTATCACTAGTTTCGACACAGTTCCCTAAATAGTTGTTTCTTTTTGTTCTCATATATAGTTTTTTCTGCTGTTTGTAAAATCCTATAAAGAATATGTTTCATATTTCACAATTACTGCAAACTACCACTTATTAAATAGAAAAACATTTTTTTCTGTGCAATTGACAGCACTGGCCAGATCAATTATAGCGAAAATTAGAACACTGTTGCTGAACCATATGCCAACATTTTCTGCTTGCCTAAACTGAATTTAATTACATACCTTGTCCTTGGAAATTTTTCATTCTAATGGATTACATTTCTATGAAATCTATCGTTCTGTTTCTTGGAAATGCTTGGAGCTCATCAGAAAGACATAAAGTCACTCACAAGATGTTTTATGCAAAAACAATGTCAAACATTTAATATCAAAGTATTTGGAAAATGCCTTGGTTTTTGCATGAAACATCTTGTGAGTGGCTTTATGTTTTTCTGATGAGCTCCAGAATAAGGGCGAAAAAACATTTCAAAAGCTAAGCATTTCCAAGAAACAGAATTATAGATTTCATGAAAATGTAATCCTTTAGAATGAAAAGTTTCCAGACAAGGTACGTAAATAAATTCAGTTTAGGCCTTTGTTCTCATTTTGATCTGAATCTTCATGATCGTAGGGGGTTATGTAGATGCTAGTTTACAACATAGAGATATTTGTGGTCTATGGGTTCATGGGTTCAGCAAACAAAAGTAAGGTTCTTAAAATGTTTAATTTTTAGTCAAGTATTGGCCTTACCATTTACAATAATAATAATAATAATAATCTTAAACGGCTTTATTCAAAGAGCGTAGATCTACATTTACAAGTCCATTACAAATAGCAATTTACAAGGCGAAGTTTAGCCATGTGGCTATTCTTACACTTAACCTTATAAATCACTTACCTAACTAATTACGTAAAAAAGAAAACATTAAAATACAAAAATACAATACAATATTAAAATAATCCAATGTAATAGGGGAACGGTATACACTTTATAAAATATATTTATAGAAATACTAAAAAATTAATTACTCAAAATAACTAATAGTTCAGGAATATTACGTTTTTATTCCGACAAAATTCATAAAGTTTTGAAAATTGGTGGGTATGTTGGGAATAGCATAAGGATTATTAAACCAAAAAGTTCCCATCCCTAAATAGTGTGCTTCATCCCCCAGGACGTCCTTTCTACCCCCATTTTGAGTTTTTCTAGATTATCTCGGCAACGGTGTAATTTTCGACAAAAATACCTATATACAAAATTGTTCCTTGGAAAATTCTCTATCAAGAAGGTTTTTACCACTTTTTTCCTAAAATTAATAATAACGTGGGAAATATGGCGCAAACATAAGGGGTGGTTCCGACTAGCACTCTCTACAGTACGATCTACCTTAAAGTTTAACGTTTAACGCTTAAAATAGCAGTAGGCACTAAAATTTATTTACAATTTTAATAAATATACAACTTCCACCCCCTCACCTCTATAAAAAGACCGTGTTGTACTTATTTCCACACCACCCTAGAAGTAAAGTACTTCGCGCGTTTTTTTTTTAAAGTGATATCCCCTGCAGGCCGAATCCACTGATTATCAAATGTTAATTATAAATCTTGGTCGTCTTCCACAGATTCAACATTCAAGCATGATTGTCCATGGCAATGATAACACATTGTAGAGCAACGCAAGCCTGCTCTTCTGCAACTACACCTGTATTCGCACCCTAATTTATATGAACATGAAATAAGCGTTAAAACAGATTCGGGAGCTGGTTCTTTTATAGTCATTATTGGGATCAATATACCGCCAACTTTTTTCCACCCCCAATCGGTAGCTTTGAGCGTCACGTTTTTCCATGTTTGAATTTGGTGAAAAACTCGATAACAGTGTTGCCGAGCGGCAGCAGAAGTTGTTGGAAGTTTTGACAACATAACAGTGTTGCTGGCTTTACCAACTAGTCTGTTAAAAGACATAAATCTGTATTCATCTAGACTTTTGTTGAAAGTTTGTACAATTTGTTGTAAATGACTTCTTTTATTAAATACATTGATTGCATTCACAAAGGGCAATGACCTATGGAAGTGCGGAATGATGTGCTGCATAGTAACACCGAACATTTCGGTGATGGTAAATAGATAACGAATTATATGATTTGCGCTAATTACGGCCCTGATTTACCAACGTACTATTCGGCTGAGGAGAAATGGTCTAAAAACCTTTTTTGTAGAGAATTTCCTGTAGAACACTTTTGTACATAGGTATTTTTGTCGTAAAATGCACCATTTTATGGATAATTTTAAAAAAGCGAAAATTGGGGTGAATACTATGTCGTAGGGGATGAAGCACACAATTTAGGGGTGGGAACTTTTCGGTTTATTATTACATATGCTGTCCTGATTATTTCCACCAATTTTCAAAACTTTATGAATTTTGTCGGATATATCGCAATTTGGACCGTAATATTACTGAATTATAAATAAAAGAATCAATCATAAACACAGGTGCCCAGGAATATATTCTAGTTTTTGTTGGAATTAATGAAACAGGCTTTGATTTTTTTACGGAAAATATTAACTGTCGATAGATTTTTATATATGGGATCAATAGAGTTATATAAGGCTACGGATGTGTAAGAAAAGCTACGTTGGAAAAGGGCTGTACGATGTTGCGGCACTGTTAGCACGTACCGATGTCTGATGTTTACAGTATGTACTGACGAGAAAATTAACTTGTCTCTTAAGTACCTTGGAACAGAATATTTTATTAAACAAAATAAGAAAACTGCATAGTGAAATTTAACGAGTTGTTCCATCTTTAACCAACGCAACTCAACATATTTGCTTGAAACATGATCGAATTTTCTTAAGTTGTAAATAAAACGACAACAGTTTTGCAAAACTTGCAGTCGATTTTTTGTAGCTTGATCCAGGCAGTAAAAATACATAAAATTGCAATAATTGAATACAGGCATGACTAAAGTTTCACAAAGTTTTTTACGCTGTTTAAAGTTCAAGATATGCCTGTTTGTATACAGTACTTTTAGCCGGGAGTAAGATTTTTGTAGAAGAATTTTTATGTGTTGCAGAAAACGTAATATTTCGTCTATTATTACCCCAAGAATTTTGGCATGAGTAGAAAATGACAAATTTTCTTGATTAATATTTAGTTGAACAGAAGCCTTTAAGTAATGTCGGATATTTTCTGAGCAGAATAGAATAACAACTGATTTGGTAGGGATAATTTTAAGGTTATGTTGATGCGAATATTGACAGATGTTGTCGAAATCTTGGTTGATCAAATTAGTGGCAATAGCTGCATTAGATGGCTCAAAACAGTGAAGAAGTTGGGTATCGTCGGCATATGCTTGCACATGCGAATTATTTGCTACATTAAATATATCTGCTGCAAGAAACAAAAGAGGACCAAGAATGGACCCTTGAGGAACACATGACGAGATAATTTTAAGGTCAGATATATTTCCTGATACGCATTGGCGACGTTCGCTCAAATAAGAATTGAAAAACCGCAGAGATATCGCGTCGAAACCATAGTAATTTAGCTTTGTACAAATAAGCGTGTGATCAATGGTGTCAAACGCCTTGGAGTAGTCTAGGGATACAAGAATAGCTGACATACGTTTGTCTAATGCGCTGATGATATTATCACTAAGGTTCAACAAAGCAGTAGTGGTGCTATGTGCTTTACGAAATCCCGATTGATGTAATGGGTATAAGTTATGCAGTAATAGATATTCGATAATCTGGTTCTGAACTATTCTTTGCAGTGTTTTGGAAAGAATTGGCAACAAGCTGATAGGCCTCAGATCCTCCGCGGTTGCAGGATTTGCTGTTTTTGGTATTGGACAAATAATTGCATCTTTCCATTCTGTAGGAAAGGAACACTGTTCAAGACAGCAGTTAATAATATGAGTGATATGCTTTATGATTACTGGGATGCATAATTTTAACTTGTTTAGAGTTATTTTATCTTTTCCAGCAGTGTTCGACTTTATACTCTTGATAGCATTACAAACGGTATCGGTAGTAACAAGTATGCTTCTGGCTGATTGGACTGGTTCCGTAGTGCCACAAAAAGACAAATTCATTTTAGGATTTTAATTGCTAGCATAACCAGAATTCAGGTTATCGAAAGAACGCAAAGATTGGAAATCAACAATTTTACAGATAGTTTTTCTTTTTAGTTCTCATATATAGTTTTTTTCAGCTGCTTGCAAAATCCTAAAAAGAATATGTTTCATTACAACTATAAGCAAACAGGAAATAATTCACTATTAAAGAAGCAGATTACGTTTACGAGACACTTGAAAACGACTCTATTTTACATTCGTATTGTTTGCAATTGGGAACATTATTTCTTAATGTAATTTCTCGATTAAACAATTTTAAATTTCCATATTATTTAACCGTTCTCAGTAGACCATGATCGACAGTAATTTTTTTTAGTAAAAAAGTTCAATCAATTTTGTTGACTGCTTAACTTACAAAAAATTGAAGTTGAACCGAAAAATACTGAGGAAGATACGAGGGTGTATACAGGAGAGATGAGACATTCTGTATAGTCAAGTAATAATTAAAGCAAAATTTCACTAACCCTCATTTGAATTGATACTCTAGAAAGTAACGTATGCACTTCATTGTACTGGGAGGTTCCGGGCGTATTTCTATGAAATAAGTAAGTCTGCCATTAAAATCGGGGATTATCTCATAGTTTGTAAATCCCTGCACTGAAGTTTCTCTAAAGTCTAAAGTATTGTTTAGAAGACTTCAAAACAAGATGATGAAATCCAATATTCATACCGTCTAATATTCTTATTAAAACTTTCAGTCGGTAGGCCTAAGAAAATCGGAGACGGGAGGCGAATTTAGTAATTAGTGTTCCAAGATTTCGGGGTGTGTTACAATCTGGATTAAATCAGGATTTTGATGTTTACATAATTAGGATAGATAATTAAAAAAGTTGGGCTGAGGGTTAATAAATATTTGATGGGGTCTATCCGGGGGGATTAAACGAGGAAACCACAAAAAATTACACATAACCGAATCCAGTCGAGTCTGAGAGTAATTAAACAATAACGTTATCATAGTCCATTTGCCCAAGCCTTATCCGCTCAAAGTTTTGGTACCTCCCCAGTTGAACCAACAATAAGATATTATATTTCCATCTTACGAATTTTTCTTATACCGGGTGTTTCAAGAATGTCGTTTCAACAAGGAGCGTCATCTTTAATTTATTATAAAATGGAAACGCACACCTTTTTATTTCCGCCAAATGGAAAAGTCAGAGAAAAGTCTAGGGTTGAGACCATGTAATTACGTATATTTTCCATTACAGATATTTGACATTTTATATAAAAATTGACAGGTGTAACGGTTTGCAATAACCGTTTTAACTTTCTTCGTGTAGGAGATCCACATTTGCTCTTTGGCAAGCAGAAAGAACACAAGATGAGCTAATCTCTACAATAAAAATAAATTCCATAATAGTATACCATGTGTTCCATTTTTCAGGTTACATGTTGTCAAATTCAAACCTGAGAAACGTTTTTATTTCAAATGGAACATAATGTGTTTTTAAAAAAATGTAAAATTAAATTCTCCTTTTTCCTAATATAGTATGGGGTTAAAGATACAACTTTTTGAAATATTGGCAATTCTCTTAAATGTTCAAAAGTTCTTAATAGAAATTGCCATCAATTTAGAGCTATGATTCGAAACAATCATTAATGTCAGTCATTATCTTATATCAAAAAATGCTAGCCCGTTTAAATTAATTAGATTTGTTTATTATTTATGGAGAATGTGATAAGGTAATATTAAGAACATGTAACACATTTGCTACTCGATACCCACAAAAACAGAAACCATCACCATACACTGTAAAACGCGGATTAAATAAATTAAGAATACTTGGCTCTCTCAAGGCAGGAAGGAATTCTACGGAGGAAGCTTTAGACATATTATCTGAAGAATGAATATTTTTAACTCACTATTTAAATTTTTCTCAAAAAACTGTGCTGCCACCACTCTATCGTTTCTCATGGCACAGTAAATATTAAACTGCACATGTTTTTGAATATTTCTGATTACATGAGGATTCGAGGTAGTCCAGTAATGGGAATTGTATCGATTAATAAGTCCATTTTTGGCAAATTTGGCATCATCTGTCCCTATAATATTTTCCAAAAAATAATTATCACCGTCATGTCTTATTAAAATAAATTCTCGTCATGAAATCATTTGTCTGTCTTTGAGTTCATGAAAGTTCATACACCACACATGTGTACAGAATTTCAAGTCAATATTTTAAACCATTTAAACCAATTTTTGGTTATTCAGTTCATACACTTATCGTATATCTCAGACTTATTCTGGGTATAAAAAATGTCGGCGCCTTTGACAGTGCGGTAAAGAACAAAGATCCAGGCATTTTTTATACCGACAAGTTAGGGATAAAGTATACGTCTGGCACTTTCCTTCCGATTCACCGTGTATGCATGTGTTTCAAAAGTACCTTGTAGATTATTTTGATGTTAGCAAACCTCTGCATTAATTTTCATAGCAAGAGTTAATTTTGACGAACCCAAATCATTACGCACCACATTGGTCTAGTATTTTAAACGAGAAAAGGACCGCCTGGTAAATCTTCCGTGCACGAATCGAGATCCATCCTTCAGCGGACGAATACCTCACTAATACGAGGTCTATAAATTTTGCGAGGTCCCTCACTGTCCCAACCGTTACATGGACCATGTGAACATTTATTGTCTACGCACCGCTCTTAAGCGTAATTACTACTCTTTTCGCCATTATCCTTTTCTGTAAACATTTCCAGGATATCTGGGATTTATTGTGCTTAATCTGTAACAAATTGCGTAATGTACGTGAAAGAAATGTGTAGTGGTAAAACCCTTTTGTGTGAAGTTCTGGGGATACGAAGTTTTCTTTATTTCACTCGCCGCTTAGCCGCAGAGATAGGAAAAAGTTCAACTTAAAAAACACTTGTCGGTTAAACCCCAAGATACAGGATACAGCCAAGCGAAAGCGACAGTGATGAGGTTTTGTATCAGATCAAATTTGTGTTACGACGGAAACAGGGCTAAGGAACTAGAATATATTGATATAAAATGTACTTAGTTCCACGTATATTGGGATCGTTGATAAAACCAATGGTGTAAACATCGCAAGTCCTATGCATATAAAATTAGTTTATTATTATTTTTTTACTTTGTAGTTAATTTTAAGGAACGCCACACAGTTGAACAAAACTGTAGTGTTCCACCCAAATCATTTTACAAATCAATAAAATTAAGGATTTTAAGAAACTTTTTTCAAAATGTTCGTTATGAAATTTTCTATCAATTCTTCTAGCCCGATTTTCGTTCCCAACTTTTTTTTATTAAATTCATCCACATTATATGCCTCTAAATACCAAAAATCATTTGCGCATTGACAGATCATTCAGATATCACGAAATCTAAAATTCAAAAAAAATATATAAAGATAATAAATAACCAAAAGGCCATCGACCGAAGTCCTTCTTCAGCCTAAACATACATAAATTAATTATAATTTTGTGTTGTGAAGAAATTTAGGTATATTTTTGATCGTGACAATTTCTGTTAATTAATGTGACAGACTTAATATTGAATGTGTAGCATCAATACATCAGGATTAATCACTGGCATCTCAAAACACCTCCTTAAAAAAAAACAACTGACGTTTAAGATCTCCTCTATGCATAAAAATTTGTTTGTCATCGAAAAAATGTGTTTCACCATGTCAGACTTAATTTTGAAGCGCCGTGACGATGTTTATTTATTTTTTTTTAAATAAGCTTTTACAACGGCCGCGTCAAAACACCACCTTAATTTTTTTCTGTAATGAAGTTTGAGGTCTCTTTTATGCATAAGAGTTATGTCAGCGAAAGCATGTTTTTCACTACGACAGACTTAATTTTTAAAGTGCTGCGACCACATTTATTAATTAAAAAATGTGGCATGACCATTGCTAACTAAAAAAAAATAATATTTTTTCAATTTTAAATTAATATTATAGATTTCTTTTATATAATCAAATACGTTTTTTTATCGAAAACATGTTTTTTAATATGTCAAACTTAATTTTTAAGTGCAGCGAAACTTAATTTTGAAAAAAAAATCAAGGTGTTATGAAGCGTACTTTCATAAAAAAAAAATATTAAAAATTAAGTCGGTCACATTAATTAACAATAATTGTGAGACAGGTCAGTTGTAATAGATAGGAGAGATCTTAAACTTCATTTTAAAACAAAAATCATCGAGGTGTAATGAAGTGTACATTCATAAAGAAAATGCTCTATAAAAAATTAAGTCTGGCACATTAGTTAACAAAAATTGTTAGATAAACCAATTTTATTTTAAATGATTCATTATTTAACACACATTTAGAAAACTTCAGGCAGGTGTTTTTAAATATAAAATCATCTTTTTAGCTAAATTGAAAAATTCATGAAAAATAACTATTAACTAATTTTTAATGGTCTGACGAGCGTACCAAGATATTTACATGTTTTGCAACCATTCTCACTCTTTCAATCTGAGGTGTTTGATGGGGTACCTTTTTTTATCATGGGAGTTCGATCTATTGGACAGAGTACACTTTAGAAAAAAGTCATAAAGGAAAAAGTTTTATATTTTAATAATACATTCCCCCGAATTATTTTGATTTTTCTCGTAATTTTTTATTCCCCGTTCCCACTTTTTGGCAAAATTCGCAGCGCCATATCTCGGAAAATATTTTTTTGAAATTTTTATAAGAGTAAAAATTTTTTGTTTTTCGTCAAATTATCTAAAAATACATTTTGTTTTTTTTTTTAATTTAGCTCAATTTTGTCAGTTAACAAATTAGCAACAAAATTATTGTTTACAATTGCGGAGCAATATCGGCTAATTTTTTTTTTTTTGGAGTTTGATCCAGACATCAAAACGAACAGAATACGCAAAGTTTCGTGAGAATCCAATCATTCGATAAACTTTCTCAAATTTAGGTCGATTTTCGTCTAAGTGTAGGCAAACTACACTAAGAATCAACCTGGTAGGAAATGCATTTAAAAATTTGGCGAAGTCGCCAGGGATAGCTAACTGATAATTTAAGAAAACTGAAAATAGCCAATAATTGCTATATTTTTTGTCATATATAATAACAATAATAATACATTGTGGCGTTGTTTTGAAAGGTTTTAAGTTGCCCAAGTAGTTATTATGTGGGCCACCCTACGAGCGACGTGGTTAGCGTCACTGGTTTCACCTGGCTAGCACAGTAAAGATACGGAGAGCAAAAGGGGGTGGAGTTCAAAGCTTGGGCGCCATTGATTACTAAGGGTAATCAAAGAAAATCAAAGATAAAGATAAACAAAAGACAAAAGTTACATATATACATAGTACTATATTACAAAAATATTATATTACAACAAATAAACTATCACAGCATCAACGATACTGCATAGCAAAATATTGGACAGAAATATATACAAAAGAAACTATATTACAAAATTTACTATATTACACGATACTCTATATTACAATGTGCCCCAACGGCAAAGCAAATCTGAGGCGTGTACGAGAACCAAAAATATATTACAAAAGATACGTCTCGTAACTTTCACCTCAATACTAAAATCATATATTACACAACATAGATATACTTGAGATCCTTTACGAGAGACCAAATAACTATATTACAGAAGATAAGTCTCGTAAATTTATCTCAATATTAAAATCATACGTTACAACAAAATTAGGAACTTGAGATCCTTTACGAGAGACAAAATACTATATTACAACAAATATGTCTCGTAACGTTATCTCAAAGTTCATAAACCTCAAACACTTTCGTTACAACCAAAAATTGAACCACGACTCACTATATCAACAACAAAAATGCATTACAGTACTACAATAAGATATTAATCATAAGGAATCACGATAAAAGCAACTACGAAACAATACTACGGCGGAATATTTGCGACAACGAATTCAGGATATAAGGAACTACGAATTAATATACAACAATGAATTTAAAATGCAAATAGCCAAAATATAATAGATTTCACTTGAATATAGTATGTTAATTTTAGACATTTTTGGCTCTAATAGCTCAACAATCATGTGAAAATAATCCCTTTTATTGGTAACAATTAAAAGTACTTATCTTTTATTTTGTTATCCTGATGGAGAGAACTCCTAGATACGGTCCTATTCTCCGATGATCATGGGTTTAATTTCACACGTGGCCGCCTTAATCCCATTGTGAGGTTAAGAAATCGTAGAAGATTGTCGCCAAGACAAAATGAAGAAAATCTCTTCGCCTAGAATGTTTTCATGTATTCCGATTCAAAATGTAGTATAGCAAGGTGTGCATAATCTCAAATCTTGCTTAAAGCAAATAATATAACGCCAAAGCTACGTTAAATCATTAGACGTGAATAAGTTTTGTTTCATAAGAAATTAATTCTTAATTTATAAGAATATAAGAAAAACCTAAAACAATATTTCAAATGTTAGATGGCATTTACCGGTATAATTATCAAAACCTTACCTCATGTGATCATCACGAGGTTTTTCAAATTCTAACATCCCCATTACAGGTCAAACAAAATTATAAATACGTCTAATTAGTGCAATGGTTCAACGAGAAAGAGAAGGAATTTAGTCTAACGCGACGTAGTGTAACATATGTCCCGGACCGACAGTAACGTGGCTCCGCCCCAAAAAGTAGTTCCTTTATTTTAATGAAGTATTTAATCAGCTAAAGGATCTATATTGTTACTGATAGTTCTACGTTTCATGTGGCTATCCGACTTTATTATAAATACTCGACTTAACTTCATTTTTCAGTTAGTATGATTTATTTATTTAATTTAATTTGAATATCATCGAGCGTGCGCTGTTCAACACACCGATGCATAAGCATAAGCTGTTACCAACTTCTCATCTGTTTAGGAATGTTCGTTATAGTACCAGAGCATAGGATAATAAAACGTTTGATTATTAAAATTTTTCTACTAAATATTAGAAAATGTAACGAAGGATGCTTTTGTGCATTCCGCACGTTACAACATCATCATGTTAACAAAAACCAAAGAAACATTTATCTCAATCAAGGGTCCTGTTTATCGATGGGGAGCATTATCACGTAATTTTGTTACTAAAAACGCTATCTATATCCAGGTAATTTTCATGTATACAAATGAGTCATTAGTACCGTTTAATATACGAAAAAATATCTCAGACAAAAATTGTAGAACAGCAGTATATTTTAAAATAATTGTTAATTATATACGGTGTTTCACACAGTAGTGGCAATATGATACTTGGATTTTTAATGGAACGCCCAACATTTTTTTTAATATTTATATTTGATGCTCAATACTCTATCCAGAAGCGTATATTTTTTTAAATTAGATTGCAACGTTGCCATGCCATTCCATTTTTTCCGATAAAACCTGTATTTGTACAGGCCAAGAATATTTTTTTGAAAATTTTACAAGAGTAAAAAGTTATTTTTCGTCAAAATATATTACGTTTCTTAACGTACCTCAATTTTTCTCGTTAACAAATTAGCAACAAAATCATTGTTTATAACAATTTCTGGCCAATAGCGGCCATTTTCTTTTTTTGGAGTTTGATCTAAACATCACAACGAACAGAATCCATAAAGTTTCGTGAGAATCCCATTCATTTGGTAAACTTATTAGTCAGAAATGCTAATTTGCCTACTCTAATGTTCGATAGATAACTATTTTAGAGTAGAAGGATAATTCAATAGCTGTCTAAAGTCAGCAAGTTATCTTGCACAGCTTTCTTAATTCGCATCAACTTTAACATAAAGAAAATACCCTGACATATGACATGACGCTGTCAGGCGTGCTATACAACAAATGGTGGCCTAGAATAATGCACGGATTCGCAAAACGTCAGTCAAGACGTGAATAATAATAAGTTTAAACAAAAAGTCTATAAATACCTTTCATTCAGGGCTGTGGGTCTGTGATTTCTTACCTGAAATATAGAAAAAATCATTAGTAATATATTATCAGTTAAATAATAACTCACGCGTAAGTACTGATTATTTAAAAAAATATTGCTTATAGTTTTTTAAAACTAGTTATTTTTAATGTATTTTTTTTGTCAGTATTTGGCATATTGTCGTTAATTGTGTGAAGTAACTTAAATATGTATAGTAAATAGGTAAATCAACGAATAAGTATTTTTTGCGGAAAAGTTTTCCAAATATCGAGTGTACACTGTGCATGTAAGGAGTCGCCAAGTTTTTGAGAGGCCACAAAAGTGGCCAGTTCCATCCGGAAGGTACAAGCATAATATTAATTGGACAGCATTAAACAGAAAGGAACCAACACACTCAGCTAAAATCAAGAAACAAGCTTGCAAAGAAAGGTTTTGCATGTTAATTACAATATTGAAACTACACCATTAAATTCTTATATAGAAAATGAGTTGGACTATTTCAGCTGAACACACATTACGATAGTCTAGATTTAAATAAATTAAGAAACAAATTTTTTAAATTTTGTGGGTTGGCTCCTTTCTGTTTAATGCCGTCCAATTTCTTTTTCTTCCTTCACTGGCTTTGGATGTCTCCATTCTTAAAAGTATTTTTTGGGGTATTTTGATGTCGCTGATTACAAACAAAAAGTCAGAAAATTCAGTCGGAAGAGATAAGTGTTGTCTCTCAAGTATTCTAGGAAGAACGTGGTCTTTGGTAACATTTTTCCCGTAGAATGTGATGATGTATTCGGTTTTGCGAAAAAATGAAGGGAAAAATATGAAAAAGTTAAGAAAATGCTTGAGAATTCACAAAATCCGGCATAAGATATTCACAAGTTAAACTTTTAAGATCTTAGTATTTTTCTTATAGAATATGATTCTCTACTTCGCTTTGCATTTTCTTAATTCTTCCGCATTTTACCGACATTTTTCGGCAAAGCGAAGTAGAGCATAGTATTATACGAGAAAAATACTAAAAGAAACCACATGATCTAAAATAAAATATTATAGATCTTAAAAATTTAACTTGTCAATATCTCAGACAGGACTTTATCAATTTTCAAGCATTTTCTTAACTATTCCTTATTTTCCCGTCATTTTTCCGTAAATTAACTCAATTAAATGCACTACAATTCCAGATTGTAAGGCTGACAGGTTGTTCAGGTTAATTAATCTTGGTAATTAGTTTATACTAACAATTTTTATTGAAAGCTTTGATATTGGTAGTTTATTAATCGAGCGTAGTTTCAAATAATCAACTCATACCATATATTGGTGTTTATTCGTTTGATTTGCCGCAAGGCATATTAATCTGGATTTATAACTCATATCCGTTAAATAAACAATTATATAAACTCAATATGTAACTGAATATGAACAAAATGAACATGGATTGCAGGCTTTGGCACTGAACTGAAAATCAGTTGAAATTATTATATTTTATTTTATTGTATTTTTTTATATTTTAATCACTACTATTCTGGAACCTTTCACCCAAGATATTTTCACAGTTATATACTTCAATAATAGCAATATCCCTCTCATATTTAAGCGAGAACCCACTACTCTGTCTAAAAGACTGCTGTATTTTTATCCTAAATCCTGATTCCGAAGACAATTTCTTGAGCGATAAGGAATAATAATATCGAAACTCCGTTTGAACATGCATCCTTGTTTTCGTTAGGAGTAGATTGAAAATTGTTTAAGGGGTCGCTCGGCTCTGAACAGCCCTTCTCCACATCGACCTAAAAGATCTTTTGTGAATTACCCTACAATTAGAAGATGCCCAGGACTCCCAAACTTTTTGTAAAGCTTAAATCGGACTTTTCGAGTTCAAGAAGCGCTGTGGCATACTTTGCCGACTAAGTTATGAACTTCTTCGATTGTCTTTGGCCTGGAATATTCCTCCAGGACTCTTTCTGTTCCCTTTCCCACTTAGGATCTCCTCCGTTATGTGCCCCTTGGATAAGCCACAAAACGGTTAGGGCCCAAAAAATGGGCTTCAGCACCTTTTCCTGCAAGGGCGCCAGCTTCGTTTGGAGTATATAGTGCTATTCTCTTCTTGATTTATTAAAATCATTTACTGGGTAATTCTATCATCTTCTTAATCACAATATCTTGTCACACGTATCGTGAAACATGTATTATTTGAGCTGTATAACACTTGTGATGATATCACTCCATCTGTAGTAGTTGACAATACAATGCGTATTTTTTTAGATTTTATTTTTAGAAGATATAAAATGTAGAAATCTTAAAATCTAAATTTGGTCCGTGTAATAAGCGTAAAAAGAAAATGACGTTAGTAGCCAATGCTAATCGATGTATTATTCGAAAGATTGGAATGATGTCCTTCGTGTTTTTATAATATTGCATCTTACAATGCAACAATATTAAAAACTGAAAATCTAGAGACCTTTTCAGTCCATTTTGAGGCTGGGAAATTCAATCGATTGATTAAAAAAAATATTGCCATTGATATTTTACAGTGGGAAATTCGAAAAAAATCTTTTCTCAGATATATTATTTTAAAATTGTTATAAATGATTCATAGCAAATGTATTTTTTAAAACTATTTCTTCAGCACTCGCTGAGGCTTAAAAATGTGTAATAAGGAAGGGAAGGAAGGGAAGGTAGGTGGTTTTTATAATTTCCTAGGCATACTTATTCTAACGCCGCTATTATCAAAACAGTATTTTTGTTATTCTCATGCTTTTTGAAATAAACAAATTGCTATAAACTATTTATGGGAAAACAGTATTTCTTTCCTGATAATAGTACCATACATTTTTATCACACAAATGTTTTTAACTACTGTTTAATATTATTTAAATATTTCTTTGAATGCTTCCTAACTTCATTGATATGATTAATAATAACGTAGTTACAAAAATGTTCCATTGTTTTCTCTATCGAAAATTTTACGAAGTGATAAGAAAAAACGATTCATGATAATAAAATTTATTTACAAACTTTAGGGTATTACAGCTCGATGGTAATTTCATTGTAGTTCTTCTCACCAAGATACAACCAGTGTAGAGCGCGCTCTGGGATATTAAAAAAAAAATTGAATTTTTAATTGGAATGGCATTAAAATTGTAGTTAGATATTTTCAGAGTAGCTGGCATTGAATCTGATGTCATAAGTTCAACATTCAAAAAGGCGAATCCAATAGGGTAAAACTTTTGCACATGAAATTTGGTACGTAGTGACATCAGTATTCTTTGACGACAAGTCTGATGTTAAAGGTTAAAAATTCAAAATGACTAAAAAGGGTGAAACCGAACCGAACTGCATTCAAAAAAACAATCACTAATAATTATAATAATAATAATGTTTATTGTCCAAAAAGTATACCAATACAAAATGTACATATGGGGCAGGATTAGCCTGAAGATACATACAAAAATTGAAAACACAAATTAAAAATTCCCAAGATAGACGCGGTTCTAAAATATTTATAAATTCATGTATTCGTCCACATAATAAAAAGAGTGAGGAATTAAGAAACAATATTTAAACGGTTTTTGGATTGTTTCACACTTCTAATACTTTTATATGATTACGAAGTTTATTAAAAAATTTAATACCTACATATATTGGATTCGTCTCATATAATGCTAAATTATGCTGTGGTATAATCAAGGCAATGGAATTTTTATTGTCATAATTATGAATAAAATTGTTACTCACCGATGAAGAATAATAATTAGATTTAACATAATTTTGTATTTCATAAATATATACACATACTTTATATTCTTTGAACAAATTTATTTAAGAATGAAATTTGTTTACACCTGCTATATTACGTAGTGCCCTTTCTGCATTCTAAGAACTTTTATCCATGAATATGAAGATTCCCAAAATAAAATGCTATAAGTTGTGCATAATAGTAAGATAATAATATTTGGCTGCTAGTTAAAAATTTAAGTCTATATAGTACATAACAAACTGACAACAAAAGTTTTGAACACAAATCTCGTATATGATCATTCCAATTTAAAAACTGATTAATACTTAGACCCGAAAATGTTACAGCGTCTGCTTGTTTTATAAATGGACCATTTATTTTTATCAGTTGGCTCTCGGTTTCAGTAAAATTCCTAGGCTTAAATAACATAAATAAAATTTCTCTTAGAAATATTTAAAAATAGTTTGTTTTTATTAAACCATTCAACAAAAACCTTTAGAATATTTTGGCTACCTAAAATAACATCATTTTTAGATTGACCTGAACAAAGAATTATTTTTATCAACAATATTTGCTTATGTAAAAAATGAATAATGGGGTCCAAGGACTGAACCTTGAGGTACACCGCATTCAGTATTTAGCTTATTTGATCTGTAACCATGAGAAAGGTACGAACTGATCCCTTTATTTACTTTATCTCGTAAACCATACATATTCAACTTATCAAGCGGGAGTTCATGATTAACAAGACCAGACGCATTACTTAGGTCTAAAACCATACCGATATTTATTTTTATTATTCAAACTTTCATGAAGACGTTAAAAAATTTACTACCGCTAATTTTGTACTTTTATTTTTATGAAAACCAAACTGATAAGGTGAAAGTATATTGAACTTTAAAAGATCAATTAATAATATTAATATTAATAAATTAATTAATTAATAATAATTATGGAATATTTCAGTCGGCATGGCGCGATTAACTGAACGTTCTTACCTCTAATATCGATGTTGAGGTCGATATAAAATGAGAAAATAACAGAATAATTCGTATTTTTAACTAACCTCAATACAGGGTAATTTTTAGTTTAGTTTTTCAATTTCTTAAAGCGGTTTTAAAAAAATTTCATATCAAATCGTGTATTACCAACATTAAGAATGAAATAAGCTCCTCGTGGCAAGCTCTACTAAACGTATAACATACTTTTAAACGACCTGGCCTAACCCAGGCCCCTGACCAGGCAAACAGACAACAGCAAATTCATTCAGAATCCGCCTTTATATTAAAACGGAAACATGTTAATCATACCACGGCATAAGATATTAATTTTAATTATCCTTGTCCGTGGATAATTTACAAGTTAAAAACTACCGCTAGCGGCCCCAGCACACCGTTTGCAAACAATGTAAAACAATGATTAATAACGATCCTTTATGTGTGCGTCCGTACAAATGAAAATCGTTGGCAAAACCAAAAGTGCACACTCCGTAGGTTGTGTTATTCAAGAATAGTACAGGGAAAATAATTTCCAGTTACACAGAAATATATGTCTGGTTAAAACTTTGCACTCTAATAACATAGACTAAGTTTCGACTATATTTCTATCTACCATCCAGGATGATTCTTTAGAAATAAGCTCAATTAATCGAAAATATTAGTTGATTCACTGATTAATCAGCCAGCGTAAGGTAGGAATTGCTGCCAGATATTTATTTTTTTATTTATTTATTTTATTTAATCGTCTTATTTATATTAACGTCCTGGCGGAGTTTAGCTAATGCTATTCCACCACTCAACCAGGACACGTACACATAGACATCAACACAACAACCATTCCCTGAGATATTGCCATCTACCGCAGCTGAGACTCGAACTCAGGATAGATAACAGCGACTAGACATGTTGTGCCACCCAACAGCGGTCTAGTACACTGCTACCATCTCGGTAACACATTAAAAACGCTACTAAACATCCATACCCTGGCCAGGATTCGAACCCGGGACTCCGTGGTCGCAAGCCAAACGCCTTAGCATTGCGCCACCGAGCCGGTATCTAATCTGGATATTCTTATATACAGCCGGTCCGGCTTCATAAGCCAGATTGGACATGGGACACTTTGTTGACAGCAGCGAGATGCTCTTTCAAAGTTTCCATGCTATTTTTGAGTTACCAGAGTTTTCGTTGCGTTGATATGTGCCTGGGATGTATATTTTCTCTCTCTTCAGTGGGTGGCTTAATGCTCCGTATAGGCAGTTCCTGTCGCCGTTGATTTTTTGCATCAGTATGGATGTATTCTCGTTTAAACGTCCTGTATTAATGTGTCCATTTTATTTGTTTTTCAAGACCTATGTTAACTTGCTATAAGAGATTTCTTATAGTATATTACGTACCATGAACTGTAAGTGATAGGTAAGTGTTTAGGAAACCTCGGCCCTACGGGCCTCGGTTTCCCAAACTACATTCTCGACCTGAAAAGTCACTTACTGTTCGCGGTTAGTAAATAGTTTTTTTGTAATACCTGTACTGTAAGTGGATCATTATTAACAAATTTTTATTAGAGTAAGCTGAACTTACAATTCATTTACTGGTTGCCATGGTTACGGGGCTGTAATATTCAGTTACAGTCCGACGTGGGCTGTAAGTGAATATTACGGTTTTAGGTAAAAAAAAATCTATCGTTGAAACCAAATCATGCATACACAAAAATGAAGATATTATTTTAAGCATCTTTATTATTTATGGAAATGTGAAAAAGATTCCGCCACATAACTTTCTGCTACTGCCGAGGACTTCCACCCACCGTGCCTTTTCAACGCAAGAACGTCGACTCCGCTGTTAGCCAAAAGAGTTGCCGAGGTTCTGCGAAACGAATGTACACTGTAATTTTTTGCATTTTCCAAATTTAAAAATGTTGCAATATTAGACAGAATTTTAGCGAAAATATTTCTCCCAACTGGTTGGTTAACGCATTTCCTATTTTTATATCTCAAGAATAATCTTTTATTTTCTGAATTTTTGGTCGCAGACTCATATATTTCCTGAATAATTCCAGACAGTGGAAATTGTCATTGTCTACGATAGTGAAACTTCTTGAAAGGTGATTTTTAGAATCAGGTATTTTAATAAGTATTACGCTTCCTTTATCAACAATATCGTCTACTGTTACCTTGCATAATTCATCTTTGCGGCAGGCTCCCACAATTCCCATAATAGCAACGACCTTCTTCATCAGATATGTTTGGTCAGATGCTTCACTCAAAAATTTTACAATCTGTTCTATAGTAAACACTTCACTTTTTTTGGGACGATATCCAATATTTTTGTTTTTAAAAAATGCCCTTAATTTGGCATATTTTGAAATGTCAACATTATCATTTAAGGATATGGTTGACCGCAGCATGGAATATTCGCACCATAAGCTGGCTGGAGATGAATATTTTTTAGATTTCTCTAGAAAATATGCGAGTAAAACCGCCTCACTGGTATGAATATCCACATATTTAGCGTCGCACCACTTTCTAAATACGTCATATGTGATTTCGTACCTTTTTTTAGATTTCCCAGGTAGAAGCCATGTACAAGCAATATTTGCAGCTTCTTCGATATCCATAATAGTATTTCCTCAAAAAGTGCTTGTCAAACTTGACTTTTTCAACGAGTTGTTTATCTATTAGGCTTTCTTTTGTTAATTTCTAGTATATACGATATACCTAATTTATTTAAAATATTAAAATTTAATGTTGACAGGTAGTTGTCAATAATTCAAATTTAACTCATTAAGGTGGCCATTACCTAGAAAGAGACATCCGATAGGGAAATATTTATTATTTTTGCTCATAACTTTTTTTTCTTAGTAAGTGTATTAAAAAAAAATATAAGAGTACCTAAGTAGAACTATAACAAGACTATTACTAGGAATTTTCACTCAATAATTTCAGTGGTTTGCAAAATAGCTCGATTTAAAACTACGAAATAGGAACATTAACACAATTTTGAAATTTAAATCGAGCTATTTTGCAAACCACTAAAATTATTGAGTGAAAATTCATAGTAATAGTCTTGTTATGGTTCTACTTAGGTACTCTTATAGTTTTTTTAAATATACGTACTAAGAAAAAAAAGTTATAGCTAAAAATAGTAAATATTTCCATGTCGGATGTCTCTTTCTAGGGAATGGCCACCTTAATTAGTTTTCTTTGCTTTTCGCAGGTACTACAAAAAAATTATTGTTATCTGTATCCGGTAATAGAGCTTTTTAAAGCAAATGAGGAAGACATCTGAGAGAATGTTTTGTTTACCCTGTATATTGATTTGTTATTGTTATCCCCCTCTAGATTTTTTCTGTAGGAGTACGTAAAAAATAAAATAATTTGGCAGATTTAAGACAGAATTCGCGATGAAAGGAGGCTTTGTGGATAGACTTGGTTATTATCAATTCGTGGTTGGGAACACTTTGAACAGTTGCTGTAAGCGAAGCGTGTTTTTTTTTCTAGTCATTCTCTCTTGAATAACTTTACTTTTCATCTCCCATTGTTACTTGTTAAAATTTTTATCAAGTTTTGTCGCATTAATGAAATAACATGATTTTTAAATTTTTTCTCAATATTTTTCTTATGCAACCTATACAAAATTTTATATGGCTGAGAAAGAAATACAAAACTGCACTAGAAAATCGGAAAAAATACAGGTCTCCATTTAAAACAGAATTTGATGACGTCATATCTCAAAAATCGCTGACGCAAAAATGAGTTAGCGGCCACCCAAATATGCACAAAAATAAAAATCGCTACACCTCTTCAAGCATTTCTTCAGAAAACTTCTACAGGCAGATTTATAGCGATTATTCCATACCTTTGCCTAACCCTGTATGTAGTAAACTATACAACAGAACCCCTTTCACAATTTTCAATCGCAATATCGATAAAATCTCAAATTAATATAAAAATGGTTCCACCTTTTAGAATAGGATCTCCCCTTTTCAAAACGCTATAATTAAAATCCATTTTTTTCATAATTAACCAATTAAAAAAACCGCTGCCTAAGGAATCACTACTTCCACATCCAGATTCTTCATCCAATTTTAATAATATTTGAGGCAGATGTCATAGAAAAGTTTGAGGCGTTGGTTTCTTTCCATATACGTTAAAAATGAAGTTTCTAGTTTACCCTACTTATTTTCCACTATTCACAATCTACCACCTCCCACCCCTTCAATGGAGTTATCTCAGTCGGATGTCACTACAATACATACGTGTACTAACTTTCAAGTGAATATCTCAATTTGATGTTATCAATCCCATTAATAATGAAGGGGAGGTAGTGGAGTTTGAAAAATATTAGAAAGAAATCTGAGGCCTTGGTTTCTAGTATATACACCGAATCCCAAATTTCTGTACTCTTTCCAGCTTGATTTACTTATTTTCCCCTAGTTACTCCTATTAACCCCAACTCTTCTACGGAATCATCCCAAAATATAATCTAGTTCCATCCAGATGTCGTTATAATACATACGTCTACCAAATTACAAGTGAATATCTCGATTTTATTTTATCAACCCCTTTAATAATGTAGTAATGGTAGTGGAAGGGTTGAAAGATATTATCAAAAAATCTGAGGCCTTGGCTTCTAGGACACAGACACCTAATTTCAAGTTGTAGTACTCTTACCAGCTTGCTTTACTTATTTTTCCCTATTTACCTCTACTTACCCCCACTCCTTCAACGCAATCATGTCAAAATATAATCTAGTTTCAGATATAGTTATAATACATAAATGTACCAAATTTCAAGTGAAAATTTAAATTTAATTTTATCAACTGTTTTAATAAGGGAGTGGGGGTGGTGGGGAGATGGAAAATACTAATTAAAAAACCTGAGACCTTCGCTTCTAGTATATACACCAAATCCCAAATTTCTGTAGGTACTTTTACCAGCTTGCTTTACTTATTTTCCCCTATATACCCCTATTTAACCCCGAACCCTTCAACGGAATCATCTCAAAATATAATCTAGTTCCAGATGTCGTTATAATTCATATGTGTTTAAATTTCAAATGAATATCTCAATTTTATTTTATTAACCCTTTTAATAATGAAGTAGGGGTGGTGGGAGTTAAAAAATATTATAAATAATCTGAGACCTTGGCTTCTAGTACATACACCGAATTTCAAGTTTCTGTAGTCTTACCAGCGTGCTTTACTTATTTTCCCCTATTTACCCCTATTTAACCCCCAACCCTGCAACGGAATCATCTCAAAATATAATCTAGTTCCAGATGTCGTTATAATACATATGCGTACTAAATTTCATATGAACATCTTTATTTTATTTTATCAACCCCTTGAATAATGGAGTAGGGGTAATGGGGGGCTAAAATATATTATGAAAAAATCTGAGGCCTTGGCTTCTAGTACATACACCGAATTTCAAGTTTCTGTACTCATACCAGCTTGTTTTACTTATTTCCCCCTATTTACCCCTAAATAACCCCCAACCCTTCAACGGAATCATCTCAAAGTACAATCTAGTTCCAGATGTCGTTATAATTCATACCTGTACCAAATTTTAAATGAATATCTCAATTTTATTTTATCAACCCTTTTCATATTGGAGTAGGGGTGGTGGGGGTTGAACAATTTTATTAAAAAAATCTGACACTTTGGCTTCTAGTACATACACCGAATTTCAAGTTTCTGTATTCTTACAAGCTTGTTTTACTCATTTTCCCCTATTTTCCCCTATTTAACCCCAACCCTTCAACGGAATCATCTCAAATTATAATCTAGTTCCAGATGTCGTTATAATACATACGTGTACCAAATTTCAAATGAATATCTCAATTTTATTTTATCAACCCTTTTCATATTGGAGTAGGGGTGGTTGGGGGTGAAAAAGTGGTATAAAAAATCTGACGCTTTGGCTTCTAGTACATACATCGAATTTCAAGTTTCTGTACTATTACCAATTTGTTTTACTTATATTCCCCTATTTACCCCAAATTAACCCCCAACCCTTCAACGAAATCATCTCAAAATATAATCTAATTCCAGACGTCGTTATGATACATACGTGTATGAAATTTCAAATGAATATCTCAACTTTATTTTATCAACCCCATTAATGGGGTAGGGGTGGTGGGGGGTTGAAAAATATTATAGAAAAATCTGAGGCCTTAACTTCTAGTACATACACCGAATTTCAAGTT
Source organism: Stenurella melanura (assembly GCA_963583905.1). Classification (NCBI taxonomy): domain Eukaryota; kingdom Metazoa; phylum Arthropoda; class Insecta; order Coleoptera; family Cerambycidae; genus Stenurella; species Stenurella melanura. The sequence continues at coordinate 23,527,435 of OY757315.1, forward strand.
TCTGTACTCTTACAAGCTTGCTTTACTTATTTTCCCATATTTACCCCTATTTAACCCCCAACCCTTCACCGGATATCCTCAAAAAACAATCCAGTTCCAGATCTCGTTATGATATATACGTGTATAAAATTTCAAGTCAATATCTTAAACCGTTCCGGAGAAAACGTGCGGACAAAAAAAGTTAGACAGACAGACCGACAGACAAAATTTTTTTTTGCTCAAATTTAAAATCTCGACGTTTCATGACATTCTAAACCTATTTCACGAATAAAAATTTTTGAAAATTTTTTTGCGATTACTATACTTCCAATCCACTTCGTGGATGTGGAAGTAATTACTGTTATCAGCGAAGAGCCTACTCATGGAAACTCTACCATTAACAGAACACAACCCAGCGCAACGGGTTGTGCAATAAAACAATGATTAATAACGACCCTTTATGTATGTGTCCGTGCAAATGAAAATATGTTAATTAACCGCGGTGTATAAGATAGTTTTAATTAGTGTAGGCACAGGCAGTCAAAATGGCAAAACAATATATGATGTATGGGCCTGAAAGTACAATGCCGTGAGCTAATTTAACTTTTCTTGTAGCCGCGTCCTTGTTAGATGAGTCCTTTTATTATGAATGGGGTGCAAACAAGCAAATAAAATAAATGGGGGCTGTAGACTGATGTCGCATGACCTGGAACGTGCGAGGGAGGATCGGTAATTTTGCTAAAACGAAAGTAGTGTGTAACGGAGCAGCGTGAGAGGTCTCTAAATTTGAAATAATCACTTCATGGGTTTATTCTTTATGCTTACCTAGACTCCTGTTTTTTAGGCTGATACGAGACTCACCGGATAATGTAGACAGACGTCCGTTCGTACCACAACTTTTTTAAGCAATTGATTTTGTCTCTCAATTTTTTTTTAATAGCACCGTAAAAGTGGCCTCTAATTTGTAATATAAAGATCACTCATAGCGTAGGCAAAAGAGCCAGAAAAGGTGTGTTTTAAAAAAATGCCAACAGGGGATTTTCAGTGGAAATATGTACCCCACAGTATTGTAATTATGCATCTATGTTTATTTAATAACTAAACTTACGGAGAACGAATTCTTGGCTTGTATAAATTTATCTTTAGGTTTTACGATATGTAAATCCATGGAAGAAATTGTAGGCGTAGGTGTAGGCATTAAAAATATCTATAAAATGAGCCCAACTGCATAAAAGTCGGTTAATTAGTTCTTTAACAAAAAGCAAAATACTGTTAGAAAACGCTGTTTCTCACAAAAGAGCATTTGTTTATTAAAAAGGCACTTTCCTGAAAATTAATTTTTAGAGCTCAGGGATGTCGCATGTCGTAGCGTGACATGATCGGGCTTATTTTCTTCCTCGAGAGAGGAGAGGAGACCAAAAACACCCGATCCCAGGGCTACCAAGCAAACAACCAGCTCGGTACCCTCACCCTAGCCGGTGCCGGCCTCTGATGATAAAATAAGCGTCTTTGGCCGAACACAATCCTTCCTCCATATGATGCCAATTGGCACCCTGGGTTTCCGACTAGTCAACACCCCAAACCTCCTTAAAAACTTCGAGAGGGCTCGAAGAAGGCGAAGAAAGAAGACCAAGACAGAAAGGCGCCAGGAGAAACGATCCAGCCGAATTTGCGGAGGAGGGGGGGGGGGGGGGGCTAGACGAAAAACAGTCGGCCCATCACTTACGAGGCCGGTCCAGGTCTACAGCAATGACTGGGGCAAAGAGCTCCAGCTCGAGTCCCTAATCATCCGAGACATAGGCATATGATGAAATATTACATTCTACTTTTATGATACGAAGAAATTGCAAAAAATCACTGGTTTTCGAGATATTTGAGCAAAATGTAATTTTTTTAAGTAACAAAAATCGCCACAACTGAAAAAAAACACCGCTGTCTAAGGAATCACTACTTCCACATCCAGATTTTTCATCCAAGTCCCTTTTTAAAGGAAACATCTTGATTAGATTTGCACTCTAGTATGTGGAGTGGAAATTATTGGTTATAGAATTTTAATATTTGGGGCAGATGTCATAAAAAAGTTTCAGGCGTTGGTTTCTATCATATACGTTAAAAATATTATTAGTTTACTGTTTATTTGAAAAATATTAGAAAGAATTCTGAGGCCCTGGTTTCTAGTATATACACCGAATCCCAAATTTCTGTACTCCTACCATTACTTATTTTCCCGTATTTACTCTTATTTAACCCCCAATTCTTCAACGAAATTATCTCAAAATATAATTTAGTTCCAGATGTCGTTATAATACATACGTCTACCAAATTTCAAGTGAATATCTCAATTTTATTTTATCAACCCCTTTAATAATGGAGTAAGGGTGGTGGGGGGTTCAAAAATATTACTAAAACATGTGAAGTCTTGGCCTCTAGGACATCCGAATTTCAAGTTTCTGTACTCTTACCAGCTTGCATGCTTATTTTTCCCTATTTCCCTATTTGCCTCTACTTACTCCCCACTCCTTCAACGCAATCATGTCAAAATATTATCTAGTTTCAGATATTGTTATAATACATACGTGTACCAAATTTCAAGTGAAAATCAAAATTTAATTTTATCAACTATTTTAACAAGGGGTGGTGGGGGGATGAAAAATATTATTAAAAAATCTGAGGACTTGGTTTCTAGTGAATACACCGAATTTCAAGTTTCTGTATTCTTACCACCTCGCTTTACTTAGTTTCTCCTATTTACCCCTATTTAACCCCCAACCCTTCAACCGAATGATCTCAAAATACAATCTAGTTCCAAATGTCGTTATAATACATACGTGTACCAAATTTCAAGTGAATATCGCAATTTTATTTTACCAACTCCTTCAATAATGGAGTAGGGGTGGTGGGGGGTTGAAAAATATTTTTAAAAAATCTGAGGCCTTGGCTTCTAGTACATACACCGAATTTCAAGTTTCTATACTCTTACCAGCTTGCTTTACTTATTTTCCCCTATTTAACCGCCAACCCTTCATCAGAATCACCCCCTAAATATAATCTAGTTCCTGATGTCGTTATGACATGCGTGTACCAAATTTCAAGTGAATATCTCAATTTTATTTTATCAACCGCTTTAATAATGGAGTGGGGGTTGGTGGGGGGATGGAAAATATCATTAAAAAAATTGAGGCTTTAACTTCTAGTACATATACATCAAACTTCAACTTTCTGTACTCTTACCAGCTTGTTTTACTTATTTCCACATATTTACCCCCCAACCCTTCACCGGATATGTTCAAAAAACAATCCAGTTCCAGACCTCGGTATAATATTTACGTGTACAAAATTTCAAGTCAATATCTTAAAACGTGCGGACAAAAAGTTACAGACCGACAGACGGACAGAATTTTTTTTTTCGCACAAATTTAAAATCTCGATGTTTCATATCATTCTAAACCTATTTCAGGTTAAAAAAAAAGAATTTTTTTTACGATTATAGTAATCGTAATAAAAATTTCAATTCCAATCCGCTACGTGGATGTGGAAGTAATTAAGTGAACAAAAATTAGTTACATAACTGTTTTATTAACTTGTTTAAATTTATAGGTAAATGTTAATGGCTACAAAGCGTTTTACAGTTATAAAAATCGCACGTTTGTGCTGTCAAAATCTAAACCAACTATTTTAATAAAGATAAGTATTTGGTTAGTGCCATGATTTAAAAATTGCCCTCTCAAAGCAATCGAAACAGAACAGCTTGCTAGGCTCTAGATGTTTAGTGGCGTTTTAACGTGTAACTGATATGGTATCCTTTCAAGATTTTAATTCAAATGGAAATATTTCATTAAAAGAAGTCATTACCTTTTTTGCGAAAATAATACAAGTTTGACATTCTTCGCTATATTCAAATGGCTACTTCTAGAGTTGTAACTGGCATAAAGGGATTCTATAAGTATCAAGTGAATAATAGTTCATTATTCACAATCATACAGAAATAATCCAACTGTTCTTACATGTCAAAATTTGGAAAGTATGACAACTTCATTCGACAACTGAACGGAAATGTGACATTTCAGGTTGGAAAGTGGACGCTTTCTTACCAGTTTTCGAGTTGGAAAGTGGGTAATGCCAACCTATGTTTTTTATTGGTTACCTTTCAGTTATAGGAAATATAAACTATAAGACATAGAGCATGTTTATTTCTTAACACGAACCTAGACACAAACAGAGCAATTAATTCTGCAAATACTAGCTGAACAAATAAGCTGAACAAATATTTATATATTAAAAACGACGCGACGTCACTTTGACATTTGTCAAGGAGGATTATTGTGAATAAAATAGTGTACAAATCTTGGTGAAAAGTTACATTGCTGTCTCGAGAATTAGTGGACCTTACCGCTTCACTCCTCGATCAATTATCTTATTTATCGACAACAATGAACCTACCACCTGGGTATGTAATATTCTAATTAATGTTCAGTGTCCACATTTCATTTCTTTAAACACCGTAAACAACACGGTTTACTTCATATTTTTATTTTTATGAAACTATAATGCTATGATAGAACGATGTGGCTTTTTTTATTGTGGTTGAACACGTAACGTACGCACTCTATTTACGATGTTTGATTTCACTGGATTATATAATTGTTTATTCAGTGAATGCTGACTGTACCTACATATTAGTTGCCCTGAGGCGTAAGGCAAATCAAACATATACAAATGGCTATGGGCAGTGCATATTTGGTAAAATAACTAATATCCGGACTGATACATAATGGAACAGCTGTTGTTTATCGAGCGAAAGGCGAAAACAGAAGTATACTCGAACTATACAATTTGGTACGTGACATTATCCCACTTCTGAAAACGAGTAAACACCATTTCGCCTTAAACAACATATCTATAATTAAAATTACAGTCGGGCTTTTTCAAGGCTAGACGAAGTATTCACGCCAAAGTAACAGAGGATTACAGACACATTACTATCGCTTTTTTATCTTCATGATACAGTTTTTGCATTATTAATTATTATTAGGAAGGAAAAGCACTGGCCAGCATCAATATTTTTTAATATAGTTAAGCATAAGCAAGACGACTAGATCAGTGAGGAGTAGCGAGCAATGTGCCAAATGAAGAGAGAAAAAAACTTGCATATAAGCAAATTTTAGCTAAAAATTTTCTTTGTCGGTCCTGCATTCTCCATTTATTTGCAATATAATTTGTCAAAAACAGCTTTTTACTAAACACCACTTTAGTATAATGGCTCTTTTACTAGATGGAATCATTGTCTTTATAGACCCCAATCTTACTATCTCTATAAGTAAACAAAGAACATGATAAAATGTTTAAAAATTTGTAATTATATTCTTCCAAAAAAGGTGCTACAGCTTCATTTTGTTGAATCTGACGTTTTGTGGCTTGTTTAGGGGACAGAATGGAAGAGATTCTAAAATTGGAAAAGAGGGACTGAAAAGTTGAGAGATAATGTTATAAGGCTTCTAAAACTTAAAAAATATAGGCTGATGACAGGACTTCTAAATAGCCATTGCCCTTTAAGATGTCATCTTAAGAATAAAGGTAAAAAATTATAAATGTAGGTTCTGCCATGGAGCTTCATAATCGTAGTAGAAAAGCTCCATAGCTTTTAAAATCTCTTAGATTTCTATACAGCGAAAGCTGATATTGACAGAAAAATGGCTCTTGAAATATTTTCACCAATTTCAAGTCTGCCCGTTTTTTTATAGAAACATTTCAAAATTATAGTTCTTACATAATTGATAATATAATTTTAGAAAATCAAAAATAAAGCAAATAAATTAAAAAATATTTAATTTCAGTAATTTTTGTCCAATCTATGTCAGCCATTTTGAAGTAGCATTTTCCAAAACAAAAAATACAACTTTTCTGGGCAATGAACATTTAATATGTCGTATCAAAGCGAAAAACAACCATCACACTGAGTAAAGTATCACGATATCTAGTTAACAAAAAACATCGACCCTCTACCAGGGCTCTAATTCTGCTGTGGCGTAACGACACCGTGTTAAGGGCAAAAATGTTTCGGACACACGCCTACTTCGATATATAGGATTAAAAAGGGATGACAACGTGGGTTCTTGGTCCTCTCGGGGACGTGGAGGATGCGTCGGGCTGCTGTTGTGCCCCCGGCTACTCCCATGGACAACCCTACTGAATCGAAATTAGATGGGAATCTGTATTTGTCATCGACGGCCTTCGGGGATTCTCCGTTAATTTTTTATGAGTGGTCACATGCACGGCAGATCTTATCGTCGGTGAATTGTTAGAGAGGTCGTTCGGACGATGCCTTGCTGTAAAAAGCTCGTGGATTTGATGTAATTGTATTTTTAATTAGCAATTATGACGCACTTGAAATTGTGGAGAAGGTCAGAGAGAGGAGAGGCAAAGTGTACTGTGTTTACAGAAAAATAATATCAAAAATCAAAACTCTAAAACTACAGGGTAATGAATTAAAAAACAAATGCGAATATTTCGACAATAAGGAGATACAGTTTCCTTTAGTTAGCTCCCTTTTTACTTAAAACTTTTTCTTCTAGGATTAGCAGTTTTCGGGAAAGCAACGTGTGAAATTTTTTTACTATTGAAACAATATTTGAGCATAGCATTTACAATACAGTAAATAAAGTTAAACATTTGATGTAAGAGTTTATTATATACTGGAAGACTGCAATCGTATAGCTAACATCGCATACTTAACGAAAAAGAAAATGTGAGTGAATCCGCACTTGTGAGGCGTAGAAGATGGAAAAAATAGGGGCGGCAGTGCATTTTTGTGTACATTTTAGTAAATATTTGTTTATTTAAATACTTCTTTTTGCAAAAAATGTAATTAATGTATTTATGGACAGATAATAAAATTGTCTTTAATTTATCTGTTTGTTTGTTCCTTTACAATAAAAATTTACTAAGATAATTTTGTTTGCAAAGTTGTATATTTAGTCGAAGAAGAAATTTCGTACTTGTAGTTAAACATCTCCGAAAGTATTAATTATTCCAAAAATTATTCATTTTTTAAAGCTTTAAAATTAACCTTACTTTTTTTTTCAAAAATTAGGCATATTACGGCAAGTAAATGTCGCGGAGTATACAACTGAGTAAAATAAAACAATCCTGCTCGACAGATTGATAGAGAATTTCAGAACGAACATTTAAAAAAAAAAATTAAAAAGTTTAGTCCTGTAGACTGGTTTGGGTGGCATAGTAGGGATTCACCCCACTCTGCATCGCCTGAAATCAACTTACACCATTTTCGTTAATGTGTCAGAGAAATCAGTTTAGCGTACACCAGACGACGTCGCTACAATATTCATAATACTAGTATCGGATTATAATGTCTTAACGTGTTACCATTAGCGGAATCCAGTATTACGGTACGTGTGATCTCATGGGAAGTATCGCACAAATCAATGGGGGTGAAGCGATTGCGACTGGATTTATAATAATAGGCATTGACAGAGCTGCAATACAAATTTGTTTTACCAAAGTTATTACTCAGGAAATTTATTGTACACGCTCTGACAATGCGAATTCCGCTTTTAGACTACTATTTGTAGTGTGTTATTGTGAACAATTAACTAAATCGGGTTGAAAATCTGCTTTGTTTCCAGCTAATGCAGGTTAAATGAGTAATTTCTATGAGGCAGCAATAATGGCCGAAGCTTAATAAGTAGTTTAATTGGAAGGTAATATTTTCGATTCGGTTCACTTTGTTATTTCGCGACTGCCAGTTCTGCGGTTAACTTGAAACTAAAGTAGGCAAAATCAACTTTTTTACGAGTAATATATTACGAATACATTGCCAATATAGTGGGGTATAGTTAGAGAAAACGCCAATGTTGGTCGAAATAAGAAAAATCAACTGTCTTCCAAAATAATTAACTCGAAAAATGAAACTTTAAAGAACCCTCAAAATACTGCAAATGGTTTTAACACAAACTTTATTGATTCGGTAAGTGAACTCACCTCCACATTCATCTTTGAGACTTTTGATATAACAAATGCACAAGAAGTCAATAATAACAGTTATGTATCTAATGCCTATTACAGAGATTGAGGTTGCTGATATTATCAACTCTGTTTGCAAGAAAAAATCATCAGGACCAGATGAAGTGCCATGTTGTTTAATAAAGGATGTTAGTACTTATCTCATTAGCATCCTGACTTATCTCATAAACTTATCTTTCGAAAATGGACAATTTCCACAACAGCTAAAAGCAGCGCTAATAATTCCAGTCTACAAGAAAAATGATCCTCATTCCATGGAAAATTATAGACCGATAGCTCTATTATGCATATTTTCAAAAATTTATGAAAAGGCATTCGAGATCAGATTGAGTTCTTTTTTAATCCAATATAACCTGTTAACCCCTAGGCAATATGGATTTTGCAAGAATAAATCAACACAAGACGCTGTTCTTTCCTTCTATGAGAAAATTCTACATAACTTTGATGAAAAATTGCTATCTGCTGGGATCTTTTTCAATCTATCACGGGCCTTTGACACCATACGTCATAATTTGTTGCTAAAAAAACTTGAAATATACGGTATTCGTGGCCTAGCATTGGAGTTGATAAAGTCCTACTTACTTGAGAGAACACAAATAGTCAAAGTTGTGCATGATGGCATGAAATATATCTCAGATAGTGTTAACGTGTTGACAGGTGTACCGCAGGACAGTGTATTAGGTCCATTATTGTTAATTATTTTCATCAATAACTTAGCAACTGACTTGAACAATTGCTTCGTAACCCTTTTTGCAGACGACACCTCCTCTATCATAACTGCTGCAAACGTAGACCTTTTAAGCAAAAATGCCACTTTATGTGTTGATAAAATGTCACAATGGTGTCGAAAAAATGGCCTGATTCTAAAACAGCAAAAATCTGCGTTTTTAATGTTTTCCCCAATTCGTACAAAGCTGGATTTCAGCTTCTTGGTCAGAGGAAATCATAATCTCTCTCAAAATGATCTTACAAAGTTCCTAGGTGTCCATATGGACATTAATATGTTTTGGTAGGCTCATATTGAAAATCTAACGAAAAAACTGGCCGGTTTAAACTTTACACTCCTTCAAATGAGGAACACTGTTGACGCTGACACTCTGCTATCGTTCTATTACGGATGTATTTACTCGGTTCTGCAATATTGCATTTTATGTTGGGGAAATTGTTCTGGAATTAGCAAGGTGTTCATTCTGCAGAAAAGAATTATGAGAAGTATGTTTAAACTTGCCTACAGTAGACCCTGCAGAGATTCTTTTAAACAGCATGGCATACTCACTATTTATTGTATATACATTTTGCAATCTGTATGCTTTGTCAGGAAAAACATTGATAGTCTCCTAAAATGTGGTGATGTTAATAAATACAGCACGCCATCGAGAAAAAATATTCTTGTACCGCCCCATAGATTAGAGCAGACAAAAAGAGGACCTTTTATTTTTTCAATAAATATATATAACCACCTAGCCCCAAAGTATAAAAGATGCAAGTAGTTTTGTGATGTTTAAGAGGTTTGTAAAAAAATTCTTAGCGGATCATTGTTTTTACTCTTACGAGGAATATTTCTTCCCTATATAATTTATTGTTACACCTTGGTTAGCCCTTGGTTGTACATCTCTTTGCTTGTTTGTCTGTTTCTCATTTTTGTGTAATTTACCTTTAACTGTATATACACACATATATATATGTATACTTTCTTTGCACCACTCTGTACTCTGTCTTTAATAATTCCAATACTGTAATAGTCTATGGAAATAAAGATTTTATTATTATTTTTTTTTTCGCGTTAGTGATGCTGGACAGTTCTCCCGTGTCTCCGATATTCTCACGGCGGAAGCGCCAGCGAATTGTCTACAACCACTCCCCACATCCCGCAGGGTTAGTGGTTGTAAATTCCAGAATCGTGTGCCCTAAGTAGACGCAGGGATCCCAAGACGACTGCCTTCTGCATTTGACCTGCCAACCATTCGGCTGATTCTTGGCAGGCCGGTATGGTCTTCAATGTTGAGAGCAGCGTAGGCCTCATCCCACCGAGAACGTCGATTATCAGGACGACCATCTTGACCGAGTAGTCTGGGTATAGCGCTCGGAGCTCATACCGGAGATCTCGGTATTTAGTCCGTTTTTCCTCCTCCTTCAAGGTGATGTTTGTCTCGGCAGTGAGTCATATCTAAGAGAGAAACTTGCGGACGATGCTACAGTTGTTCAAGATCACTGATTTTTTAATATCCCTCACGACACTAGGATTTATATTTAATGCGGTCAAGCTGTCCTTTAAATTATTTGGATTAACTCCAGTGGACGAGATGATTATGGGCACCACTCGGACGTTATCTTGCTGCCACTGTTGCTGGATTTCAATGGCAAGATCCATGTACTTTGTAACTTTTGCTGCGTAAGTGTCACGGAGATTATTAGTGTTAGGTACCGCAACATCTATGATAATGGTCTTTTTCTTATTTTTATCGACCCAAATAATATCAGGTCGATTTGCGGTAACAGTTCTATCCGTGAGCACAGCTCTATCCCAGTACAATCGATGATCTTCGCTTTCAAGTACACTTTACGGGCTATATCGGTAATATGGCACGCGTTCCGTATTCAGTCCGATTCTTGTTGCCAATTGCTGATGAATAATTTTCGCAACACAATTATGGCGGTGCAGGTACTCGGATTATTATTATTATTATTATTATTAGTCAACACATAATTGTTGACAGGCTCTAACGGAATTGGAAATTTATCATCTCTACATACCATTTTGAAAATATCTTCTGAAACTTTCAGCGAGTTCAGAAAATTTCCGAAACAAAAATCTAAATGCATGGGACTAAAACTTCATTGAAATACATTATATAATAACCAAACTGCCTACCGTGTCCGTCTAGACAACTAACAGTTAATTTCCCCATACCAACATAATTCGCCGCCGCCACCACGAGTCAAAACTCCAAAGGGCGCGCAGCATTATTACCAATAATAGTCCTTTATACAGGAACTAGTATTAATTAACCCTAGGCTAAGACAGTTTTAATTAGCATTGGGCCGTCGAAATGATGGCAGTATGTACGCGTGGGCCTACGAGCGACACACACAAAACGAACAGAACGGGTAATAAACCTATTCCAGAAACCAGAACGGAACTATCAGTAATACCGGAATAGCCCTTCGGCCTATAATGGACGCTACATTACCGCTTTGACCGCTCCAGGCAATACAGGGCTCCGCCGCAAATGTGTACCGCATCTCTGCGATTGGAACGAATGACGGATTTTGTACACATTCCGTTTGAGCTGTGTTACACGGGAGATGCACAATGGGTTTGTTTTACTTTAAGTACTTATTATTTCGTTAAACAGAACTAGAACGACGGGACGCTGTATCCGAATCAAATGTACGGTAAACTGATGGCAGTATAAATATAGGTAGTATACTAATTATTAATTAATGTTGTTTTCAACTAGTATTTAGGGTGTCAGGTGTATATGTATAAATATTTTGCACGATAACTTGTTAGTCCAAAAGAATTAATCACAAAAACAAAAATAAACAAAAATAGCAATTAAAAACAAAAGCAACAACAAAGTAGATAAAAAGAAAACCAATTATAATAGAGAAAAACGAAAGTTTGAAAAGAAAATTTACGCTATTTATCGCGCTACTTGTTACACACAATATTGTTTAGACCTAGCACACACTAGCACAACCATTTTTAAAGCTAGCACACCCTCGCGGAAATAATAAATAAGTTTTCGGGGGGAGCCAAGTTGACGCTAACCCCCCTCCCCAGTAATTTTTTGTCTTGAATTTCCTAATACACAATGCTTAGATCTAGCACAACCTCTTTCCAATCTGACGCTCCTACAGGGTCGATAATATACAAGGTAGAAATTTTATCCCGCCCACAGATATATTACATTTTCTGTTATTACTCAGATTACCTTACCACAAATTATCACATATGCAGGGTGTAATTAGTTTCACGTCATTAAAAAAAACTGGTGGTAGGGAACGACAAGACAAACAAAAAAAAACCTTATATAACATGGGGTCTAAAGCTCATAGTTTTGGAGAAAAAAAAATAAACAAAAATTTCGCAAATTTTCAATAAAAATTTTTGAGATTTGCTGGAATATTGAGGTAGGTTTAGATCTAGATCTGATCTGAAGAAAGCTATACTCTAACTCTCCCTTGTGCAATATTTTAGTTACTGTCGGTGTTTCGTTATGTACACACGTCCAACCCGCCGTTCGTTGTTTTTGTTATTTTTGAATTTCGCGTCATTGTGTATTTATAGTTAAGATTTACTTTATTGACGTTCAAGTTGTCAAATTCTTGATTACGTACAGACACAACTTACTTGTTCGTTCTCTTTGTATTCCTTTTTTGGCTTTTGTACCAATTTTTTATTTTATTTTGAATCATTTAGGTAGGTAGCAAGCTTTTAACCCAGGACACTCATTTATGTTACAAATGTTAATAAGCCACATTTAAATTTTCTAAATTATAAACAATCCAATATTTTGTTCCAAATTAAAAAACACACATTTAAAGAAATGCTCTGTTTAAACCTCTATGGCCATTATTTGCTTGCAATTGTGCACGAAGAGAGAACGAATTATTTACCTCTTTATACTTGCCTTAGTTCAGTTGAGGCGGTACATCAAAGGCGGTCGATGATCCTTTGACACCGCGTGTGCCGGCCAGCACTTTTTTATGACAATTTAAAAGTTGTATAATTGGGAGGTACAAGTCCATCGACCAAGAAAAGCAGTGGTTCTCAATAGTTGTCTACCATAATATTAAATATGTTAACCTAGATCAGTGTTTTTCAAAGTGCCCCTAGAGGGAAAAGTCATAAAGGTTTTTTGTTTGTCTAGTCGGTCCTCATTACCAGTTTTTTTAATGACATGAAACTGATTACACCCTGTATAATAAATAAGGGTTGAAATTTTTTTGTTAGCCCCCATGTAGTTTTTTTCTCAAATTTGATAGCACACAATGTTAACACCTACGCAACTAAACAACTAAATAATTAAATAAATAAATTAAACTCTATTTGATGACTAATTTTTACATTCATTTTAGTTATATTTATAACTATAACAACAATAATAATAACGACATACTTACCTGTTGGCAACATTGAAATTTTTTTGAGACAAAATTTGTAGAAAATTTAATTTGGATATTTTATTTAGATTGTTTTGATAGCATGCACAGGTTTCGAGACGTCCTCGGTTTAGGTCAAAATTATATACTTACTTATCTATATAAAACATACTTCCCCCACCCAAAATTTTGACGCCGTCTGACAACATGTTAGGAAGTCGGAATCTACATTTCTATGTAAAAAAAGGTACCTTCTCTCGTCTTTTCTCATGAAATACAGTTTCATTAATTAATTTATTTAGTTGTCTAGGTGTTAACATTGTATGCTATCAAATTTGAGAAAAAAAAAGAACATGGGAGCTAACAAAAAAATGTCGATCCTCTATATTAACCTCTCTATTTCAACCCTCTATTATATATGTGATCATTTTCAGTAAGGTAATCTAAGTAATAATAGAACATGTAATATATCTGTGGGCGGGACAAAATTTCTACCGTGTATATTATCGACCCTGTAGGAGCGTTAGCTTGGAAAGTGGTTCTGCTAGGATGTGCTAGATATAAACATTGTATGTTAGCAAACTGAAGATGAAAAAATAACTGGGGGGAGCCAAGTTGACTGATTCTTACTCTTTGGTGTGTTGCTGCTGAAATTTTTTTATGAAAATACCTCTGCGCCAAATGGACCAGGCAGAAATTCGTTCTTGAATACTAGATTGCTACGAAATGTCTCACACCTAATAATATATAAATTTGAACAATGTTATAAACTAAAAACTGAAAATAAAAATTAATGACAGTTAATGTTTCGGAAGATTATCTACTTTTTTTATTCAAACTTTTATTGGCCGTCAACCATGACAGTTAGGTTTATAACATTGTTCTAGTTTATATATCTCTGTTTGGCGCAGCGGTTTTTTCATTAAAATTTTTAAATATTTCTCAGTGGTAAAATACTCAAAGTAAGAAAATCTGAATATGCCACAAATAAGCAATTATAGACAATATATTTGTGAATAACTTTTGACATATTCTATATAAGGTGTATGTTTACAAATATTTCGCAAGATAATACATTATCTCGATACAATATTTTCAGACCAGATAGTAGTATTTATAGTACTGATCAAGGCATGTTCATTACGTTATTACATCCATAAGAAAAATAAAAACTGCATTAAAAATGTCTCTGTCTTTCAGCCTTGCGTTATTTAGTTCTAGGCTATTATACTGTAGCTTACCTATCATACACTGTCGTCGATGTGTTTGAATTGTTTTTAGGTAAATCTGTAATGAAAATTAACAAGACGGCGCGGCGGCGTGATGAATGAGTTGGCGAATTAAGTAATATTTAAGATAAATCTTTTTCACTTAGACAGAAATTTCACGATATCATCGACACCCTGTACAAAAGTTTTATTTCGTACAGCTGAAAAAGCGAATCGTCGCGTTGTCGGATACGTTTATGTTTACATCGAATTGAAAACAGTACTTTATGTTAATTCATCCAGTTAGCTCTCCACGGTAACTAGGTATCATTTTACGAGCTAAAGCCAATTACAGATACATTGGTAATTACAAACCATATACGAAGCACAATCCCGAACAGGGGTATCTTTTTACAGCGCCTTAACAAGCAGGCAGGCATAAACTTGAAAGGATAACATATCGTATTATTCCAAACAGCATCACCTAGCACTACGATTGCCTGTTCAATTGCACGGCGTTCAATTGTCATACCTCCCACAGCGATTGCATTGAGAGTTACATTACACAGGCTTCTATGATGTCCCGTTCTTCAGAGAGTAAAGCTGGATCTGAGCCAGGCCCTCGTGCGGCGAACCAAATGATATCAGACCGATATGTTATCTAAAACATCACGGCATATCCGGAACTGGATTGTTTGAAGATGTCGAGGACTCTAACAGTTATGGAGTGGTTGTAAGTTGATATATCACGAGAGATCGGGTATAGATGTTGGGGAAAAGCGATGTATTGTCTAGGTTTCAAGATGTAATTGCTATCTGCACACTACACAATGGGGCTTAGTTTGTTACAGGAAAATTCTCAGATGCAGAGAAAGGTCGATTTACCGTTTGAATTGTTTTTGCTACCTCTGTGCGTTGAACTAAGTGTAGTTGGTATACGAGGCACTCCAGTGCACAATCGAACATGTTAAACCAGTCGTCTTTCATATTACAAAAATTTTAATATCGGGAAGGCGGTATAAATGCATGAGTTACGACTACATTTCCGACGCAGTTTTTTGCTGAAATTAGTTTAGGAGACACTACCGATTATGAATGTTCATGTAAAATTAGACTTTTTATAACTGGTTATAGTACAGGCAAATTAACAATTTGGGGTAACAAAAATTAATAAAAGGATCATCTCTGGGATTTAAGTAGGTAATAACCGGGAGCATTCTTTGCACTTCCAAGTTCCGGGAAAATTCAAAAAAATTTGGAAAAACTTTTTGATTTTCGGTGTTTTTACTCTAGCGGCCAAAATAATGAAAATAGAGAAAGAAGTTCCGAACTAAAGCTGTAGTTCGTCTTTTTCTCTACAAAAAAGGTCTTTACAAATTCTTGTCTTACTTAAGCGGTTTAGAAGATAAATCGAGTTTTCCCCTTATAGTTTTAAGCCGCTTCGAAATGCGCGAAAAATGAGAATTCTCCAGGAGTTTCGTACGACCGGTCTCATCGATCGATAATTCTTACCATTCAGAGCCCTTAAAAAAATGAAAATAACATAAAATGTAGAGAAAAGTCTCAGCTTTAATGCGGAACTAATCACAAAATTCATAAAAATTTGTATCAAGGAGGGAAAGTGTCAGAAGATGACTTAGTGAACTTTGTACAGATCCACAGATTTATTCATATTTTTGCCGGGAGTCGTTAGAATGATAATTCATTTTGCTTATATATTCTTATATAATGATATATTAATCCAATTAACATTTTATTGCAATTACTTTTGTTGGAAAAATATGCCTTGCGATCAAAGTAGAGGGCATATTTCTCATCGATCAATCACCTCCAAATTTTGGAGTTCAATTCGCTATATCTTAAGTAATAATAATAGCACAGTCTTAATTTTCGGATTATAAGTACAATAAAACATATTCTTTCGAATGACTTTAGAGTTTTTAAAATGCGCGCAGTACTTTTTGAATTGGTCTACTTTATTCATAAACGATCAGAAAATACACAATTATACAGTAAAACATATACAACTTATTTGTTTCTTAACATTCTTCAATGAAATTTTCACGAAATATAGATTAAAGTGCGTGGAATCGAATCCATGCAGTGAAAAGGCACCTATTGTTACGGGAGAAATAGGCAAGATGCATAAAACTCAAAGATGTGAATAAATCAACTCAATCTCTACATTTTACGTTGCTTTCATTTTTTTTTAGCGGCTCTGAATAGTAATAATTATCGATCGATATGTCTGGTCGTACGAAACTCCCAGAGAATTCTCATTTTCCGCGCATTTCGGAGCGGCTCAAAACTATGTGGAAAACTGGATTTATCTTCTAAACGCCTTAAGTAAGACAAAAATTGGTAAAGACCTATTTTGTAGAGGAAGAGACGAGCTATAAATTTTGTTGAAAACTTTATTCTGTATTTTCATTATTTTAGCCGTTAGAGCAAAAATACCGAAAATCAAAAAGTTTTTCCTAATTTTTTTGAATTTTCCCGGAACTTGGAAGTGCAAAGAATGCATCATTCCATTCTACGGGTTATTAACTACTTAAATCCCAGAGATTATTCTTTCACTAATTTTTGCGAAGTTTTTACAACATTTTGCCTTCATTGCCTGTACTATTACGTAAATAACTATTCCATCCATTTAAGTTTCCAAAAATTGCTGAAAATTGTTTCGGACAACTCTATTTGTGTATTATGGAATAAGTTTTATTCACTAAAATAGGTGGAACGTTGTTTTCTTTATATATTTTCATGTTTCATACACATATCATAGCACAGTTTCAGCACAGTATAAATTGGAAGAGATGGCTTTGATACACAACGTCATTAATTCTTTATCATTATTTCATTGACAGTTTAACCAGTTTAAAATCAATATTTTATTGTTGAAGTTATTTTCGAGGTTTTTAAAGAATAAAATTATAGAGTATGGAAAAAGAATATAATATACAATATGCGCATATTGGGAAGAACTTTGTGAAGTCAAAAAAGCCATTCAAAATTGAAATACTTATCATACCTGATGAGAATTGTAATATGGATGAAAACGAAAATAAGAAGTTATTCACGAACATAATTAGGTATTAAACATGAAATAAAATGTTGTTTCACAAAGCTCAATGATTTTTTTTATAATTATCTCGTTCAATATGAAAAATAAAATTCCATTTTTATGTAACAGCAAATTTCAAATATGATGATATGTCAATAATTTGACAGAAATATTTCCACTTATTAATTTTGGTCAGGGTTCCCTGGAGGATGAACATTTCCGGAAATTCTTTGGGTTGCCATGGTAATGACATAAATACAAACTTCTGATTGGCTAGTAATATAACGTGTGAAATTTTCAATTTAAAAAAATTTCTACCACGTAGATTTCGAGTAAATCCCGGTTTTCATTGCTAAAATACGGATTTTGAGAATAAAAACCGGGATTTACTAGAAATCTACACGCTAGAAAATTTTTTAAACTGAAAATTCGGTTTCAGCACTCAAAAATAAGGCATGATAGGTTAATCTTTGGAATGGAACATTTTTACTTCCCTCGCATACCGAAGGGAAGTATTGTATTCGAGAAAAAATCACCCTCCGAGATTTTTTCGGATTCTGACGTTTCAGAACACGTAGATTCCGAAAATATAGGTTTTTCAATTCCGTCAGTCTGTCTGTCTGTCTGTCTGTCTGTCTGTCTGTTGGTGTATTTACTAAAAAACTACTTGACGGAGAGCACTCAAATTTGGTAGGTAGTTAACCCTACTGCCAGCGAAGAACTGGTAGAATTTTCACTGAAAAATATACAGGGTGGACCGTCTAAACGGAATAAATAGTGAAAAAAATTTTTTTTTGCTCAAATTTAAAATTTCCACGTTTCATGACGCGCTAAACCTATTTCAGGAAAAAAAATTTTTTGAAAATTTTTTTCAAACATTTTTGAAAAAATTTTTACCAAGTTGAAAAAAATTTTTTTTTGCTCAAATTTAAAATTTCCACGTTTCATGACGCGCTAAACCTGTTTCAGGAAAAAAAATTTTTTGAAAATTTTTTTTCACCATTTTTGAAAAAATATTTACCACAAAAAAAATTTTTTTCTTTGTTCAAATTTAAAATTTCCACGTTTCATGGCATTCTAAACCTATTTAAAAGAAAAAAATGTTTGAAACTTTTTTACCAACATTTTTGAAAAAATTTTTACCACTAAAATAGATGGAATTATTTTCTTAAAATTTTAAATTTCCAGGTTTCATAGCGCTCTAAATCTATTTAAAAAAAATTGAAATTGTTTTTAAAATTTCGAAAAAAAATTTACCACTAAAATAGATGGAATTTTTTTTTCTTTGTTCAGATTTAAAATTTCCACATTTCCATGGCATTCTAAAATTATTTAAACAAATTTAAAAATGTTTTTGAAAAATTTTGAAAAAAATTTGAAAACATGTTTAGGTAAATCTATTTATCACTATTATAGAATAGACGAAATTTTTTTTTTCTTCAAATTTAAAATTTCCACGTTTCATGACATTTAAAACCTATTTCGGAAAAAAAATGTTGCCACATCCTTTCACCATTTTGGAAAAAAATTTAACACTGGTATAGAGCAAAAAATTTTTTTTTGCTCAAATTTAAAATTTTCGCGTTTCGTGACATTCTAAACCTATTCAAAAAAAAAAGGTTTTGACATTTTTTTATACTTTTTAACCACCACTATACTTCCACTCCATTACGTGAATGTGGAATTGAAAATGTGACAGATGGCAATAATATTTGGCATATGCACCTATTATATACTTTTATTGAATAATAGCATCCCAAGAAATAATTCAGTCATGGTGGACATTTGTAATGGTATTTGCGCAAGCCTTCCATATTTGGCACCTGTTATTTAGTATTGAACTTTTGCTGTTGGATGAGCACTCTGTATATTTTTTTGACCAAAAGTTATCAGGTTTTTTTGTAATAATAGCAATAACTATATTCCGATCTGTATTCTCAATGTCATTTCGTAATTAATAATTTTTTAGAGTGACCGCCATGCACAAATAGCGAGGGAAGTTCTGTGTAAATAACTTTACCGATTTTTTTTACATGTGTAACAGGCATACCCTTTAACTGTCCGTTTATACTGCACACTATTTTTATTTCTCTATTCGGTGAATTTGTGGATTAACACGATTTTCGACAAAACGAAATAAAGAACAAACCCTTTCACTGCCTTTGTCTTAACGAATTTCGATTAAAAAGTATTTAATTGTATCTCCTACATCACCAGGTACCCTTAGCGTATCCTTTTCGCCTGTTACTTATTAAATTAAGGGCTCAAATGTCTCATCAAACATAGTGTCTGAGGACTTACCAGGCAATAATTTAATTTATATATCAACATGCCTTTGGCAAATATTAGTCTGGGGTAATAATATTACACAGGATCCTCATGGTATACGTTGCTACGCGTATTATTGATATTAAATGTTAATATATATTTTGATTTAACATAATAGCATCAAACAAACACGTATATGGGTAGTTTCAGTCGCGTTACCGAGTAGACAAGAAGCGCTGAGGGTAAATTTGCAAGGCAAACATCATTATACCATACTTTGGGGGGAAAGAACACGTGTACAAGACACTTCATTATTGTCCACTTTCTAAATTAGATAACCTCTATTTTAGAGTCCTAGACATACTTTTTAACCGATTTTTAAAAAATTTAAAGAGAGGAGGTTCTCCTGACTCAACCAAAGAATATATATAAATAGAAGCAGATACACATTTATAAGTGTATTGACAACATCTCATGCTCAAGTTCAGACATTACATTTTATAATTATCTCTTTCTTTATGACCAAAATTACCATAGCCCACTCTGACTTTGACGTGACAAATAAATTTAACATAACGTTAATCACCCTATTTGTGAAGCATTTTTATCTGTAAATAAACCATTTTCAAGTTCTGAGGAGACAAAATATGACTTAAAATTGCATCAAGTAACATTTATATGATATTTCTACAATGCGACGACAGTTTAAAGACAAAATATGTGTTGGTCGTCAACCAATAGAGCACTAGCAGTGACGTCACAGTTCTGTCAGCTGTCAGTTGCTTGAGTGGAAAATTCAGAAATTTGACATTTGATTTGGTGTCGATTTTCGTTCAATATAAATTAAAGTGGAGGATTTCTTAATATCAGATATATGTAGTGATGTTTATAAATATATTTTTTTTAATCTACTGTGAGAGAGAATTTTTTATATACTTTATTAGTGTTGTTTTTACCAGTGTAAATTTTGATGTCAAGAACGTTGACATCTTTGTGAACCCATAAATTAGTGAAAATAAAGGCTATATTGGATTTTTTACTTTTTTTGTACATATATAATATCAAGACATATTTTAGTAAATGTTTAATTAATATAGGCTCAGTTATAGCTAGGCAGTGACATAGGTTAGGTAGTATTATTACACTAAATTAAAAGTTATCACAATACTCATTGATTTATGGTAAAAGTCAAGTACTACAGTCAAGTACTCAAGAACCAACCGCTGTCTGATCCGTTTGGCGCAGAGGTTTTTCCATTAAAATTTTTAAATATTTTTCAGTGGTAAAATACCCAATAAAAAGTAAGAAAATCTGAATATGCCACAAATAAACAATTACAGACAAAGGTTAGCCAGTATTTTTTATTGTAATTAGTTTTAACTTTAGTGACAGGAAAAGACAACTCAAAGTAATATTTAATTGTATCACGAAAAGTTGCAAATCCCTCATCAACTGTGTTACATTGATATATTTGAGCCCACGTTTCTGTACTTAAGTAGTTCATAAATATACTATAGTTCTTTTCGCTAAAAATGTGTAACATATGCAAAATAGTATGATAGAATATCCATTATTAAAATGGGACCAAAATCGTCACACAGAATGATCGCCAGAAGCGTGCAAACAATCATGTTATACAAACTATATTTCAATATAATTTTAAAACCGTTTCTGACACAGAAATAGAGGTAAATGCAAAAACTGTGTGACTCAAGTTCAAACGACCTTTAATATGGGTTAGGAGATATATCTATTTTAGTTTAAAATATTAATAATGTATTTTTATTAACACTGTTACAAAACGAATGAGTCTCAATCAGCCGTTGCAGTCTATGAATACTTGTTATCAGACTTAGTCTTGAATTTTGTAAATAGAACACCCAATATTCTATTATACATTTATATTTGAATCTTAATTCTGTATCGCACTTTTCTCTACTCGAATTTTTTTAAAACCTTCGAAGATACTCCACACTATGAGGTATCAGGTAGTAGGTAGTTGAATGGCGAAATAAAACATACAGAGTGTTCGATTTGAAAAAAAATGAGCTGACAGTTTAAAAATGTAAGAAGTTGAATCATAGTTGGGGATTGCAATATTCGAGTAAAATATTAATCCTCAATCGATCACGCCAACTCATTACTGTTATTCGAGTAATAAAACATTAGTGAATGATACGCTGATTATTTGGAGCATATCAAATAACATTACATTTACCCCGACCTTATTTCTTCAGCTTTTTTACTTGGCAACTACTAAATTAAAATCAAACAACCCAGCAAACATCCTGTACATTTTATGTTTACCATCCCGGGATCTGGGTCAGTTTAATTTCTGCTAAATAAATCTTTGTGTTATTAAAATATCCACTTTGGTAATTGTTTGCCGTACGAAACGAGTGTATAAATTACACAAGTAGCCTCGTTGTATGTAAATATTTAGTTTTTGTAAATTACCAAACCAATTACCTATCGGTGGACATTGTAGATATCAAATTATCAATATGTTTACCGCATGTAACTGATCCGTAAATCCAGTAACTAACCTGCAGTAATGAGGCTAAAATTTAAATATTTTAAAAATGATCGATAGTACGTTGGGCAGACGGGTCAATAAATATACAAATGACTTTAAGAGCACGTCATTTGTGTGTCTAATTACAAAGCAATTGCCGAATAATAGGACTAATGTGATCGCTAAAATACGTGTTGCAGTACTGGAAAAGTCAGTTTTAATTACACAAAAATACAAGGCTGGGTAAAACGTTGACGTAGTGTAAGTAATAGCATACTTTGCGCATTTTTTTTTTTGAGAATCGTCTTCCTGCCAGACGTAGGGTATGATAAAAAAACAGGGGTAGCAATGCGTTTGTGCATGCTTCTTAGTAAAAATTTTTTTAAATATTAATAATTCTTACAAAAATATAAATATGTTTTTTTTTGTAGGCATTAAATCATTAATTTGATTTTTCTTTGCATTTCTACGATAAAATAAACCCGGTTTCTGTAATTTGAATAGACGCATAGTTTTAACTTTGATATTTTAGAAAAATAGTTTCTCCTTTATGAAAAGAAACATCTTATTATATCGTTCTAAAAGAGAGAGAAATATTTTACGCAACGTAAAATGTAGAAATCTATGACTGGTTATTTAAAGAATATACTTAATTGTATGTGTAATTGAATGTTTGCAATTTAAAAAAATATATAATATTTTTATGAGACTGCTAATTTTGCAGCAATTTATCTAAAAATCATCTTTTAAACAAATGAATATTTAAATGTTTTTTAATAAATTTTCAGACACTTTAATTTGAGGCAGTTAGGTCAAGTCATGACAACGGTGATCAAAACTGATTTTTGTGTCAATGACGTATACATGAGATGTCTAATTTTTATATCAATTTTTTTTAAATGGGTATTAAATAATTTTTGGAAATAAATTTACAGCTCGCCTTTAAATATGCTACAATAACAGAAACTAAGAAAATACCGACTTTAATGGATGATTCTAACGCAGAAAAGGAAACGTCAACTAAACCATTTTTTCAAAATATTTTAAAAAACTGTTCTCGGATAATTTTTCATCAATACCTAGGCATTTTATGAAATAATTTTACCAAGGTTAAATTAAGGTAAGAAGATTTACTATGTCTTCAGGTAACTTTATTTTTATCTTAAAAAGTTAAAGTATTTCTATTATTGATTTGGAAATTGAAATCATTATCACTCATTACAAAGCCTATTTGTAATAGAATAAGACCCCGTACTTGAATATTGCAAAGGATATCCGTACAAATATAGTTAACCAGATATGTTATGCGCTTACCTCAAACGAAAGTAGTCCATTGTGTACCTGGCTCACCAAGCCCGCTGCTTGATTTGGTTTATCCATATAATTGCCGGTAGCATTTAACCTACGGCTAGTAGGTTAAATGATATTTATTTACGTTTTTTGAATCATTTATGGAGTTGTTCATTAAACTAACATTAATTATGATAAATAAATAATTGCAATTAATACAAAGTACTAAAACAATATTTACAATAATTAAGAAGTGGTTCTAAAAATTGTCGGTCGGTGCTTATGGCATCGCTGGTGCTATGTTAAGATCATGAACTATTCCTTTGCCGATCTTTTTTTTATGAATCTCAAACTGATATTGAATAACCTATAGTAACGTTTGGAGAGTATATTTAATTTACTATTATTGCATAGTAACAATTTTTACAAAAAAAGACAATTTCAATAGCTTTTTTAAATAATAAATATTTTCGGATATATTTAACTACACACGAGTTCGAAGTTTATTTGTCGGTTAAAAATGTGCATTTACAAACAAACGAAATTCGGTCAATTGAAAAAGTTCTTGGCCACAAAAAAAGTATAATTTTTTTACAAAAATTCAGATCTAGGGAGGGTGGGAAAATGTTCCCCCCTTTTTAGGAGCTCAATTTCATATAAATATACAAAAGTTATGCAATCTTTTGGCAGTCCTATTTTATTCATCACTTGAATTTGTAACTCATGATGTCAGACTCAGTATCAGCTACCCCGAAAATACCTGACTAACTCCAACCTGCCCCTTGGCCATAACCTCTAATTTTCTCGGCTAAAAAGTTTTCTTCCCGACCTCTGCACACCTTAAACTAGACATAGCTTGATGGAAAAATATAGTACCATCATACTCATACTCTATAGTTTGCAAAAGATTCGTAGATACCGCTTAAGCCATTCCATAAACATCGTTGAACAGACATGAAAAAAAGTTTAAATTCGATTAAAAAGCGCGCGAAAAATCGTTCACTATAATTTTTTTATTCAATTAAACAATGGAGGAGGGTCTCCAAGGCCGGTCTTTGGCCTAATTTATTTTTGAACAAAAAGAATTAAATTTTGATTATATCTACTTTGCATATCTAATCAATGCCACAACAAACCGAATCATTTCCAAACCCCCGTCCTCCTGATCTACCCCCTAAAACTACTGAGCCCGCTAAGCTATCCTAATATTCTATTAAGAAGCAAAACATCATCGGCTAGTATATAAGGCATACACAAGTATACTTCCCCCTCTCCAGTAATGTCCCCCCCATGAACTTAGATCCTTGAGAATACTTCACAATACAATGTATAGACAGCTGGGATGTAAGAATGGACACATGGGATGCTGAAACTATGCCAGATTAGAAGTATAACTGAGAACTGGGAATTATATAATTTCGGAAGGACGAAGAGTTAATGATATATTCATGGGGGGGATGATCCTGTTTGTTGTGGGATCCATTGGATAATGCACCCCATGTTCCTTTCTTACTTCCTAGCTGTCTATGCAATAGTAGTGTGGATTATTAGCAAAGATCCATGTTCATGGAGGGGAGTGTTCTTGTGTATATCCTGAATCACTAGCCGACGATATTCTGATACTTAGTAGCGCATTAGCATATCTTAGTGAGCGACTCAGTAATTTCAAGGGGGTAAAATAGGAGGGGGGGGGGGTTAGAAATGATTCCGTTTGTTGTGGAATTAATTAGATGTTCAAAGTGGATACGAAAAAAATATATTTCAAATTTCTTTGTTCAAAAATAAATTAGGCCGAAAACCTGCCTCAGGGACCCTCCTCCTTTCTTTTGTAAAGTATTCGTCATTACCAATGAAATGCAGGGCGTTAACCAGCCATGTATTAATATGTTATTACACCAAATTTTTAACTTTATATCCTGTACCATTACTTAACCATTCATTATGACTAACGTAAGGATTCATTCACAATACGGTAGACTTTACCTTAACATCTTCACTATTTAAAATTAATCCTCGTTATAAGTTATCCTACAAAGGATCTGTCCAATTCCAACATGGACAATGCACACTTAGACAGTTATACAATCAATTTCCAAACTGATACCATAACAGAAGTTGTATCAAACTATCCAAATAGTTTTGTACGTGACATATCCCACTTCTGACAACAAGTAAACACCATTCCACCTCGAAACAAAGTGGCTATAATTAAAACTAAAGTCTAGCCTTTCCAACGCCTACAGTCTATTTGGAAATGAAAGAGAGTAATAGAGGCTCACTATAAACACAAATCCCATAAAAACAAATTCTGGGTGCTTATTGTAATTTCTTTTAATTATACAAGGTGTTTGATACATCCATAGAAAATTTTCACTGTGTGATAGTTGGGGTAGTTTTGAACCTCCTATATGATGATACCTACCCTTATGCATAGTCTCACCGTTCTTGAGATATCGGCATGTTCTTAATTCTTTTTTTAGATATTCTTAATATGCACTTTGTCGAAAGAGCACAAAAAGAAATGCCGAAGTATTAGTAAAAAAATTATGTAGGACAATTTATGTCTTAAAATATATTAGTTCGAATTTTATCACAAACAGAATATTGTATTTAAATATTTAAATATTAGTAAATAAGGGTGCGTAACTGCATAGGATATGAGTGGTGGGTTCATCCTCCACTCCAGACATCCTACAAATAGGGCTGTTTTTCAACCCCATTGTATGAAGACGTTTGTTCAGAGGACGCAGTGTCCTGTTAACTATCCTACTACTACCGTCTCATTTTTCCTCTATCGAGCCCAAGCAGCCACTTAATGGTTGAGTCAGTCGAGGGCCCCTTTATATGGAGCCCTAACTGCCTCAGGGGCCTGAGTCCAATAGTTGCTGAACCTTGCAGTGGCCCAATCTCGTAACTCTAATTGAATCAGACTTCTTGGCAGACCGAAGGCTGGCTCGGGGCAGGGAACGGAGTTATTGCCCTTTCTCCTGCCAATCGGTCTGCTTCTTCGTTGCCATATGAGTTGACAGAGTTGTGCTCGTTGTCCCCATCCCCGGCCAGTCCCAGTCCACATTCCATTTTTGAATAGCCTATTTGCTGCTTTTTTAACTTACAGTTCCACCTCGATATGCAAGGGAGTGAGCCCTCTTCGTGGCTTAATAATTTTATTTTATTATTATTGAAATATTTAAATAAATTAAACAACAGATGTTTATTTCATATAAAAATAGATTTAATTTGAAAGTTCTTTGTCCACAAAGTAGGTACCAAGAAAATAGACTTTTCTCTTAAAAAAGGAATATATGCCAATATTTATTTTGTGAAAATATTAGCGGCGCTTTGGACTCCATCATGGAGTACTGTATTAACAACTTATGATGGTAATATGTTGTTTCAGATTAATAAAAGGCCAAAAATATATGTTTAATCATCTATTTCCTCATTAACTGTAATGCTGGCACATATATTGACAATTTAAATTGGCGAATTGAAGAATAAAATACGGTATCTATAAAAATAAAGCATAAATGAACCATATAAAATACAATGTAGTGTTGTATAAAGAGGCAAAATAAAGTATTTTACAATTTTTCCTCTGAGTATTCTGGCGAACTATCTGCGACTCTTACATTAATAATCTCTTCTTGTATGTGATTTATGCAATTTTATCACTTATCTGCAGACACCGCTGGTTCCATGGAATTTGTCAAGAGTTTTAATTTAATTTAAATCTGGTATTTTCGATTACATCAACTTGTACATGAGCCCATACCAATTCCGTGGGGTTATGTGCAAAGTGGTAGGGTGGCAACCGTTATTTGACGATTCTTTGCCACTTCATCAATAATGTATTGTTTGGACCGTTTATTAAGACTGACAATCGCCATAGTCTCCTTTTTTTAATATATCGATTTGAAAAGCAATTTATTCATTCGGATATCCATTGAACTATATCTATATCGGCTTTCCGCCAGGCAGTTATATGCTCAATCTGCCTGGAGTGGTAACTAGCATTATCCATTACAATTAGATTCGGAGGAAAAAGATCCAATATTTGTGTAAAATACTTCTCGAAAATATCTGCTTTATATCTTCACGATAGTCATCTGTATTTTTACATTCTTAGATTTAAATCAGAGTATACCTTCATCCGTTAAACCACTGGCACTGCCATTTCCTGAAAGTGTCCTGAATCCTGTTGACCGCCCATCAAAAAATGCTTGCTAAGAACTTTAGACATTCTTATCTTGCCGTATTTTTGTTACATAATTTTCAGTAGGTTCTTAGGTAAGCTCTATAAACAACTAATTTTCAACTTCATCGATAAGAACTGACTTTCGGTTTTGTTTTTTCCAAGCAAAAATTCAGCTCTCGTAGGACTCCAATCTGAATATTTTTTTTATATACCGCCGGACCGACTACATAGGCCGGATGGGATATGGGACGTGCGTGTCGCCAGCAGCGAGTGCCACATGACGCATAGTGTAGGAATATAGGATGAGAAATGTAGGTGTTTGTGAGATGCTTCTCTTAAGTTTCCATCTATGATCCTTTCTTTGTGTATCTTCTTGTGTGTCTTTCTTTTCTAAATCTTGCATTGTGTATTATATTTTTGATATTTCTTTACTGCATTAGTTCATGTGAATTCTTTGTTTTGTAGTAGGGAGATATTTCAGGTATCATTATTTGCTGATCTATTATATCCTTTAGCGAGTTTCCATTTTAGTTTGTCCATGTGTGTGCTAAGGTTTTTCAGATAATGTTCTTATCCTCATGTACTAGGTATATGTTGTTGTTTTTCTGCGACCTTCATCCTCTTTAGTTGAGTGATTTCTTCCACATCAACGTTTTCCACGTTGCTATTTTTTATTTTTGAACTCATTGTTGACCAGTTAAGTTATCCCCTGTTAATTGTTTTCCACTTCCTCTTCGTAGGTCTGTTTCTATATTCGTTTGTCCATAGGGAGATATTTCAGGTGTCAGTATTTGCAGTTTTGTTGTATCCCTTAGCGAGTTTTCATTTTCGTTTGACCATGTGCGGGCTAAAGTTTTTCCCATGACGTTCTTATCCTCATGTATATGTTGCTGTTTTTCTACGACCTTCATCTTTAGTTGTTCGTATTTATTGTGTGCTTATGGGTGATTTATTTCAAGTCAACGTTTTCTACGTTGATGTTTTTTTATTTTTGAAGTCATTGTTATCCAGTTAAGTTCTTCCCCTGTTAATTGTTTTTCATTTCCTCCTAGTATGTCTGTTTTTATATTCCTTTGTCTATAGTAGGAAAATATTCCAAGTGTTATTTGATGTCTTGTTGTATCCTTTACGTACTTCCAGTTTCTTTGTCTCTAGTTTTCCATAGAGTATTTTATGGACTTTGTTGCTTGTTGTTCTTTTTGCCTTAATATTTTTAACCCTATCCCTTATTTTTCTATCTACCAGATATGATCTATTTAAAAGTTGGTGTTTGCGTTGCTCCATGTATTCAGACAGGTTTGGCACTTGCTCCGTGTGTTTCCTATTGCTCCATTGAAGAGCTGTGTGCCAAGTTTTTAATGGGCTTCCATTTACGTTTGACTATGTGTGAAGTAGGGTTTTTCAATGATGTTCTTATCTGTATGCGCTTGATTGTCTTTCCCTGCGTGAGTGTTGGAGATTGCTCCATCTATTGGTGACACTGGTCACTACACAATGTCGAATTACACTTACTCCATCACACTAGCACGTCTACCAGGTTTACCTCTAGCACTTGAATGACACAATACAGTCTATGTTAATACCATACTAAATGACCAGGTATCCTATATCAACTGGTCCCGTATATAATGCTCTCTTTCAGTTCCAAATAGACTATAGCCGCTCCAACGCCTAGCGAATGATACACAACACCCCCAAGACAACATGCGGATAATCCCGCCCGTATTACTTACTAGATCAAGCCCACGTTTGCCTCGCTATCCCCCTCGGGATTGGTACGAATATTTCATATGGATTCGCTCACCTGTAACAAACAAACACATTAGTTTACAGACCAATGCTCGAAAGGTATTAAGTACTTTAGACATGCCGTCCGATCGATTAATACATTCTGACAGGCTGTATCACTCCTTTGTGGATGAATTTGAACGGATTAACGAAATGATTTATATCGGTCGGTCTGCCAGCGAAAATGTTGTTCTATACGTGTGGAACATTGTAAAACATAAAACTTTGATTAAATGCAAATTTTATTTCGGCGGAGAGATAAATTTTGCGGATGTGGGGCGATTTGATTAGTCCTAAATACTGGACCCTCGCAAGTGGACGGATTAGCTTACAACGGTATTTCTCTCTTTCTGGGTTTATGTTCAGGTTACCAAACGAGAATAGTCGCTTTGATGTTCCTTATCTGCCGGGATTAGAGAGCTGACCGCACTTTGTTTAGTTCTGAAAAATAATTTTTGCAGTCTGTGCAAATCCCACTTCTGAACATAATATTACTGGCAAAATTCTCGTGTATCGCTACAGGGTTCGTTAGAAATCGTAGGCGGACGTAAATTTAGATCGCCCTGTTGGAAGCGCCATTTTGAATTTTCTAATTTTTTTTTAGGGTTTAAGTTTGCTCTTGTGAATGTTCAAGACTCACAGAGGGGCCGTCGTAAGGGGCAGGTCTCTACGTGTTTTCTTTCAGATAAAAACGTATTATAATTTCGGAATGACGTCACTGATTCACTTTATTGGTATACTGGCATGGTCAGAATTTCATCAACAGTATACATAGTAAATAAATAATTTGCTATTTCTCATATTAAATGGAATGTATAAAAGTTGTCTGTAAAATACCCGACGAATGTTTTTCTCGATGAACTCTGCAGAAATAAAATATATTACAGACAACTGTTCGTGATATTTGAAGTTATAATAACATTATATAAATTATAGTAGCAGTCATAACTGGTGATAATTATCCGTCCAATTAATAACAGCCACTAAAAATTAGTAAAACTTTTAAAGACTCACAACGTCAGTATGAGAGTATGAACATGTCATACCTCATATTCATAGCAACGTACGAAATAGTAATGAAGTGTTTCTGAAAGTTACTACTACTGAATGGTTTCGTAAAAGCAACATTAGTTACAAAATTCCCCAGAAAATAAAAACTGATGTTTTAATGCAGTTTTTTAAATTTAAAAACATAAAAACAAAAAAGTTACCATTATCACATACGCACAACAACCAGTGCGTACTCTGACAGCAGTAGACACTACTACACTACTGACAGTTGTTATTACTGCTTACCTGTTGCATTTTTTTCGTGTATGGTACCGACACTGGCGCACTCGATAGCGTGTCGCAAGATCAGGGACAAAGGCAGAAAGACTATAAGATAAAGACAGTACATAGGGATACTCGATAATTGTTAGTAGGTAATATCAAAATGTATTTTCTCGGTCATTTTTGATCATACTGATAATTAAATATTTTTGAGTATATCAAAAAGTTGCGAATATTTATAGATATATTTGAATATATACCAACCAGCAAAGTTTTATCACATAAATTTTCTACGAATATTTAGTTTTATTGTTATTTTATTAATGCTTCGAAATGATAATTTAATTATTATATGAGAAAAATTACTATTTGATGGTCTGCAACTGAACTATTTTATAAATATATCATTAAAAGACTTCTGCAGCAAAATAATAAAATATCTTATAACGCAGTGAAGAAATTATTTTAGAAAAATTTCCGAAACATTTCAGCTTATAAAATTAAATTCTTTTATAACACTCTTTAGTAACTTTCAGCAGCATTTTTAGCACCATTATAAACTGATATTAGAATCATAGTTATTTATTATCATCCTATAAACCAGTTATATTAAAAGTCTATTTGTGTCAATTTTTATTTTAAGAATGAATTGTAGTTACAGAGTCTGCTATATAATTATTGTATTATGTTGTAATATGTTACATTACAAAGCAAAGCCGTTTACTTCAACATAAAAATGCTGTGGCTAACAATACAATAGAACATTTGAAATAATTGATTTCTTGTGTTACCTAGCTATTGTTTATATTTTATTATAATTAAACTCTATTTTTGAAAGAAAAATGTTTATATTTCGAACTAAACGGGTAGTGAAATACAACATTTAACTGAGTAATTTTCGTTATTTCTCTTTAAATAAAATTTACAACAAAAATACAAACAATGCCTTTTCTACAAACAAACAAAAATTGTTGGTTTAAGTACGACGCAGTCCTGTCACAGGACCATCACCTCTAGCATATTATTTTACACATGTTTTATAGGAATCTCCTAATAGTGCAATTATTTTAAAATGCTTGATTATTTTATAGAGGGAGGCCAGCCTTCGAGATGATAAATAGAACAAGATATGACAAGTTAAAACATTACGTGTTTATTAGTATTTATCGAGTTATTAAATATAATGTCATGAAGAGTAAAACAGATTGATGTAAGTTTCATTGCAAATAAACTCAAATTCATAAAGTCGATTTTTATAAAATTTCAATAAATTATTGAAAATCAACAGTAAACGAGAGGACTGTAAATATATTAAAAACATGACCATAATTCACGGTGAATTTCCCTCGTATCAAAAACTGCAATCGCGGTGAGCCATTACACGTCTGGTAAGTAATTATCAAGTAGGTATTACCTCTGGTACGAAATCAGAAAGCCATATGATTTTAAGATCAAAAAACTTCTTGCGACTTTTAGTATACATTTATACTCCAGAGAAATAAGGCAAAAAAAGGCCATCTGCGGAATGAGGCCGAACAAGCTAAATTTTTGCAGAGACCTTCGTTTTGATGTTCCAATGAAGCACAAAAAAATCTCATATGCCTACCCGTGTGCGTCTTGAGATATCGAAGGTCAAAGGTCATGAAAATCGGTTTTTCACGAAAATCTCGCTTCCAGTGCATCTGACGTCATAAGAACCCATAACAAAACATACGTAAAATAGTATTCTCTACAAAATTGTTCATATCAATTTTTTTCGGACGACTAACCGTTTTCGAGATATAGCATGATAAAGCGGGAGCGCGCATTCGTAATAGGTAATACTGTATTATACTGCAGAGCTATAACTATAAAAGCACTTTTCTTAATCTGTTAGACGAGATATTGTCTGTAATTGTTTATTTGTGGCATATTCAGATTTTCTTACTTTTTATTGGGTATTTTTCCACTGAAAAATATTTAAAAATTTTAATGAAAAAACCTCTGCGCCAAACGGATCAGACAGAGGTTGGTTCTTGAGTACTTGACTGTTTCAAAAAGTCTCACACCTAAAAATATATAAACTAGAACAATGTTATAAACTAAAAACTGAAAATCAAAGCTATAGGTAGTTAACGTTTC
This sequence comes from Stenurella melanura, assembly GCA_963583905.1. NCBI lineage: Eukaryota > Metazoa > Arthropoda > Insecta > Coleoptera > Cerambycidae > Stenurella > Stenurella melanura. The sequence goes on from OY757315.1 coordinate 23,560,281, forward strand.
GGAAGAGAATCTACTTCCGTTCTCAAAACTTTTTTGGCCGTCAACCATCTGTTAGACTAGAAAATTAAATTCCCATTATTAAATTCGTTAAAAATTTGTTTATTTATAAAAAAATATATAATAAATAATTAATAACAAAAAATACATTATTTTCGTCACCACGCCTTATGTTTCCTTGCCTTCTTCCTCGTCTTCGTCGGGTTCCACTAGCACCTCAATCAACACATTATCTTCGTCAGACGCTTCCTCTATATCTGTTGGCTCTATGTCTGTTGGCAAAACCTCTTCAGGCTCAAGGTCACTGAAGTCTTCGATGTTTTGCAACTCTGTTGACGGGTTCTGGCATACCTGTCCGTGACACTGACCACAAACTTTGGAGCATGGCAGCCCGACTTTTCTACACCCGCACTGCGCACTACACCCCTTTTTACAATTACAGAATATTGTATTTAATAGTTCGTCTGGAGCAGGTGGCAATAGTGTTGTTTTCGGCTGTAATATGTCGTTTTTTAAATCCCAACCCCATTCTTCGGGTTGCAGATTTTTCCCTAGCCAAATCTGTACTTGGTAGTAGACCCGATAAATATGCTGCCGAGCTGCTTCACTGGTAGGTGGAAGGGATGACAATTTAACAGGTCTATTAAGTCGTGTAGCCTTAATGAATTGGGTGTATCTAAATTTGTCAAGGTTCACTTCATTTTTTGGAGCACCATACATAGCTAACAGAAAACGCTTTCCGTTCTGAAATACTGTATCTGGCGGGCAGTTTTCTGCTTGAAATATTTGAGCCGAGTGAGTCAAATCGGGATGTTTCTCAAACATTGTCATAACCTTAAGTTTTCCTTTGTTGAATAGTGCCAATGTAGTGTCGCATCCAGTGAGGGCATGCAAAAACATAATATGTGCTTTGCAAAGACGATATTTGTCGAGACTTAGACGAATAAATTAGAAATACGGCCATGGTCCATTTCTTTATACCTGGATGATTATACTTTTCTTGTCTAGAATAAAGAAATGTTTTTTATTTGCATTATAATATATAGAAGCTTTGCATTTCATTACAAAAGTGGTGTGAAAATAATACATTGTTTTGTTATTAATTATTTATTATATATTTTTTTATAAATAAACAAGTTTTTAACGGTTTTAATAATAGGAATTTAATTTTCTACTCCAACAGATTAAGAAAAGTGCTTTTATAGTTATAGCTCTGCAGTATAATACAGTATTACCTATTACGAATACGCGCTCCCGCTTTATCATGCTATATCTCGAAAACGGTTGGTCGTACGAAAAAAATTTATATGAACAATCTTGTAGAGAATACTATTTTCCGTAAGTTTTGTTATGAGTTCTTACGACGTCAGATGTACTGGAAGCGATATTTTCGCGAAAAACCGATGTTCATGACCTTTGACCTTCGATATCTCAAGACGCACAAGGGTAGGCATATGAGATTTTTTTGTGCTTCATTAGAACATCAAAACGAAGGTCTCTGCAAAAATTCAGCTTGTTCAGCCTCATTCCGCAGAGGAAGTTTTATTTCTCTGGAGTATAAGAAATCGTTTTATTTCATTGGTGTGTCTAAATGCAAAAAATTTTTTATAACGGCTATTTAAAAGCTTTTACAAAATAGTTGTTTCATTGTTCTTATTAATAATGTAACAGTGAACTGTGTTTTATAGCGTAACTAAATGAAGCTTTAATAAAACTGTTATACTGTGTGGCCTATTTAAAATGGAAACACCTTTATAACTTTTCTATTTTTTGTCTGACTTGAACTAAGTTTTACCAAAAGATAGAACAAATTAGAATCTACTTATGGCCAAAAAAACATTCGCGTCTTACAAATGCAAAGCCGCCTGCGGTACCAAAATAAATGGAAAAAATAAAGATATCATATTAGGCATTTTTTTATAGAAAAACTTTATTAATGAACATTGTTCAGAATTGTCCAAAAACCTAGAGTCCAAAATTTCAGCAATAGTCAATGGTCTTTAGACTATTTAAATTTTGTTTAAAACAATGTCCGAGTCCGAAAATATAATTTTAATTGTTTTTTATTCTTTAGAAAATTGTGCTATGACAATTTTGTTTGAAAATAAACGTAAGCTGTCAGATAGTTGTCAAGTGATTTGTATTTTTTTAAAATGTCGATATTTTGGACTTCAAAAACAAAATCCATAATTTTTTATATTGCTGAAATTTTGGACTCTAGGTTTTTGGACAATTATGACCAACTTTCATTAATAAAGTTTTCCGATAAAAAAATGCCTAATATGATCTCTTTATTTTTTCCATTTATTTTGGTACCGTAGCAGGTGGCTTTGCATTTGTAGGAGGTGAACGTCTTTTTGACCATAGGTAGATCCTAACTTGTTCTATATTTTGGTAAAATTTGGTTCAAGTCGGACAAAAAATAAAAAAGTAAGGTGTTTCTTTCCATTTTAAACGGGTTACACTGTATAATGACGGTACTGAATTTTCTTAAGACCTGCGGAAATGGGTTTATAATTAGTTTGTAATGGTTCCAATAGGCTTTACAAAACATCCACAGTGACTAAAATATTTTCAACTGCCGCAAAAACGTATTGAAAGTGATCCTGAGGCTAATGTTTTATAAAATTTGTTTCAAAAACATTTCGCCAACTTTCACAAAATACCAAATAGTTGGGACGAATGTATTTCAAAAACATCCTGTATATAGATAAACACTCGTCGCGAAGACAATTCTTGCATTTTAAATGGGACGATCTTATGCCGACTGTTTAAGACGAGGCGGGGTTTTATTGACGTATTAAGGATAATGTCTAAGAACCAAGCAGTGACATGGACTTAAGCAGCAGCGTATATATATATGGGTGTATATATAGGTATATAGACGCGACCTAGTTAGTTTATGGTCTTACATGAAAAGTACTCTTTACTATATTTTATATACTTGAGAAACAGAGAAAATAAAGTATATTACAGCTTTGATGCTATCTATATTTCTGTTCTATATAGTAAGTTGAGAGCACGACACTTCTACGAATTTATGAGCTCTCTCTTGATATTCTTCGGTGTATTATTTTTTATAGACCGCTTCTTGCGCGTCAAGTCCGGAATTATACAGGATATATCGATATGTCTATATAGCTCTGATACTTTTTAAGGCAACGCCTTTTGAAATTTGGCAAAAAGTCGTGAAACTTTGAAAGTTGATAGACTAATGAACAAGTCTCGCGTACCAAAAATTTAAATGTTAGTTACAAAAACATTAAAAAATTATTTTAATGCAATTATGGGATCACTTTTCGGACCATATAATGGGGTCTTAGAGGGCTTTTCAAGGGAATGATTATTTCGTATTTTCTAGACGATTATGAGAAGGGGACTTATTATTTATTTATTTATTAATTTAATTATATGCATTAACTATCCAACAGGTCGAGAGACCCAATTACTTGATAGGAAAAAAAGTTTACAAAAGAAAAAATTATGTAAATTTATACAAACAAAGATATGCAAAACTGCACGCACGCATAAGTAATTAAAATATTTAAAATAATGACAACGACTTTTGAAGAACACAGTACAAGTTATAAGTTACTGATTATAGATACGTGATTTTAGAGCAGCAATGTTGTAGCTGTCTTGAATTTTATATCTGTTCTGGGTGTGACCAGTTTAAATAAATTTGATTGGCGTAAAGCAATGCCATGCGCATGAAAAGGAAGCATATTAAGTAAATAAGTGCTATTGGTGATATTATGTATAAATATCTAAAAAAAACTTATATAAGAGACTTTTCGGCGATTGTTTAACGACGCTAATGTCTTTGGTCTAGACAATACGTCAATTTCAAGAATGTAATAATACTTCACAATATTATGCCTAATTGCTATTGATAGGACATTACATTTTGATAGATTAAAAAATAATTGGTTTCCTATTCAAGTCATTAAGCCTTTCTGCATTATATTGCAAAAACAAACATTTCCATAATTTCAGATCGCCAGCATATAGAAGAAAATTTAGGGTGATATCGTAACAATGTCGTTAATAAACATAATTAACAAAACTGGGCCCATACTAGATCCCTGTGAAATACCTGAGGTTGGCAAAACTTCGACAGACAGTATATTGTATAACACATATTGGGTTCTGTTGTCAAGATAAGATGAAACATAATTAAGTAGATCATTTGAGGATCCCAAAGTGTGTAATTATTACAATAAAACAATCTGATTTAGCTTATCGAAAGCCTCGGAAAAATTTGTATAGGTTATATCAACTTGATTACCATCACCAATTATATCAGATAAAATATTTAGTTAAACAGAATAAGTTGGCAAGTGTAGATCGACCTGTATAATAGTCATGTTGGAATTGAGATACTTGATGTTTAAGACGGCAAAATATGTGTTCATACTATCATATTTTGAAAACTTTAGCAAAGTTATCCAAAATTACAATCGACCAGTAATCAGTTATATAAGTTCTGTCCCCCTTTCTTAAAGAAGCGTATGATTTTGGACTATATAATGGTTTGGCGAATATTTCGGCATAGTCACGTATTACGAAATAGGGAATATTGCTACAACCACTAATTAGTTCTGGTTTTAACATCTTCAGTGCTATGAATAATACTTAATCTTATGTAAAATTAGCAATATTTAGATAAGAGGATTGTTATATTCATCATAAGTTTACACTATTCAGGAAAAGGATTCAGCAAACGAGTTGTTAATTCTTTTAGGATCGGAAATGATATTGTTATACTTAAGATTGTTGGGCAACTTGGAGACATTTCTTTGAAGTTAAGATTATGTGCAATTTGTTCTTCTAAATGTTTATTGCAATTTCTATATCTTTATATCAGCGTTTATTTTACGCCATAAATTTCAAACTTTTGGGAATATTCTTCATTATCGTTAAATTTCTATAACCGCCACGCTGTATGCTTTTCTCTTATATTAATGTAAAGATGCACAAATAACAAAATCGAACGAATTTTTACTCGATCTTAAAATCGACATTAGGTAATAAGAATCAATTATCCAGTGAAATCTTATTTAATAATTTTTAGTGACTTTTTTAAACACGGAGCAATTTTTTACAGAATAATTTTTAAAATTACGATAAACCGTTATTGTTCCAATCACAATATGAACGGTTAATTTACTAACACAACACGAATTACCAATCAATGACACGTTTTTTAAAAACGCATGTGTGTTTTTGGGATACATCATATCACGTGTTCACTATATACCGTTTCACTTTGGTATTCACACCCCTGTATCTTTTTTATATAAACAAAAAACTGTTTTTCTGCAATAAACTGCTTAAAGAAAGTATACACTTCCATACAAAACTAATAAAATGTAAAAACCTTCCATCCAATGGTTTTGTTTCTGAATCAACATAGCCTTGGAAACAATTGAATTTTGACATCGTTGGTAATGTCAAATTGAAAATACTGTTATGCTTGTGCTATTAGTTTTTGTTTTATGCTGTACTTACTTATAAACAGATTTACACTAATGAAAGCAAAGTGGACATGAGATTAATTTATGGAGAGTGCGGAAAAACAGCAAAGCCAAACGTTTATTTTGTTTTTTGTCTATTGTTTTCTTAACCGCTTCAAGTCACCGAGATATCTCCTTGAAAATCCAGAATGATTTTGTGTTAGGTAAAGAGAAACGAGGCCCTACAGTTTATAGTGGAGTCCGAACCACATCTTGGGGATAATTTTATAATTAAAATTATTCCGCGGTGAGCAGGGATTGAACCTGCTTCGCTAGATATGCCAGTATGCAAGCTAGATGCGCTAAACCACTGAGCTACCGTGCACGCTTTCGAAATAGGCCGGCGTCATCAGTGTTTGCAAAATTGGCAAGAAATATGAGCGAAAGTTTTGAGAAAAAAGAAACACTTTTAAACCCAGAACCGCACGAGATGAAGAACATACAGTTGATGCGACTGATATTTCATATTCTTCAATTCAAAGAATTCTGAAAGACGATAAACTGCCATCATGTAATAGTAGTTTGTGCAACAAGAGTGGATATGATATTCGTATTGCACGAGGATGAAGTTTGAGCACGACGCCGTAGGCGAAATGCCTCGAGCTTTCGAGTGCGATATGGATAATCCACTCGAGTTGTACAGTATAATTTTTCTACGACCAGTTTAAGAAAAAAACTATAATATTTTAAAAGATATTAAACACTAACACATACACTGGAAATTACTTTAACAGCTTACCCGCCAACATGAATTTCTTAAAACAGTTGGCTATGTATTTAATATACGAACTGTGACTTTGACAGCTTACGCACTAACTTGAATTTTTTAAAACAAATAGTTGGCTATGTCCTTAATACACGAACCGCGATTAGTCGGTTTCATATCCATCCTAGATAACTGGAATTGCCTATTTATCCATTCTATAGACTGTACAGAAAACAACAAATATACATAAGGGAGTAGAAAAAATACATTTACATCACGGCTTGATTCCTGGAGATTACAAGAGAGGTCTAAATGTTGTATCATGGCTTACAGTTGCTCAAGAAGTGACTATTTTAGATCGTATCATGTGGTCAGATGAATCCAGTTTCCATAATAATGGAATAGTCAATCGACATATCTACCATTATTGGTCTCAGGATGATCCTCAGTGTCTTCGAGAAACTAATTCTCAAAATGAATGTATGGTGCGGAACACTTAACATACAGATTACAGGACCAAAGTTTCATGAAGGCACATTTTACCAGAGAAAGATATCTAAGATTTTGAAGAGAAGAATTATATATTAGGCATAACATGATTTTACAAGATGGGGCACTGCCACATAAGGCTATAATTGCAACAAACCTGCCAGATCTCCGGATCATACACCGTTGGATTTTCTTTTTTGGCCCTATGTAAAAGAAATAGTTTACGCCTCTAAAAGACGTCGAAGATCTTAAAAATAAAATACGAGTTGAATGTCGCCTATTAAATGTTGAAGTTTTTCAACGTGTATTTATCCAAGGCGTAATAAACACAGGGGAATTATGTTTAGAAACGAAACGAGGTCTCTTCGAATATGTGAAGTAATAAATAATGTTTTTATTTTCTTAATTGATAATTAGTATTCTTAAGTATTAGTAGTTTTTTTATTGGTAATTATTATTTACTTGTAATTGCCATTTTAATATTATTATTGAGTAATATTATCACTAATTAGCTAAAGATACGATATTAACTGTTTATATAAAAATTAATTACATAACTATTTAAAAACAGAACTTTGTTCGGTCAAAACATCAAAGTTTGTTTCGAAATTTTTACGTCTCATCCGTGCCGGATACAACCCTCGATAAAATCCCCCCTCTCTCTCTCTCTCTCTCTCTCTCTCTAATGCTAGTTACATTATTTACAATGTCAAAATTAGATTGTTTCCATGGTCAACTATGCTGATCCAGAAACAAAACTTTTGACTAGCGTTTTGGCACATTTTATTAGTTTTCTAGAAGTTTTTGTTATGGAAGTGTATTTTTTTTACATAGTTGAATGCAAAAAGAAAATCTACAAAAATCGGTAAAGCAAAGCATATTATTTAAAAAAAAAAAGTGGACTATCGTTACTTTGGCATATACAGCGTGTCTCAGGATAGATGTAACAAGAGGTGTAATGGACCAAAGATTTTGGAATTTTGGAATGGTATTTGGGAATTGAGTCCTGCTTGTTGTAAAACTAAAGTATACCAAAAATGACTTGATTTGGTGTTCCACAGGGTGTTTTATAAACAAAGTTGTAAAAATCACCCCTAATAAAGTACCTTTATTTTTCAAAATATGGAAAAATTCCACTAAGAAAAGTTATTTAGAATGCAATTTTATACCGCTATGCCAAATTTCAGGAATATAAAATTATTTTTTTGAAACTTCCCATTTTTTCAATAAATTAGTATTTTATTTTGAACCATTCAATTAAAACTGCACAGAAATTATTTTTTGTGAATTAATATTTAAAGTTATGTAGAAGCTAAAAGTAAGCTATGAGAAAAGCAGTGGATACACATTTGCCATTTATTATTGACATATCTGTCAAACGTAGTCAATATTATCCTTAATTTCTGTTTCAAATTAACGAACCAAGCATAAAAAATTAAGTGAAAATGGTACTCACGGTGCATGAAAAAATTTATATTGTGCAATGCTACGGAATTTGCGGTGAAAACTTGCTAAGAGAAGTGGTGAGCCAATTTAATTTGAAATTTCCAAACACTGTTTTGGCTATGAGAACAATTAAAAAGTTTCTGGATACTGGTAGTGTTCTTAACATGAAAAGAAAAATAAAAGCATATGATGAAGACAATGTTGGGGCTATTATAGCTCATGCCTCTGTTATAGAAAATCCTAGGATGCCACTAAGAGAGAGGTCAGCTCTTATTAATATTTGCAAGTCTGAACTCCAAAGAATTTACAAGGCAAAGAAAATTAGGGCATTTAAAGCAAATTATAAACATACGCTTGAAGAGAGAGATGACGGCCGTAGGTTGGATTTTTGTTTGACCATTGGAGAAAAAATCATGGAAGAGAGATTTTTTCATCATTTCATAATTTTCTCAGATGAATTCACATTCACAACCAATGGTGTTTCATCTCAGAACTGTCGGTTTTGGACTTCTGAAAATCCAAATTTTAGAATTCATTGTAGAAGACAATATTATAAAAAAGTGAATGTGTGGTGTGCCGTTTCTTATCACGTTGGAGTTATTGAAGAACCTTATTTCATTGAGGGAAGGTTAAACCAGCACACTTATTTACAGCTTCTTGAAAGATTTTCTGAAGAACATTTAAATATTTTAAGAGATATGCCTTTATTTCATTTTCAACGTGATGGTTGTCCTGGCCACTCCACAGAGATGGTTAATCGGTGGTTGAATTTAAATTTTGGAGAAAACTGGATTGCCAGGAATAGACCGATCAAGTGGCTGGCGAGATCCCCAGACCCATCAATATTGGATTTCTTTTTATGAGGTCGCCTCAAGCAGTTGGTTTACGCTGAACCACTTCCTAATGATGTAGCAGTCTTGAAGCAGAGAATTACAAATGCCATAAACTCCATACACGTTTTAAGGACTTCAGGCGAAGGATCGAAATGTGGATGTGGGTGGTAGTAGCTACGTCAAATAATAAAAAAATTGTAAACATTGTTTTGTGTTGGTCAATAATTAATTTGTTTGTGAATCTGTTATTTTTTTGACATTTATTACTTGCTGTAATTTTTAAACCTCATTAATCTTCTGTTAGTAATTGTTTCTTGTTTTACAATTAGTTCGATTAACATTATACCTTCTTACAACTCGTATATTCAATTTTTTATTTATCAATAGCCTACTTTTTGAGATGATTAACATTTGCTCCTACACAACTTTAAATATGAATTCTCTTAATTCGCAAAAAATGGGAAGTTTCAAAAAAATAATTTTATATTCCTGAAATTTGGTACAGAGGTATAAAATTGCATTCTAAATAACTTTTTTTAATGAGGAATTTTTTCATATTTTGAAAAATAAAAGTACATTATTAGTGATGATTTTTACAACTTTGCTTATAAAACACCCTGTAGAACACCAAATCAAGTCATTTTTGGTATACTTTAGGTTTACAACAAGCAAGACTCAATTCCCAAATACCATTCCAAAATTCCAAAATTCCAAAATTTTTGGTCCATTACACCTCTTGTTACATCTATCCTGGGACACACTGTATTATCACGCAGATGATTTAAGGACGTCATTTGATAGAGCTTGGTAAGCGATTTACAAACACATCAGGTTTGTTGTATTTATTTGTTGAAATAAAAAAGATACAGGTGCGCGAATACCAAACTGATGGTACAGAGGTTCGGTAACAAAACGAGCCCTGCTTGCCAACTTTACCATTTGTCCTCTTTCACGCCGCACCTTTATCTGTATACACAAGCTGACATTTATTAAAGTGTGAAATAATATTGAGCTACCATTCAATACTGAATTTTATTTATTTTTTTTCTGAAAATTGTTATTTTGCCGGATAACAAAGCGCGTTTTGCGTAATATAGCCTTTATAACTGAGTCCCTTTTTGCACTGTATGCATTTTCGAGTGATTAACTCGTAAAATATACGACAAATAAATTACTGTGTAAAAAATCTAAACGGCGTCGACAAACTGCATGCTATTTCCCGTAATTCCTCGGCGATATAATAACCACCGGCGTAACTAGCAATTGACAGACGTTTTATTATGTACAACTTTTTTTTAAATTACCTTTTGTCAGAGTTTCACGCAAACCCTCCGTTAGAAGCACATTATACGATAATACATTTATAATTACACGTTAACTTGTTATGGCGATGAAAAATCTATATAACTCATCATTAATTACTGTGTTGATATTGGGAAATGATTCTGAATTCGCTTTTATGGCCAATGGAGGAGTTTACGTAAAAGAAAACTTTAAAGAGGGGCATTATCAGCCGAAAAAAAATTAGGAAACGTCATACCCAATCTTAAAAATAAGAAATCATTCGGTTTTAACGGGTTACTGTGACACTAGGCCGGTTCAAAAAATCAAATTTAATTTTTTTGTCTCAGCCTCCACCCAAAAAATTATCTCAAAATTTGAGCAAAATCAGTTGATATTAACATGTGACTAATTAAAATTAATTTCTGCAAAAAGAATCGCAAATAAATAAGAAAAACATAAAAAATACGAAATACTCCACTTTCGTCCATATGGGGTAATTTTGCGGACTAATAATATAGTTCTAATGAGGGTTTAATTTAAAAATTATTTTCAATTCTTATTTTTTGGACAATTAGTTTAAATATGCTAGAAATGTTGTAACATAATATTCATCATTTTTACATTTTTAAATAGAATACAGTATACTTAATCACTACTTATAGTGCAGCAAGTGATTTTTTAGTATGTTGTTAAGCTTGGGGCCCTAATGAAAAATCCAAGTTTTCGACCTCGAGGCGCATGCGTTCGAGCCGCCATCTTGGATTTTATTCGCTCAAGAGTATTGAAAAAAATTTTTTTCGCCCTCTATAGGCAAAACCACGCGACTTTGAAAAAAAAACAAAGAACAAAATTTGTCGAAAATTTTTTTATCTACAACTTTGATATCTTGATATTTTTTTATAAAATGCATAGTTTTGGCTTAAAATTATACACCAAAAAAATGTATACATTTACATAAATTTCAGCGCGCTCTAGCGGCGTAACTAAGCGGAATTTCAAAACAATGAAGAGAACGAAAATTGTAGAGAATCGCTAGATCTACAATATCAAATCAGGTCATATTTTCTCAAAAATGCAGTTTTGCAGCAAAACACAAAAAACCGCCAAAATGGCCAAAAAAACATATATATGTATCTATATCTAAAAAACAACCCTTTTTTTTCATACGCTTGGTGAAAAATATGTTAACAGAACCCCAAATCAATTTTCTATACTTAGCTGTAGGAAAAATTTCCCTGAATTTTCCTAATTTGAAGGGACTATAACATACAAAATTATAAACTGGCTAAGAAGCGCTTTTTACCATTTTAACGCCCAGAAACATTAAGAGTTCCGATCGACCTCAAAAATATACCTTTGTTGAAAATAAAACACCCTGAAATTTTGGTGCCCAAAATATTGAACCTTGCGGACAAAAATTAATTTCATATGTAAACCTTGAATTGTCCGTCATTTTATGCCACTAAGTCCAAAGTGGATTATTTATACTTCTCTCGCATAGTGAAGAAATATTGTATTCGAGAAAAAATCACCCTCCGAGATTTTCACGTTTCAGATCACGTAGATTACGAAAATATAGGTTTTTCAATTCCGTCAGTTTGTCTGTCTGCCTGTCTGTTGGTGCATAAACTAAAAAAACTACTTAACGGAGAACAGTCAATTTTGGTAGGTAGCTGACGCTATTGTCAGCGAAGAAATGGTTAAACTTTCACTGGAAAATATACAGGGTGGACCGTCTAAAGGGAATAAATAATGAACAAAAATTTGTTCACCAACATTTTTGAATTTTTTTTGACACTACAATAGATGGAAAAAAATTATTTCTTTGCTCAAATTTAAAATTTCCGCGTTTCATGGCATTCTAAACTTATTTAAAAAATAAATAATTTTTTTTTGAAAAAAATTGTAATATTTTTTGAATTTTACCACTGCTATAGAATAGATGAAAATTTTTTTGCTCAAATCTAACATTTCCATGTTCCGTGACATTCTAAACTTATTTCAGAAAAAAAAAATTTTGGAGAAACATTTTACCACTAGAATAGATGGAAAAATTTTTTTTTGCTCAAATTTAAAATTTCTACGTTTCATGGCATTCTAAATCTATATAAAAAAAAAAATGAAAATATTTTTGACAAAATTTGTATGATTTTTACCACTGCTATAGAATAGAAGGAAATTTTTTTTTGTTCAAATTTAAAATTTCCACGTTTCATCTAAACCACCTACTTCAGCAGAAAAAAATATTGAACATTTTTTTACCAACATTTTTGAAAAATTTTAAAAAAAGAAATTTTTTAACTCCTACTATACTTCCACTCCACTACGTGAATGTGGAATTGAAAATGTGACAGATGGCAATAATATTTGGAATATGCACCTATTTAATTTTAGAGTTACTAGATTTAATACGAGAAATAATGATTTGTTCTATGCTGATAATTTTTATTCAAACTAGAATAGCCATGGCCCTGTTCCAAAAGTCGTATCGGCTATTAATAATTTACCAGCAAATATTGATGTTTACATTTGTTCATTTGCAAACTTTTTGAATTGTATCTCTGTTAGTAATAATTTAGGTTAGTTTGTTTTTACTTTTTTGTCTTTAGTTTTTAATTTATATGTATTTTCTAATACATACATTGTCAATCTTTTGTCTCTATACAATATGGCATTATATTGTTTTAATATCATTTAGGATTCTATCCTGTAGATATTCTGAGTAAATAAACGTGGTCATCCCAAGAAATAATTCAACCATGGTGGACATTTGTAAAGGTATTTGCACAAGCCTTCCATATTTGGCACCTGTTATTTAGTGAATTAATGTTTCCTGTCGGATGACCACTATGTATATTTTTTGTCCATTAGTTATCAGATTTTCTTTTTAATAATAGTGATAACTATATTCTGATTATTATTCTCAATGTCATTTCGTAATTAATAATTTTTTAGAGTGACCGCCATGCACAAATAAAGAGGGAAGTTCTGTGTAAACACCTTTACCGATTTTTTTTCCAGATGCAGATCTGGACGCCAGCTTTCCGATGCTATTACAAAAATATTTTTTTAAGGGCATATTTTGGCCACTTTTTTACATTTATTTATGAGCCAAATAACAGAAAATTGATTTTTTCTCGAGTTTAGATAGACGAAAATTAACTTTTTTTTGAATGAAAGTTCTCGCAATTCTCTTTCTTTTGTGATAAAAATGTTTCAAGAATTTTTTCAAAATGGCGGAAAAATCAATTTGTTGTTATTTGGTTCATAAATAAATGCTTTAAAAAACGGTTCTTAATGTCATCGGAGCTGGCGTCCAGATCTGCATTTTGATGCTTTTTAGCCAGTTTATTCAATTTTGTATGTTATGTACGCACTCAAACGACTCAAAACGCAGATCTGTTGGAATTTTGGTCTTTTCTTTGTCCCGATCGGACCTCTAGAATGGGAGATATCCACCTTTTTACCTAAATGCATTGTTTATAAAAAAACGCAATAGGCGTTTCAAGTCCAAAACTCAGATATATATATATTCCTGGTGATACCACAGAAGGTATAAAATCATAATTTTGCTGTTACAAAACTATGCATATCGATGCCTTTTTTGTACTCCACTTTACAACAACAATATTACTTGGCTACACCAGTCAATCGTTATAAAAGTAAACATTGGATTAACAGAGCATACATTTAATAATAGGTAACCGTTGCTCCGGCCCTGGAAAACTCTCTATTGCAGATTACCCGAGTACGGAAAAGGAGTGGAAAGGAACCAAGGATGTCAATAAAAGGCTTCTCTAATCCTTTACTTTGCATTCGGATTACAAGCTCGCTCGATTTAACCAATTTGTTCGGCAAACATCTTCAGCACTCGGTCGGTATGGCAGATTCAGGGCTGTCTCTTGCTGTCTCAACCCCTCTCTGCACCAATTGCGACTAAATCGTCTCGATAAGTACGTTTACTTTGCAGATTGAGAGCACAATAGCCGGCTTATCATTTAAATGTACAAGATTTCTGAAAGGAAGGGCCCCACTCTACTATTTACTTACTTACGGATTTGCTGTTTTAGGCAGCGAAATTACTAATAAAGCAGAAGGTGTAAAGGTGCTTGTGTTTGGTTTGATTCTCATTATTTTCATGGATGTACTAAGTCGTTTATCGATTCTCTCCGTTATTATTCGTGAATACATGTCTATATGTATTGTGAATATCTCTGCAATAGTGACTATAATATAATATAATCCACGTATGGTAGTCTTATAGTGGCCATTGACATATGGGATTTTATTGAATTTAATACATTTTTAATAATATTACATACATTTCACCTTTAAGGTGAAGTTTAGCCATTGTCGTTCCTCTTATACTTAATCCTATCTAAAGAATATCGATAACATAAAAAAATATAAGCTGGGTCACTGTGTACCTCACAAACAATAATCACATAGTGTTAAGTCAGGTGATCTCGCAGGCCACCTTATTACACCTTTATTGTCAATTCACCGGTCGGGAAATTGTTGATCTAGTTACATCCTCAAGGATAAATACGTAAAATGGTGACAGTTCCTTATAGACCGGTTACAAGCTGTACCGAGACCCATACAAATCTGTCAACAGTCCTATACAGAAAAAACACCCGACGATAAACTGTGCATAATCGCTTAAAAACCAGACTGAACCTCTACAACAAAATATATGTTATCTTGAGCTGGAAATTCCATAATATATTTACTACTTTCACATTTAATGATAATGTAAAAAATAAATCTTGCTAGAAACTTGGACAAATACTCTCTCGCATAAAAAAACCGCATCGCCCGTTGAAAAGATATGAAGCCACCGACAAATACACAGACATAAAAATAATGGACACATTTATAACAGCCATCTTTTTGTTTCGGGATTAAAAATTAAATTAGTTAAAAATAATTCCAATTTTTCCAATGTGTTGAACGCCGTGGATATGTGCTCAGTGCGTCGTGTTGAAAAGTATATTAATTCAGATGGAGGCTATTTCGAGGAATTTGTGTGAATAATCAATCGTTTATTGGTATAAGATACAGAAGGTAGAGGTTCTCAAACTTCCTGTAGCTAACTGTTCAAATTATTGACCTAGGTCAGTCTCTCACATATAGAGGATAAAGTTATGTAAGTCTACTCATCCCCTAGAATCAGTTTATTTAATGACAAGAAACTAAAACCTTGTATTTACAAAAATCCACTTTAACAGATACATATAGCAGCGTTTGATTGCTTGGGACTAATAAACTGAAAACAGTTATGTACGAATTTTGCTCACATAAATCTCCAACTTTACTGTGTAAATAAAATAAGTCAACTTTTTTCTGCACAGTAAACATTATTTATTTGTTGGTACTACTGTCATATGTTTTTTTAGCCCGCGTGGATTTTTCACAGGACGATGGATAAATAATTCAGAAGGCAGACAATT
This sequence comes from Stenurella melanura, assembly GCA_963583905.1. Lineage (NCBI taxonomy): Eukaryota > Metazoa > Arthropoda > Insecta > Coleoptera > Cerambycidae > Stenurella > Stenurella melanura. The sequence continues at coordinate 23,576,005 of OY757315.1, forward strand.
TATTTAAATCCGTGCCTGTATGTATAACCTCTTCCCATACACAACCGATTTAGGGCCATCTACGATAAAAACTGTTATCAACCCTTATAAATTGGCCGATACATTCGCAATATTATGCTTTATTTGATACGGCACGTGTCGACTTTATTGGCTAAGTTATTTCCAAGCCTCCTTTTCGCGAATCTTATCTTATTTTTTTATATTTTCTAACCCCGAATAAACACCCACACGCTAATACTAGAAAACATTGATTTATTTCTCGTTTCCTGTTCGGATATTGTGATGGATTACATCAAGTACAGCCGTGGCCATATAAAATGGGCCACGTCTCGAAGCTCAACTTATTTGTAGGTGTCGCCTCAGGCTTAGGAGAAAATAATTATGTTAATGATACTTTTACAAAAATGAAAAAAAAACATGATAATGAGACCGTACTTAATTTTTTTCTAATTTTGCAATTCTTTAGTAATTACTTATAAATAAAAAAATGGAAATCAAAAGTTAATGTAAAAAAAAAAAATTCATTCAAAGGCAGATGGATGGGAGCTTTTCGATTTAATTTTTTTATTTAATTAAATGTTTCTTATTTTGTTAGATATTATATCGAAACGCAATCGAGTCGGAAGACGGTGGGGAAATTGCAAAACTGAAAAAAATAAGTAGCTTGCCCCTTTAGCTGCAAAAATATAATCGAATCCCTCCAAAAGCAGGCCTATTGAATGATTAATATAATTTTCACCCCTTTAGGGGTTGATTATTAGCCGTTGAAGGGGTTGCGGGGGCCGGAATAAATATTTAGCATCACCACCTTACTCAGCATCCTCGAAAACAGGCGGTATATACATTTTGCCTCTGATATTAAAACAATATTTTCATCCCTATAGGGAGTGACTATTGGCCATTGGAGGGGTTGCGGGGGGTCGGAATAAATATTCAGCATCATCATCGTTCTCAGCATCCTCGACAACTGGGTGTAGGATATTTTTGAGCGGTGAAAATTATATCCTGAGCGTTTAACCCTGTTTGGAGGTGATATTTGGCCCTTTGGGGGTTGCGCAATACCAAAGAGATACTCTACACCTTCATCGTGTTCAGCATCCTCGAAAAAGGGGGGTACTTTTGTTACGGGTCAAATTATTTACCATTTTCGGGGTTATTTCCACCTCACACACACCACTAGTTTACACTAATTAATCCTACGAGGATTTTTTTTCGTGCCACTTTAAACAATGTATGTAATGGGTAAATTCTCCTTTGAATTCCTGCCTTGACATCCAAATATTCTAAAATTATCCAATATGCGTTTTACAGTGTTTGGTGATGGTTGCTGTTATTGTGGGTATCGAGTAGCAAATATGTTGTTGTGTTCTTGTGATAACTTTATCACATTCTCCATAATAATTAATAAACAAATTTATGAAGTGTCTTTGTGGCAGTAATTTAAACGTGCTGGCATTTTTTGACATAAGAGACATTAATGTTTTGTCATGGCATTTTTTACCAAGAATTCATTTAAGAAAATCGCGAACTTGAACCCCTACAATGCCTATACTAGAAAAAAGGAAATTTAATTTTACATGACTTGATGGAAAAAATACATTTGAACTAAAAAAGTTTTTGAGGCTTGAATTACAACAAAATGTAACGTGAAAAATGAAACACTTGTTATACTACTATGGAATTTATTTTCATTGCATAGCGTAGCTCATTTTGTGTTCTTTCCATATGTCAAAGAGTAAACGAAGATCTCCTATACGAAGAAAGTTATAACGGTTCTTGCAAATCGTTGCACACGTCAAATTTTTTATAAAACGTCAAATATCTCCGAAAATGCTGGGTGTAGGTATAGTGTATGCTACACGTTTTCGACTCAGAAATTTATGGTTATTTCCAAAAGTCGAAATTATATAGGGTGTTCCATTTAAAATAAGCAAGCTGGTATTGAGTTCCGGTGTAACCGGAAGTACCACATGCTTGTAATTATTTTGGTTGGATTGGCTACACTGGCTTTAGTAACTCACGAAATTTTCAACATTTTTTATTGCATACTTTTCCCTATATCGATCGATTGAGTCCCCGGTAAGACACCCTGTATAGTGTAAAAAAGTGTTCATCTCGGAACATTACACCCATAGACAATTACACACACATATAAGCAAACAGAAATTGATTCCTAACAATTTATTTTTGCTTAAAAAAACTAAGGCAAGAGAACCGTTCCCGAGTTAGATTGGTGATGTGACATGGTAACTTTAGGAACAGGATCCGAAGCAGCGATGTATTAAATATGTATTTTTACGGAACATATGTAGAAAGTATTATCCTTCTTCTACATCGCTGACTATATCTTATTGACATTTATGAAACAGGTAAGGATATCTCTATTGATTGAGGTAACTGACGCTTGTCGAACGTACAGTAGCCCGTCGTTACTTCAATATCCTCATGCGAATTGGGTGGAGGTGAAAGAGCCATAATGGAAAGTTTTAAACACATTTACAAAATAAAATAAAATAAATACGTGCCCGACCCGAGGAGAAAGATCAGTCAAATTCTTAGACTCCTGGGAGTGAAGTTGAGAAATTTAATATACGGCCAAGTGCCAGGAATTTATAAAAAGTTAGCAAACTAAGGAGGAAAGTCTCTATTCTGTTATTGGGGACATTTTATTCTTGAAGCTCCCTCATACATACACATATACTAGAAGTGACATTTACAATTGTATAAATCGAAGACGAGTTGTGTGAGCGAGAAAAAAGCCAAATAGAATAGTCATATTAGTTTATTTCGCTATACCATGCCACTAGGATTCTTCAAATAATATTTATATACGATGAAATGAAAACTTTGGAAAGTTCTGGTGGATGTTGATGTCAAAATATGCAAACTTCTAATATTATAAATGACAGCCATATGTAAACAACCTTATGCTTTGAATCGCTGCCGTAGCTTATGTTACAAGTCATTCTTTCCGGTAAACAAACAGCGGCATTAATAGTCCAGGACAGTTAGATCAACATTCGAATATTCTGGCTTCAATGTTCAGAACTACGCTCGTTACCATAATAGCTACATTGTATCCTCAAAACAAAAGGTAAATTAAATTTTAAAGCAGCCTTCTGCTACTCCTCGTTGCTCGAACTGAACAGTTCAGTTTAGTTCGAGCAACGAGTAGCAGCAGTAGAAAGCTTTCAGTGAGAACCCGATGATGGCAGGTGAGATTCCACCGAAATATAGACAATCGTGGCTCCTGCAGAAGCCTATCAACTACATGGTAAAACACCCGGAACTACTACAACACTTCATTCAACACCCGCGGAAACCTAAGAAACGTTGTAAAATTTGTCAATAGATGAGTTTTTTTGATGATATAATTTCTTCTTGTTGTTATTACCACGATCGAAATGACAAGATGACCAAATTTTCACTTTTGTAATGTTTTCTTGGAGGATTTGTATTATAAACTAATACAGATGGCTTAATATTAATGATATTTAATATTTACTATGTCAAATCCTTATTTGTGTAATACAATTACATATAGAACAGACGCACATAACTTAAATATAAGACACAAATCAACTATCACCATCCCAAGACATAAAACTGCTGAATTTCGTTCGCGGATTCTCTTATCGTATGGCTTCTCTTTACAATGACATACTTGAAGAACTCAAGGTACTACCATATAAAAAATTTAACACAATTTAAAATGAAATTTATTTTTTTTAAATTCATAGTAAAACTTCTAACGCTAGGCTTGCTGTTTATTTTAGTTAAAATACTCTGGTATGTAAAAATTAATAATTTATGGCTATTTGCTATTATTTTCTCTCTCTGCCCTTTATAATCAATTTGTCTCTTATTTTACAGTATTGTAATACTTTTTCTGGATTATAATAAAAACGATTTTTTTTTTCGCGTTAGCGATGCTGGACAATTCTCCCGTGTCTCCGATATTCTCACGGCGGAAGCGCCAGCGAATTATCTACAACCACTTCCCACATCCCGCAGGGTTAGTGGTTGTAAATTCCAGAATCGTGTGCCCTAAGTAGACGCAGGGATCCCAAGACGACTGCCTTCTGCATTTGACCTGCCAACCATTCGGCTGATTTTTGGCAGGCCGGTATGGTCTTCAATGCTGAGAGCAGCGTAGGCCTCATCCCACCGAGAACGCCGATTATCAGGACGACCATCTTGACCGAGTAGTCTGGGTATAGCGCTCGGAGCTCATACCGGAGATCTCGGTATTTGGTCCGTTTCTCCTTCTCCTTCAAGGTGATGTTTGTCTCGGCAGGAGCCGAGAACTCGATTATTATTATTATTATTTATTTTATTTTTTTTCGGTTTCCCGATGCTGAACAGTCTTCCGTGGCCTCCGACATCACACGGAAAGAGCGCCAGCAATATATCCACAGCCACTCCCCACATCCCGCAGGGTTAGTGACTGTAGATTCCAGAATCATGTGCTCTAAGCAGGCGAAGGGACCCCAAGATGACTGCCTTCTGCATTTGGCCTGCCAACCAATCAGCAGACTTCTGGCAGGCCGGTATGATCTTCAATCCTGAGAGCAGCGTAGGCTTCATACCTCCGAGTACACCGATTATAAGGACGACCATCTTGACCGAGTAGCCTGGGTACAGCACTTGGAACTCGTACCGGAGATCACGGTATTTGGTCCGTTTTTCCTCCTCTTTCAAAGCGATGTTTGGCTCAGCTGGTGCCGAGAACTCGATGACAAACATCACCATGTTTTGATGATCGAGGAGGACTATGTCAGGCTTGTTGGCTTGAATTAGCCTGACTGTCGGAAACGAGTAGTTCCAATAAATTCGGCACCTCTCGTTTTCGACAACGGACTCAATATCTCCGGGGATGTAAGGCAGCACTGGTGTTTGGTCTATCCCATACGAGTGCCGTAGATGATAATACAGCACCCGTAACGCCGCGTTATGGCGTTGTCCTACAGTTTATATCAGGAACCTCTACACCCATTACGCGGCTTCGGTAGACCAACGTGTTAATTACACCATCTTGGCAGGCCACAATGAATCCCTCGGTCTCCGACTTTAGCCCGGCTGACCTTAAAAAGGCAAATGTCAGCCTGGTCGATAAACCCAGTGTTTCTACGTTCTTATAGTATACACCGTGCATGGGTTTATCGACGTGCTGCCTAAACAGAAGTTCCTGCTCGGCAGCTTTTATTTGGGCCTTCAGACGAGTTGGCTGTAGTTCAGTGACTGACTCTGGATCAGCACCGCGCCGGCCTCCTCGCCTATCGTCGAATACGAGACCAAGTTCATCTACGGCTCTTTTTGCCGCCTTAAACAATCCTTAAACAATCCTGCACCCACCCCTGCGTTTTCGTGATCTCTCACTAATAGCAGGAGCGGGTCTAAGATCCTAAGACATTCTCAGTGCCACTCTGCCATTCATACACTCCAACCCCAAGAGCCCTCTGCCCCCCCCCCCCCCGATTTCGTGGGAGGTACACACGAGGGCCGGACGATCTAGGATGAATGCTCCTATGGATATTCATCATCTTGCGGGTACCTCTGTTCAATTGGCGCAGCTCATCTACAGTCCATTTGACTACTCCAAAGGAGTAGAGCAGAACGTTATTATTACTATTATTATTATTATTATCACTACGTTAAAATAGATAATAAATGTAATTAAAATTATTGAATGTATTATGAAGAGTATTAATGGAGCATTAACAACTTCGCTACATAATGAGTTCCAAATATCGAAGACTCGGTTGCTGATGAAAAACTGTCGATGTCTGGTATGATAAAATTCATGAGGCAGTTTGAAACTGGGATATTTAAATCAATTAATTATAATTATTTAATAGAAAGAGTTCTTTCAAGTCCAAGGAAAAGATGTCGGTTATAAGATCACTTTGCGTCCATCTCACTATGGAAGAGTACTTGGGCCAAATTTGTTGAATCTACCAAAATGAGAGGGCCTCTGTATGCTATTAGGAGTTGAACCAATGAGAGTTGAAACAGCAATATAAAACAGGTAAGTTATATATTACTGTTTTTGGTGAGGGCTCGTAAACACTTTCTTAAATACGTCTAGGAATCTATTACATTTCTTACAAGACTGATTCACGGTTATCAGAATACCTCGATCACGTTGAGAGTATAGTTCTCTTCATATACTTAAAGCTAAAAAAAATGTCGGGGTATTTGATCTTTACCACCATTTACGTTACACATCAACTTGGGGTCAACATATTATTATATGACGCATTCGTCGACATTTCAAATGATGAGCCAATTTTTACGCCACCTTTAAATTTGATCTAGATCTGATTGCAGAGTGGATTGTTTCATATTTGAGTTACAGCAATTTTGGTATCGTCTGTATTCTAAAACGGTTTGCAGTGTAGTAATCTGGGAATATCGGACAAATACAGTAAAAACAGAATGGGACCCAACATTGATCCCTGAGGGACACTACCAGTAACAGGTCGAGTTGGAGAGAAGATCCATCAATCTTGATATTTCATATTTGTATCAAACCACAGGCTGAGTGAACCGTTCACAGCAAAAAATTTAGATCCAAATTTCGATTCACCCTCGTAAAATGTAAAAATTCAAGTGTGTTAAAGACGGTTAAAATGAGTTCTGCATAACACAGCGACATTATTGCTCTTTTTTCACGCGCACTCATCTGCGTGCTCGTAAAGCACTCGGCAATAATGAACCTAACGTTCTGAGAGTCAAACTTTAATTAACTACGCTTAATTTGTCGGAGTCGACTTAATTGTGATTACACACGTATCGCCATACATTTTAATAATCTTCTTGTCGCGCTAAAATGAAGCACTACTCTGTTTCACTCGCTCGAATTTATACAAATCATCGCATATGCGATGCAAACGGTGATGGATAAGGATCCTGGAGTTTACTGTCGGGCCTTCCCCAGACATTACGGGGCTGCTCTCACGTTTTAGGTTAGACAAACTAGTCGGTGAGAATGATTCACACTTCGAGAACTCGTTCTAGTTGGTCTCCCGTTGTATAGCATATCTGGCAGCACTTCGATCAAAGAACTTATCCCTAGATACATAATGTGAATGTGTCCTGATAATCACCGTCTAAGGCACTTCAACTGCAAACATTCCCTAAGTTCCTGATTGGCTAGTCGATCTATACGGGGCTTTTATTTGACAAAAATCCATAATATTTCGGACACGAACGGTTCGATTCGTTTACCACAATGACGAATATCTCTATTTACGTGCCGCCATTAATGGTAACAGGTGCTTTTAGTATTTCATAGTGATTTAGTGGTGAGAAAATGATATTTTATACAGTTTACTGACAATATACTTATAATAAAATGGTGAGGTGCTGTCCCGTTTGCAGAAAACAGTTTAGAAAAGATGTAAATCGATGGTTTCATAAGTAAATATAAACTTCATAGTCGTAACATGATGGGGTTCAGTTTACAGTTGTAATAAGGTGAAATAGCAATTAAATTTTAATATTATTTCAATACAGAATTCCCTTAGAATAAAACGTGTACCTATTATATTTGTTAAATATTATTGTCATTATTTTAATCAATACATATTTATTCTCTTGGATAAACTTCAATACATGGAAACTACACAAAAACAGATATGTGTTTATCATACAACGCATGTTGTGCGGACTTGTTACTACATTTTGAAAAAAAAATGTAGTATACGTTTAGCATTTTTCCGGTGGACCATCGAAACCCCCAAAAAAACGTCGGATCGATATGAAAGTCATATCTATCGATTCGAGCGAATTTAGAAAATTCCGTCCGTCGGTCAGTCAGTCTGTCTGTCTGTCGGTCTGTCACGCCCAGCCCCCTTAATCCGTTTTCGGATTGCGATGAAACTTGGGTAGTTAATAGGAGGTCTTTAGAAAACCTTAACGCCCGAAGCTCGGCTCCATTCGGAAACCGGAAGTACCCGATATAGACGTTTCGAGTTTTTCGGGAGAAATTGAATAACTCCATAACGGGTAGTCGGATCGAGACATTTCCAAAAAGAAATGGTGCCGCTGGCAAAGCTCTACAAATAAGTATACCAGAGGCTATGTCGAAAAACAAATGAAAATTGATTTTTTTTGCAAAAAACTGGTTTTCTCGAAATCGGGCTAGGAAGCACGATAACTGTCCAGAATATTGATCGATTTCGATGAGACTTGGTGGGATCAAAGGTACCCGGCCACAAATCAAGCCTATTGCAGGCGGCCCGAATCCGTTGACCGCAAGTATGTTTTCCAGGGCCGAGTATGATTTTTCAAAGAAATTAATAACTCCCGAACCGAAGGTCCGATTTTGATTTTCAAAAATGGCAATTATAGGGCTCGATTAGATCTATTAGTTGACGTTTGTGAGAAATTTGAGAAAACAAAAGCGAATCTACAAATCCTGGAAAACTTGATTTTTTTGATAAATTCTACAAATTCCGAACAATTTCCTAATAAAAATCGAAAATTAACTATTCCCTCGATCAATCTCTATACCCAGTATAAGGCACGGACCTTTTTGGACAAAAAATCTGAAATTGAATTTTTTCGAAAAATTTAAAATAAACGAATTATTTACGAAAATGCATTCCATATAATTATTTTTAAAAATATTACAAATTGATAAACTCTCCGTGCGATAGAGGTGCAAAAAAATAATGTAATGCTAGGTTTAAAATATCATCATTCATTTCCTTATTTTCATTTACTAAATAAAAATAGAACCGATGCCCTTTCCGTGTTTCAAAATGTAGTTAGCTTTTACTTTAGTCAATGCAAAAAGAAAAAAAAAGAAAAATAAAACATGTTAAAGCACTGAGTCACCTTGCGACCCTCTGCTGAAAATGTAATGAATCATCCCAACAAATTGGACAAAAAGCATATCAAAATGTAGTTCTTTTCACGTGTTAAATTGATTATTATTTTTTAAGTTACTGGACAGTAAAACAAATAATTGAAATTTTTGCTGAGATAATATAGAAGCAGAACAGAATAATTAATAGTAATAATAAAATTAGTTTATTGGAAATAAAAGTTTACAATAATTATTCCTAATATTTAGGAAAATTTAGCTAAGGCTACTCACCTTAACATTACTATGTAGGTTCCCAAAGGATGCTAATATAAGAGATCTATGGTGTTATATTTTGGGAAAAGAAAATATTATCATCACCAACAACAGCTCGATATGCTCAAATCACTTTATACCAAGTGATTTTATAATAAAGCCGAGTGGCATAAAATATTTGAAGAATACTGACCTATTACAATATCATCCGATGGAAATTATAAAACTAATACTTAGCAAATATTTTACCATCAGAATTAATTTTGAAACCAGAAAATTAAAAGAGGAGAAACCAGAACAAGAAGTATTTTGACAAAACTGCACTGTTTAAAAAATCAACAATTTTTTGTTTATATGGAAATAAAGATGCTTTACTAGGAAATAATTTTTTCTCTCCCTAATTGTTTATACATCTGGTGGTTGTGAATATTTGACCGACTTGGTAACTCGGTAAGCTAAAGGGTGTTGTGGGTAACATATTTGAGCCCATCGTCTAACAATAATTGAATGCAATATTCAGCTTCTACATGGTAATGTTGGTTGGTAACGAATGAATGTCCGTATTATTTGAAATATGTAACTCCTTCCTAGACAACCTTGACATTGAAATTAAATTTGAAATATATCAAGAATTATCGTACTGCAATTTTGCATGCCTGCATCAGCAGGTAGTACAGGAATTACAAAAAATGTAATTCAATGAAAATATTTACCCTTCTACACATACCCGCCACTGTTGCTCAGGGAATGTTATGATTATCTATCCTTTTCTATGGCTATATAATGTGACTCTGTCGGAAGCAAACAAGGTATGTACTGAAGAGATAGGCTGTTATGTATCTAGATTTGTTCTCTGATCGAAGTGGCAGCATCACATCATTTGTTGAGCTTGCTTTTAAGACGCATGGCATTACTAGAACGTCCTCTTCGTCTCTTGCAATGTAGCTAATCCAGAACTATCAATTGTTCCATATTGTCCCCTCATCGGTCGACAAAAAATGAAAGGAATTGGGATAATGCGACGCTGGAAAGTCACATTGGTGACTTAATACGCCATTTGCCCACCTCTTGAACACTCCATGTCTCATAAGCGTAAAGAAAGATAGAGGGGACTAGTGAATTGGCAGTTCTAATCTTTGTGCATCTATATTCTTCGTTGAACCTCATACCGGCGCGGTAGCTCAGTCAGCTAAGCGTCTTAGTGACGAGCGCGCTTGGCCAGGCTGCCTAACGTGCACTGGGCTCGATCTCCAGCACCAGCACTGGCAATGTTGGTGGGTAATAGACGTTGTCTGCGTTTTTTCAAATGTGTAACCCCCTTCCGGACAACCTATAAGAGGTTTTGGATTTGGGGGTTGTCTACTATGTGTGGTGTTTATGTTTATTTGCAGTTGCTTTTAATGTCCACATGGGCTCCAAGGTATACTATATTGTCTACAACCTCAAAATCGTCTACTATTAACGTGCCTGGGTAGCCAGACCTAGACAGGACTCGTTGAAGTTAAGCAACGGCCGGAGCAGTTACCGTTTCGATGGGTAACCGGACAATCAAGATACACAGCGTGCTGAATGCGAGGGAATTCGCACGGGCCGGTCATGTAACAATAGGTCTATAGGGAATGACCAGTACAATATTGATAAGACTGGGAAGTGGCACAATAAGCCTACATGGCTGCAGTACCCTCGGAGTCAGCATGACTCCCGGCCTATAATAAAAAAATTTGAAAACGTGTCTGGGTGTTTTTCGTTTGCTGGAACACACAAATACACAAGAGTTTTGGGTTCTTTATACTTTTCCATATTATGGTAGTAAAAATGTGTACATATCCTGGATAGAAAATGAGTTGCCTACATTCTTTTGTAAGTTTTGTAAATTTCATAATTTACAAAATTTTGATTTTTGACAAAATACTTTCAAATTAACATTGAAGCATGAGAAAAGTAACTTTTAGTTATCAATTTCCATTTTATTACTATAATTCACATTTAACAGAAACTTGGAATAGAAGTTGTTGCAGACTCCGATCATAGACTCTTCTTAACAGTTTTGGGGGCTGGTACAATTACTAACTGCCACGGATTCGATTTAGGATGGCGTCGAAGGCAGGCGCGTTTTTGTAGCTCCTACGAAATTTCGAATAAACTCGGTTAAAACTGTGAGAAATCGTACGAAATATTGTTGGATTAAACGTGGGCAATTCTACATTAATTGACATAAATTAATATGAGGCTATTTCATATAGTTGACATTAGATTAAGATATATTGGTTGAATATAGCATCACCTAAAAGTGTATATAAACAACTTGAAAAAGATACACAAACATCTGGCAATACAATATAAACTGTGCACCATAAAGTTATCTTCGGTGAATGGCAACAGGCTGGTTTTTAAGAAGGGTGAAATAATGAGCGCAAGTAGTGTGGAATCCTACAGAACAGAGAGGAAAGTTGCCAACATATGCACACGGACGAAAAAGATAAGTTCTATCAGTAGTATTAATTTATTAATCCTTATCAAATGTCATACTTAATTGAATTTCTTAAAATTGAAAATGTATTAAACATAGGGCGAGTCCCACAACAGGAAGGATTCGACTGTCACCTATCACATGGTCCGTATATTGGGCATATTTACGAATACAAAAATGTTTATCAGGTTAAAGTAGTTGGGGTCTGCTTGATACACAAAACGTCCCAAATGTTTTCCTAGATCCCTTTTCGATTTTTTGCAGGTTTTACTTTTTATTTTGCTTTATCTTGACGGATCGGTATACAGGGTGTCCCAAACTCAGAATAAATAAGGAGATGATGCTAGACGGAAACTTAAAAAGCATGGAAACGTAAAAGCATCTCACAAACACCTACATTTCCCATCCTATATTTCTACCCCATGCGTCATGTGGCTCTCACTGCTGGCAACAAGTATGTCCCATCCAATCCAGCGTATGCACATGCAGCCAGTGGTATATAAATAAATCCAGATTGGATAGAAGTGGCAGCAATGTCTACCATACGCTGGCAAATCAATCAATCACTAAGTCACTTCACATTTAACAGAAATTTGGAATAAAGCTGTTGCAGACTCGCGATCATGGGCTCTTCTTAACAGTTTTGAGGGCTCGTATAATTACTGGTCACGATTATGCTCTTTGCATTTCACATTCTGCTCACTTATTATTATTATTATTATTATTATTATTATTATCTATTTCCACCTATCAATTTCGCGTTGGCACTGGTGTTTAATTAGTTTAATAATTTAATCTGTCTATCTATCAATGTCTGGCTGATCGCATAATTTAGCCTATCCTGACCGAGCCTGTTTATTAACTAATACTTTGCTTCCGGAAAAACGAGCCCGGCCTGTCAACTAATCTCGAATTCTCCGGGAGACAACCCGTTAATTTGCTACGTGATATTATATTAATTCCGCGCTCTTCCTCCCATAAAACAACGGTTATCAACACCGGTCAAATAATAAATGTGACACAATATATGAAATATTCCAGATAAAATGGCCGTTCATTGTTTTATATGGTCAGTCCGGAGAGATACGGGCTTGATTAATGATATTAGTGAGTGTGTAACCTCACTTTTCGCGTTTTGCTGCTTTATTTGTATTTTCAATTGTCTCGCTCGTGGAGTTAATTTGATTCGGACGTCTCCCGTGTTTAGGAGTTAATTAATTTTAAAGGCTAAACCAACATATAATTTTTGTTACACGGAAAAAAGATTATGTGATATCTGTAAAAAACGGGATGAGAATCCTGATGGTTTTTACACTCTGCGGATTGGAACAAATCACGATTTATTTTGTTTTCATCTTCTGCACCATTGAACTTAACCACGGCATTAAAAAATTTACTGTAAATGTTATTTTTTATTAACTTTACACCAACAAAAGCAAAAACTTTGTAAGGCTTTTTACTTTTGAGCCAGTGTACTATGCAAAATATTTATACGTAGACCAGACACTCTGTACTACTAACATATATTTCTAGTTTTTTTAATATAATAATTTTAATATGATTTTAAAAAATTACTGCGCAAAAATTCACGCGATTGATGTAAATAAACTTCTATGCGAAAATTATATACCTAGTAGGTTATAAGAGTAAGGTATTATGGGAATGAAATATCAGCACTAGAACTTTTCAAATCGTTTTGAAAAACAAAATAGAACACACGATACCGAACGGATTGTCTCCCAAAGTTTTTATAAATTGTCTACGAGCATTTTTATCACAGTTAAAATTACTATAATGAATACTGAGTTCACTTATATTCATCATGAGCTTAATAGTTCCTGGTATTGCTAAACTGCCACCATTTAAATTTATAGTAAGAGCACCACTGTCAACACGATAAGTTCAGGCAAAGTACGATCCATGAATAAGTATGCAATATTTAATGTCAAATATAAATATTACATACTTATTCATGGATATTGTCTTAGTTTTGCATGGAACATCGTTATGAGTGCGGCTTTAGGCTTTTCTGATGAGTCCACAATAAGGACGAAAAACGTTTCAAAGGCATTTGCAAGAAACTGAATGAGATTTTATGAAAATGTAATTCATTAGAATGAAATTTTTTTTAAAGACAAGGTACGTAAATAAATTAATTTCAGGCCTTTGTTCTCATTTTTAACTGAATTTACATATCGTAGGGGATGATATAGATGCTAGTTTAGCCTGCCTAGCCGTAGCGGACTATGTTGGATGCTAGTGTTAAAATGAGAATGGCAAATAAGAATTTTTACTTGTTAGCATAACCAGAAGTCAGGTTATCGAAAGAATGAAAAGATTTCATGCTGTTTGCAAAATCCTATAAAGAATATGTTTCAGTTGTTTAGTTGTTTTATAGCAGTAATTTGACAAATAGTTTTATAATACAATTAAATGAAACTTTAATAACACTTCTATATAGATGGTATTAAATTTTCATAATACCTGCGGTAATGTTTATATAATTATTTTGTAATAGTTCCAATACGCGTTACAAAATATCAACAGCGACTGAAATATTTTATAAGATGATGCCAATGTTGCACTTATAGCTGCTGTGAAAACGTTATGAAAGTGTTTCTGAAAGTAATGTTGTTTTATTAAATTTGTATCAGAAAGAGTTCTACAACTTTTATAAAAATAACTAATTGCTAGTTGAGATGTTTGAGATTTAAAGACACCACCTGGGCTAACATCATAATTGTAGAAATTCAGTTTTCTTTTGGCTGTTTCTCTCATTTTGCCTAAGATTCGAGTTGTATACGTAAAAACAGGTAATTGCTTTTACCTTTTCATAGTAACAGACGCGCCCAAGGATGCACAGTGACAGAGTCATATATTACGTCAGAGGGCATTAAACATTAATATAAAAAAATGACACAACGACTAAATGCCCGACATACCTAAGATATACGACCTATCAGAAGCAATAATTTTCATATCCTTGTCCCGATACGTATATATATACATATATATTTATGTGTACCCAATGCGAGAGAGTCAAAAGGAGTAGTTTATATGAAGTCTCGTGAGATTGCCACCCCGCCGCCGACGGTATATGGGCTAGCGTGCGCCATTATTAAAATTTCATGGCCTCCTCTAATGTAAACTATCTCCTGAAAAGTCCCAGCCATATTCAAAATTTATACTTCACGTTACGCCGAATGTGTTTTCTTTTATTTTAGAGTCGCATTACTACGGGTTTTATTATCATTTTAACTGAATTATGAAGTAACGTGTTTCAGGGATATGTTTTTTTCACTGGGAAATTTAAATTTAATTATGTCAGAGCTAATGCAGTTAGAAAGGGGTATTATTCCGGAGTGCTTTTAGGTAAATTTGAATAACAAGTTCGGACTAAACGAGCCTGAATCAAATGAAACGTAAATAAAAGAAGTGAAAAGAAAAATTTTGCGTTTAAGTGCTGCTGCTGGATTTTTTAAGAGGGAGTTAATTATTCCAGATGACAGCTTCTCCCAAATATTACTATACAGCGTGTTTCGTGGAAGGGATAAAGCATAAAAACACCAAATGTTCCAGAGGTCGACGATCAAACGAAATGAAGTGATGTGGAGGCCATTTTAAATAAAAATAGCCACAGATCTGGTTATCAAATAGTTGATGGTTTAAAAGTTACTTTCATTATATTTGTATTTTTCCCTGAAATTGTGCAGTCATTCAAAAAATTTTAAAAAAAGTGTTGGTTGGTTGTTTTCTCTACTTAAGTGTTTTAAGCGGGTGCATTTTTCCAATAAAAGCATTATTTCGATCTCTGTTATCTTTTGTCACATAAACACATGGTTTTGTGAACAGTTTTTGTTCTCAAAAAATTGGAACAGCACGAAACTAGAGGATCTTACGGGGTATTGTCAATATATCGTTTCACATTGAATGAGAGAGCACAGAATTTTACAGATTTATATTCACCACTCCTCGCCTACAGTCCACGTGGACCTAATACGCCTGTCACATAGAAATATAAGTGGGATTAGATGCTTAGCGAATTTGATTTGTCAACACCAACCTTGTTCAGAGTTTTTGCATGCCATAATATATAAAACAAAAATTACGTATGAACTATTTGATCTGTACGAGGCAGTGCAGTACAGCCAGGCTGAGTTATAAATTACTTAATTCTAGTGAATATTTGAACAAATTATCAGTTTTAGTGATTTTTTGCAATTAATTGTTTAAAATGGCATTTTGGAGGCCTTTCAATAGTAGTGACAACGAAACGGACGATTTTGATACAGAGCCTATACAAGCGGAATTTGAAAATAAAGACTTACACGTTCAAACTCGAAGGGCTATTTTGAATATTAACTCGTGTTTAAAAGGCGAAAACATTGATTCTTCATATAATCAAATTATGAAGAGGATTTTTGAATTAACCAAATTTAGCCGTACTACAATTTATAGGGGTAGTAGAGCCGGAGATGTAGTTGATCATTCTATTAAACGGACAAGAGTTGGACAAAAACTTAAAAAACTTCATAACGCGTCCAAAGATGTCATTCGTCGATTTTTGTATGACTTCTACAATGAACAGAAAATGCCCACATTAGAAATGATTAGGGATAAGTTACGCGACTATCCAGATTATAACTATAAATCATTAGATACTTTGCGAAACGTTTTGCTCGATTGCGGTTTTAGGTACAAAAAATTGGACAAACGAATGGTAGTTATGCAATCAGCACGCATCGTTGATCATCGACACGAGTACCTGCGTAAAATAAAATAGCGATATGCAAATACAGACATAATTTATCTTGACGAAATATGGTTTCACACCCATGCTGTAGTTCAATACGGTTGGGTAGATAACACCAAAAAGTGTAATTTAAGTGCTCCATGTTCTAGAGGAAAAATAATTATAATTCTACATGCTGGAAGTAAAAACGGTTTTATTATAAATGCTAATATAATCACAAGAGTCTGCTGTCGAAGTAGATGTTGTAGACATAGGAGAGTCTTTTACACTAGTTGCAATTATTTTACGAGAATACTGCGACACACCTTTCACTATTATTTTTCTATTAACCTGTATGCCAACAGTATTAGTCATTATTGATGCACCTGGTGTAATGCATTTACACTTATTAATTTTAAATGCTCCAGAAGGAGACGTAACAACGGCATTTTCTTTTAATGCTGTTAATGGTTCAGATTCATCAGAAAAAACTTGTCTTACTACATGTTTTGATGTTGAAGGTTGAATAATATCACAAACACTTTCAGGTATCTTATCAAATTTCGTTAATTTTGTAGGTGTATATTTAACATTTTCCAAATATTCCATTTTTCTTTTTTTCACTGAATTACTTAAAACATTAGGTAAAGGAACATCTGGGGGCCCGTCAATAAATTTGTGTGGAACAATCCCTGGCTTAAGTTTTAAAACTGATCCCATAGTTTTGAAGTACATGCAGTTCTCTGAATCTTCTTCAATCTAAAGAGACAATAAAGTAGGTATAAAATCAAGTCTACCAAAAGAAAGAACAATATATACATACGTTAAAATGATCTTCGCAACAGAAAAATCCAGGAGCAGTATAAACAATACCTGAAACTTTTGCAACTTTCCACCATAATTTTCGAATTTCCAAATTTGTTGGAACTCGCAAAAATAACTTCGTACTATTTTCACTATTATTTGGACACACTGGTACAAAACAAACCTTTTTAAGCGGCATTTTATAATTAGAAAAGAGCAAAATTAATTTTCGTATCGAACGTAAACAATAGAAAGTGAGGTTATCGAATAAAGTTTGAACATTTCAGTACAGCTTTGCCAAATGAAACTGGCATTATACCATGTGAACCAAATGAACAAAAATAGAGAATATAAATCTGATATATAGATTTTAGAAACTCATACAGTCAAAAGTTGATACAATTTTTGCTTTTATTTAGTGTCAGAAAAACGAAAAATACGTTGTAACGAAAAAATGCGCTATTCAAAGTAGACAATTGATAACGGAAATACGATGTTCATGTAAAAAGACATACATCTGGCAATAGAGGATTCTCATTAAGAATACGACCTTTATTGGTCTAATCAGTGTGACGTCAAGCATGGCGCCTTAAAACTTACGTTTCAAATTAAGTGAAATAAAACTGATTTTGTAATGTAAATATTTGGTAGAACGTAAAAAATTGGAAGAAACTAAATTAAAATAAAATTATATTAGTTTATTATATGGCTTGATTATAGTGAAGTAGTAAAATTCAGTCATGCGGGAAAAGCCCATTCTGTAACTGTTAGGGACAATGCGCCATACCGTTCGCGGCAACACACAAAAATTCCGAACATCAATAAAAGAAAAGGCGATATCATTGAATTTATGAAAGGTAAAGGCTTGGAAATACCAGAAAAAAACACAAAAAGATTTTTTTAGAACTGATTGGAAAGCAAAATTTTAAAAAGGAACATGCCGTTGAAAACATTTTTGAAGTACACGATCATACTATTTTACGTCCGCCTCCATATTATTGCGTTTTCAACCCCATTGAAATGGTGTGGACTGATGTAAAAACAAGACTACGTCAATATAATCAATCCCCACAAATTAAGTGAGCCTGTCTTAAAGAATATAAAGATAATAGTAGACGAAATAGGCAAAAGCGACATATGAAGGAAGTATGTACATCTCATGCGATAAAAACAGAAAATAAATATGTTATATTACCACCTACCAATCGAATTATTATTAATGTAAATACCGATTCAAGTTCTGAAAACTCGGATAGTGACGAATGAAATATTGTTTATTTAATGTTCATAGACAAAGCTTTTTTGAGATTTGTTTATTTAACGTCGGCCTATTTCAGTTACTGAGACCAATTACCGATGCCAGGAAACGAGTTCCCCCTTTAAAATTTTTCCGAGCCTTTCCTTCATAGAATAGTATAAATTTTCTACCTGCTTAACATCATGATACTGCAAAGTTCATAAGTATCTCGATCTAACATTTATTAAACAAGACAGTCACTGCTTTACACCCCTTCGGAAGGATTATATACCATCTATGCAACTCCCGCCTAAGATTACATAACTTTGCCGCTAGAAGATAGAACGAGAGATAGGTCACCAGACAATAGACGTAGCCTTAATATATCATTTGTGTGACTTATCAAATGTAATAAACATATTTTTTCATTAACCACTTCTATTGAATAAAGGTATTATAGAAATCCATTTCTTTAACAAATAAAAAATAATTATTTAGTATTTAAAGCATTTTTACATTTCTACCGCCGCCGCCTATGTCCCATAAAGGAGATGCCGACTTTACTCCGAATTTTCGTTTTTATGCTGTCCCAATTGAGATCATATATACTATAGATTCTAACATAGTAATAATATATGAGGTTATTTACAACATCTTTATTATTAATAGTTGTTAAAAAATACATTTTACAAATTTTCAAACGCTCCGGTATACTCTATTTGGAAGCAACTGAGTAATAAATCATTCAGAGAAAGATCAATCATGTTTGCACTACTATTTCTCTTCATATTTACGGAAATTACACCGAAAAATAAATTATTAAAATTTCTCTTAAAATATTTGTAAATTGTTTTGATAACAGTGAATTAGCAATATTTCCTTCTTTTAGAAAAATCTATTCTGACTGCTTTATAAGGATGGAATCTAAGAGATTCATGCGACGTTCGTCCCATATCGGCAATATATTTTTTGTTTTACTGCAAGTTACTAAGTAATGACCAATTTAGTTTTCAAAGCAAAGTAAAACTAATAATGATACTATTTTAATTTTTAAATATAGTTTACAATGAAGTCAATGATATCCGCTGTGGCAATGTGCTGCGATATGTCAAAAACATTTCATTGTCCCTAACATGAACCATTGTTGCAGAATGAACGCTATTGTTTCACAGGCATTATCATAAATTGGTTTCATTCATTCCTATTTGTTTGACCACAGTCAAGTAGTTAAGAATTCAGTCTATTCCAACAAATTAAATACATCTCCTAGGGAGCCTCAAGGTTCTGTTCTCGGTCCAATTTCATTTTTGTTATTTATTAACGATGGGACTGAAATTAACATTAAAGAAAAATTCACTTTATTTGCTGATGGCAGTACTACATTGTGGCATAACGAAGATGGCAATACCGTTTGGGACTTTGTTGTGATATAAATAAGATTACATATTGGTGTAACTCTAACTATATTTTCCTAAATGCTGACAAAACAAACTTAATAACCTTCAGATGAAACCTCCTTATGGATAATCCAGGACTTGAAAATAATTGGCGTGCAATTATTTCGTACCTCTTGTGAGGTCGTGCACATAAGAGATAGTGCAGAAATTATAAATCAGTTTTTCAAAAAGTTTGTTTCAGTGCATACGCGTTAGACTTGAGATCACACTGTCGCGGTTTCGAAGCCTGACTAAGATATGAATGCCCAGTGGCGTCTTTAATGTGTGGCCAGACCTCGGCACAATATAGCTAGTCGCTGTTATCACTCCTGAGTTCGAACCCCGACTGCGGCAGATGGTCGGAGACAATGGTTGTTGTGTTGTTGTCTGTGTATGCGCGTTCAGTGGTGGAATAGCTATGCGTAAACTCCGCTAGGATATTAAAAAAAAAACGTTCAAAGAAATGTTTATCAGTTCCCCAGGGACCTTAAGACATAAAATAGAGTTCCCCAATTTTTGTTTTAAAAAAAAGTTATTTGTGGAAATGTATTTTTTTTATTTATAAAATAATATATAAATAAATAATTAATTACTCACAAACGAAACAGCTGTGTTATGATAATTCTACATGTTCTCTCTGATCGTACTATTCAAAAACAGTAATTATTACATTTTCATATTTTTTAAAATAAACCAATTATTATAAACAATTTATAAACAAACAATACACAATAAATTATAAACAATTTGTGGAACTTGCCTTATATATTTTAGTTTTTCAAATCGTATTATGTAAATCAATTTTAACAAATTTTTTAAATTTGTTTCAATGATTATTTATGCTGATTTCTGATTATTATGTGTAGTTTATCACTGAGATATCGAAACTGTGTCGTTATTCCTCAAAAAATAAATCAGTGCGCACACTCCAATTAAAAAATAGTCCAGAACATCCCCAATTAATCTCAGGCAGTCTATAACTTTTGCGTGCAGACAGTGAGTTCTTTTCCGTCCGCAAATAAGCAGCTAATATCTCTGGATAGAGCGAGCGCCGACACTATCTGACCACCCTCTCAAAGCGGAGACAAAAGTTTGCCACACAAAGACCCAACAGAACAGTAAATTCCCGCAAAATAACTAATAAATCAATCAATGTATTTGAAAGTGTTGTTTCGCAAAAATCGCTTAAACACTCAAACAAACGCTCTAATTCAGCTCTACCGGTCAAAAGGGCCAATAAGCCTTTATTTCAGCTAAATTGATGGATCGCTCTTCCGTGAGTAGTGGCCTGTGCACTGCACCGGCTGTACCGGGTGAGCGCGGCAAACACAAATTGTTAATTTTTGTCGTATTATGCCTGACAAAGATTTCGTCCTATAATAGGATTATCCTACAATTTTGAATCAAACTCAAAACATATAACAAAGGAGGAGGTCTCAATTCGATTCACATGTATGTTCTTTTAATACAGTGCTGGTTTTGCTATCTGTTCAAAGGTGTTTATAATAAGTAAGACAAGAACAAAACTATTTCTAATGATTTTAGATCAAGTTACATCTTCGCGAATGCATTACCACTCTGACGTAGGCTGTGAACTTGTTCTTTACACCATATTACAATCTTGGCATGAACGCCAAATTTGTCCTTGTTTATTGTTAACGATTTGTATTGACCCACTTATTGTTCAATCAATACTGTATATATGTTCAATGATTAATCCGCAACAAGCTAAAATATCTAGGAAAAGCAGACTTAACCACCTGAAAACATCGGGATTATTAGCTGTCAGGAAAATCACTAGTTTTGTAATTTACAAAAGATATTTAACCAGTCTACGATCTATCAGTACCATCGGCTGCGCCAAAGTTGAATGAAAAATACTTCTAAGTGAAAATAATTCATTATTACAAAAAGCAATTGGTAGAAAAACGTTTAAAATAATAAGTAGTCCCAGATTCAAGGTAACTTAGTAAGCTTGAAGTTTTACCTTCAACACCTTGACAACCCTTATTCCACGTAAATGTTCACCGTTTGATGTGTAGCCAACATTTTCAAGTTAGATAAGGCCAAATTGAAACATTGTCGCGGACAGAGAATAAAATTATAATTAAAAGAGAAGTGAACCCAGAACAGTTACTTGTGGCACCTTAAGGAATGACGCAAAGGTGACAGACTCAAAGCCATGGCATTGAATGTAGGAGCAAATAGGCACTAACAGTAAAATAGTTTTAAAAAAATTACATTTTTCCAATTTATTTAGAAATTTACTAGGGTCTGGTCTACCAAAACCTTTTGAAAATTACATCCACCTGTTCTCCAATCCAGAAATCCATACTGATACTGTGTAACAAATTAATTTAGTAACGGTAGATCGTCCATGGCCGTTTAGATATTTAATAATAAACATGAGAATTAGTCGAATTGTAAGGCGATTTCAAATAGCCCGTTAAAATTTTCGAATTCACCCAGTATAGAACTGAACTATATCGGACTCTATGTGCCAATGAGTCGCTTACACTACACTACACCACATATACAGTGGAACTCGCCGGAACGCTGAAAAACTTCAGCTCGACGGTTTCAAATCAAAGGCGTCGAGGAAATTATCTGTGAAATCAGATTGGCGGACTTTTTCTTGTTCAATCAGTTTTTTTACGAGCCAGGATATGAAATAGGTCGGAGACATGACTTACAAACCAGGAACTTAGTCGATTAAAATTTGTTTCGAGTCAGATTTCTAATATACCAAGGTATGAAAATATATCCGGTATGAAATTTACTTTCACAGTAACATGATTAATATCTAATAATTACTTTTTAATCTGAGGAAGCTAGTTGCAAAGGTAAAGCATGTTGGGCAGTCAAGCAGAAATTTTTAAAAACGTTTAGAAGAGCATAAAAAAATTAATTCTACTTTTGCTGACCGTTTAATTTAAAAAAACTTTAATTCAACAATTTTGATATCCTTCATACGATTAGTAAGAGTTCTCACGTCAGACGGGAAATGCCGACTTCCTATTAACAATACACACTCTTAATGTAATGTGTTTAAAGACGTGTGTACCTTGAACTACCTACATAATATTTGTGTATAAAGTAAATAGTATTAATCAATCTCAAATTCCAAGTTTACATGAAAAATAGTCGCCAGTAGAAGCGAAACGGGTTCCTTTAAATACAGTTTAATTTTTTTAAATACATTATACAGGGTATGTCTGAGTACACATACAAATATTTTACATGGCAATACATTGGCAAAAAAGAAAGAAAAAAGTGCCTATAACATTTTTTCTGTTTTCTAAAAATACGATATATTCAAGCCAGATTGTAATAATTATTAGCATTGTTTAGGTCAGTAATGGTGGTCAAATTAAGCCAAGTTTAAGGTATTTCTATGACCTACATATCCCGTTTTATTATGTGTATTTCGTCCATATGAAGAAATAAAATACGTAGAAAAGCCATATTGAGGTGCCACCTGATCTATGAAATGGTGCTGTTTTTCAAAAAAAAATGATGCTGCTGTCGGTGTCGGCAACGCACATTTCATGTGTTTTTTGGCCCTGAGTTACTTAGTTGTAGGCTATTCCTATCATATAGTGTTGTCAACGTGATTGATATCTTTTGAGTCCATATATGATGAAAAATATTTGTACGTATATACTAGACAAAGAAATTAAGATGCCATTATTATTTCACAGTTTTTTAAGTCTTAACACACAAAACTAATGTGTTTGATTAAACGAATTGCTGCCTTTCCCAAGTAACAATTGAAATGCTTTTTAGATTTATTTAGGTTTTATCGGTATTTTATAACGGCCACCTTGTAAACCACTGATTCATGCCAGATTTATTAAACGCCAAGTGCATTTAGAGATAGTTTTGTTCCTAATAAATTATTTAAAAGACCTTCAAAAATTTACATTAAAACTAAATTACCTTTTAGTTTTTATTAACTTATGATTGACTTATCAAGGTATTTATCAAGCCTTTAATAAAACATTATAACTGTTAAGTTCAATGTTGTAGTTTTATCATTGCTTTATGGAATTAATTTGAGATGGTTATTAATGCTGGGCTAAATCTAATATGCTTTAAAATCACTAAGTATCAGGTCGAACCTTAATAAAACCAACTGCTTGCATCAGTTTTAATGAAGCAAACCAACATCTGTAATAAATCAGAACATAAAATAATTTGGTTTACCTTTGCCCAGAACATAATGTTTTAAAACAGGTAGTTTTAAAACTGTGATAAGATAATATACATATTCGTCGGCATTTTGTTTGTGTATGTGGATCAGTGATCGATGTTCTATAGGTTTTAAAGCGGTTGTGTTATGTGTTCAAATGGTTTAAAATTGATTTTAAGATAAGCCCACAAGTTTTAAAAAATATATTAAGACAAATGAGGCTTAAAATATACTTTTATAAGAATAAATCGACACACTTAAAGAGCAATTGGTAACGTAATAAGACAAAACATGTTTAAAGTCAAATTATTCACAGCTTTTGGAGTTTATAACATACAGCCGCCATTTCATTTCCAGTCGTCGAGGAATATAACGAAAAAAAAAAAAAAAAAAAAACGAAAGGCACCTGAAATGATGTGTCGTGAATTCAACGAAAGAAGCATGTAAAGATCGTGAAAGACGCTTGTGTGTCTCAAGTACTTAGATTAAAAATACTTTCAGAGTTTTTTTTCT
The DNA here is from genome assembly GCA_963583905.1 of Stenurella melanura. Classification (NCBI taxonomy): domain Eukaryota; kingdom Metazoa; phylum Arthropoda; class Insecta; order Coleoptera; family Cerambycidae; genus Stenurella; species Stenurella melanura. Next base: position 23,600,477 of record OY757315.1, read on the forward strand.
ATAAGTTAATTCAGTGGGTTAGCTGTTTTTGTGAATATTTAAAAAAAAAAAACTGAATTTTCCTAAAACCTCTCCGGATTTGAACTAAGACTTTTAATTCGCATTCGGTGTTCATTCGAGTACCGCATTAGAGAAAAATCTGGGCGAATTAAATTTAAAAACGCGCATAAAGGTTTACTTTGTTCACTAAAATTGAATCTGTGTTTAATGTCAAATGTGCATTCCCCGGAAATCTCGAAATTTATTTTATTAGCCGAGGAGAGAGCCCGGACAGTGTCGGTACGTGACTAGAGCATAATCTTGAGCGTTTTCTAGCTTTTGGTATTAAGTAGGATCGAGATCCTTTTAAAATTATACGTGTAATAAATTCGGATTAATTTTCAATAAGTTTGCTCTCCGTCCTCATTTTCCTTACAGCTAAGCGGGAGAGCCCTTCTTGTCAAATGTAAACAATTTATTATTTCTAAGTCAATTAAAATGGCATTAAAATCTGTCTAAAAACGGCAACCTCTGTAAACCCTTCAACATAGAGTGGGTGTTATCGAATTCTTTACGAGGTTGGTTATAGATATTTTTCTATTTGGAACGTATTGTATGAAAATAAGAATAATATACTACTGGAATGGCGTAGAAAACTAAAGTAGGGGGACACGTTCCATCGAAAAATGGTCCCAGTAAAAAAAAGTCATGTATGTTTTATATTACACAGCCCCACAAAAAAAAACTTTTTGATCTGAATCACTGACTATAGTAAGCCTATGTATATTTTGACGCTGAATCCAAATCCGAGGTCAAAAAAATTCCTATACATTTCGATTTTTGCGTAGGAGGCAAAAACATCCCTTCAATAAGGTAAATTTATGAATACAAGTATCATTAAGGATAACAGTATTAGACCTGCGGTTCATCGCAATTTTGCGTTCATCGGGTGACTAAACTGAAAAAAAAATCGGTAAAGGTATTTACACAGAACTTCCCTCGTTATTTGTGCATGGCGGTCACATTAAAAAATTAATAATTACGAAATGACATTGAGAATAATAATCGGAATATAGTTATTGCTATAAATATAAAGAAAACTTGATAACTTTTGGTCAAAAAAATATACAGATTGCTCATCCAACAGCAAAAGTTCAATACTAAATAGCAGCTGCCACATATGGCAGGCTTGCGCAAATACCTTTACAAATGTCCACCATGACTGAATTATTTCTTGGGATGACCACCCTGTACATTTTTCAATAAAAGTATAATAGGTGCATATGCCAGATATTATTGCCATCTGTCACATTTTCAATCCAACATTCACGTAATGGAGTGGAAGTATAGTGGTGGTTAAAAAATTTCATTTTTTTGAAATTTTTCAAAAATGTTGGTAAAAAAATTTTCAAAATTTTTTCTTCTGAAATAGGTTTAAAACGTCAAACGTAGAAATTTTAAATTTGAGCAAAAAGGAAAGTTTCCGTCTATTCTATACTAGTGGTAAAAAAAGTTTAAAATTTAAAAATTACATGTATTTTTTTAAATAGGTTTAGAATGTCATGAAACGTGAAACTTTTAAATTTGAGTAAAAAAAAGTTTCTATTCTAGTGTTAAATTTTTTTCCAAACTGGTAACAAAATGTTGCAATTTTTTTTTTCCGAAATTGGTTTGGAATGTCATGAATCGTGGAAATTTTAAATTTGAGCAAAAACAATTTTTCGTCTATTCTATAGTAGTGATAAATAGATTAATTTTTTTAATTTTTCAAAAACATTTTTAAATTTGTTTGAATAGTTTTAGAATGCCATGGAAACGTGGATAGTTTAAATCTGTACAAAAAAAAAAATTCTATCTTAGTGGTAAAATTTTTTTAAAATAGTAAAAAAAAATTCTAATTTTTCTTTTAAATAGATTTAGAACGTTATGAAACGTGGAAATTTTAAATTTGAAGAAAGAAACAATTTTTTTTCATCTATTTTAGTAGAAAAGAATATTTCAAAAATGTTGGTAAAAAAAATTTCAAAATTTTTTTTTTTAATTAGGCTTAGAATGCCATGAAACGTAGAAATTTTAAATTTGAGCAAAAAAATTTTTTTTTCATCTTGGTAAAATTTTTTTAAAAAATGGTGAAAAAAATTTTCAATTTTTTTTTTTCTGAAATAGGATGAGGGTGTCATGAAACGTGGACATTTTAAATTTGAGCAAAAACAAATTTTTTCATTATTTATTCCCTTTAGACGGTCCACCCTGTATATTTTCCAGTGAAATTTCTACCATTTCTTCGCTGACAGTAGCGTCAACTACCTACCAAATTTGACTGGTCTCCGTCAAGTACTTCTTAGTAAATGCACCAACAGACAGACACAGACAGACAGACAGACTAACGGAATTGAAAAACCTATATTTTCGTAATCTACGTGTTCTGAAACGTCAGAATCCGAAAAAATCTCGGAGGGTGATTTTTTCTCGAATACAATACTTCCCTTCGGTATGCGACGGAAGTAAAAGTAATGTGGATAAAACCTTTTGAAATTTGTTCCTTAGATGTTCCTGACAGTGTTCATAAAAAAAAAATGCGATTCATGCGGGCCTTTAATTGGTATATAAACAATTAAGAAAATTTTTTTTCAATGACTGGATATTATTATTTCAGCTGAAATCAGCCCAAATAAACACTTTTTATTCTTTATGATTTTTCAAAAAAATGCTTCCTAAAAAAGCTATGGCCAATTTTATGCCGAAGAAGCGCGAAATTCTCCGACTTTCAAGCTTTTTTTTCTCGCTCATTTTTACACGTACAAAAAACAACAAATAACAGAATTATAGAGAATTTGCCGAAGAATAACGCAAAGTTTTTTATTGTTTGATTCCTTTAATGGGAGCATGAAAAAAATTCATTAGAAGAGCGCGAATTTTTATTTAAAAAAAAACTCGTTTGTGTGGGCGTGCACGATCAGCTGCTCGAACGGCTGCACTTTTTGCACACGTTCGCAATTTTTGCTATTTATTCCTTGAAACTTTGTCACACAGTTCTTATGGAATGTAATGTAATTTTTTCGCACCCCTCAATTAAAATTATTTAGCAATGTTCAATCATTGAAAAATTCGAAAAAATGCAAATGATAGTGCATGTCACGCTAGAAAAATGGTACCTCTCCTGAATAAGATACTTAGTATTGACTGTAAAAAATTCGCGTTCTTTGAATGAAATTGTTTCATGCTCCCATTAATGAAATCAAAAAACAAATAATAATGCGTTATTCTACGGGAAATTATCTACAATTCTGTTTTTTTTAAATTTTTGTACGTGTAATAATGAGCGAGAAAGAAATTCTTGACAGTCGGAGAATTTCGCGTTTTTTCGACATAAAATTGTCCATAACTTTTTCAGGAAGCATTTTTATGAACAATCATAAAGAATAAAAAGTGTTTATTTTGGTCGATTTCAGGAAAAAAAAATATAAAATTTAGTCACTAAAAAAATTTTTTTCTTAGTGAAAAAATTAATTGTTTATAACAATTAAAGGCCAGCATGAATCGAAAACATCTTTCCATAAACACTGTCAGGGATATCTAAGGAACTAATTCCAAAAGGTTTTATTCATATTACTTGTTTCAAAAAATTTAGTACCCTCTTTCATTTTCCAAGCGTTTAAATCGTGATGAAAGGGGACTTCTTGTCTCTCGTACTCTTCTTTTTTAATGTAAAGGGCTTCAGCGAGAGGGCAACATTCTCCCGAAGGAGTTGATACACCCTCTGCACCCCTTCAATAAACTTCTAGGTATAAAACTGCGTCATAAAATCTTCTAGCTTACAAGCTCTTGAGAATGCAAACGAAATATGGTAGAAGGTGAATACCACCCCGAAACTAAGCCTCCAGAAGGGTATAAACTACCGCTGGTGGACGAGGAACACAGGGGTGGAGGGAGAACTGTGAGAGAAGGGTTCCTTGTTTTTACTACAGAATGGTTGCAGTGCATTAACGAGAATCTCCTTCAATTACCTTGACCGCACCGTGCAAGGGGCGAAAACTACCCGCCAAACCTCCAAAAAGGGTTCGTAAAATTTTTGAAACCAGAAAGATGTATTTTGGGGTTTTTAATCCTGAGAGGGAAGACAAACGGGAATCCATCTCTAGATTTCTTTTTCTCTCCAGCATTAATTGCTCTACTATTCCCTCATTCTTTGCCTCCCTTTCTCATTGTTATATTTTTTGTTGATATTGTTCTGATCGGACCTGCACTTAACTGCCTGAGAGTGCAACTAGGGCTATGGATTTCCGTTTGTCTTCCCTCCTAGAATTAAAAACCATAAAGTGCATCTTTCCGGTCCTAAAGGTTTTCCGAACCCTTTTTGGGGGTTTGGGATGTAGTTTTCGCCCCTTGCAGGGTGCGGTCAATGCAACTGAAGGAAAAGTTGCATGCATTGCGACCATTTTTCAGTAAAAATAAGGAACACTTGCTCTTCCAGATCTCCCTCCACCCCTGTGTTTCTCATCCAGCAGAAGGTAGTTTATACCCTTCTGGAGGCTTGGTTCAGGAGTGGTATTCACCCTCTACCATATTTTCTTTGCATTTTCAAGAGCTTGTTACTCCCTCGCTGAAGCCCTTGATTAAATAAGAAGAGTACCACTTATAATTTATATTTTTAATTAAAAATATATATATTTTTTTATGATTAATTTGATGTTAATAATTAGTAATGTATTCAAACATCAAATAATGTTTACTTTTTATATAATTATATCGACATTTAAGCTTTTGCATGAACAACGTTTTCTCTCGAAAGAAAATTGTCCATAATGGCCGCCGAATTACAAACGTCATTAAGCCAACACTTTAAAACCAAAATGGACACGGAAACAGTTCTCTATGTGTTTCGAAAATTAAGATAATATTTTGAGAAAGGAACATGTTTGGAAACTATTTCTTCTGTGTTTCTAAATTGTTTCGGAAATGTTAGCAACATGTATATAAATTGGCCGGCGTTGCGCACGCGTACTTTGAGGGACTCTGTCATTTCTGTCACTATTGCCAACTTAAATCCTAAAAACATGATGTAACTAAATGTTCCTAGATATTTTATTCAAAAGTAATAGATGCTGCAGCATGTTTCGAAATTGTTCCGAACAGTTGTTCTGGAGAAAAGTTGTACTTAATGGTAGAAACAATTACTAAACTGTTGAGTAATACTGTTGTGCTATATGCAAAAGTTGAATAATTGATAACAATTTCAGAAAAATGTCGGAAATGTATCTCACATAAGTATCGAAATAGTTACTAAACTGTTTCCCACTACCAAATTTGTTTCGGAACTGTGTCTAAAAATGCTACTTGGATTGTGAGTTACTATTATTAATATATTTATATATACAGATTCACTCTAATGAAGAAAAACTTACAAAGATTCATTTTTAAATATGAGCTAGAGTAACATAGTCTTCCGATACATCGTGAATTTTACTATCTAATAAAATAACAATACAATAAAAAAGTGCTACCTGCTACCCTCGCTGTGTAAGAAAACCATAAAAATATATTGAAAAAAATCATGGAAAAGGTCGACTTCAAAATTTTCTTTCAGTTAGAAAGACGCAACAGATAATTTTAACTTTTTAATATATTTAAAGATTAACTCCTTTTTTTATGAAAACACATACAATTTTTTTTTACGATTACTATACTTCCAATCCACTACGTGGATGTGGAAGTAAATAGATAATTATCAAGTTTGACTTTTAGTCCAAACTTTAGGAAGATTTTCTATGAAAAGCGTACCCTCCCTCCTTTATAGTAAATTGTTGAAAACATTACAAGTGTAGTAAGAATTTTTCAAATTCCCGGAAGATTGTAGTTTAAACAAAAAAATTCCAAATTAGGTGTCAAGAAGTACTTTACTGTTGATAATAAGATTTCCAATTCTAGGCTTATCTATGGTGCGAGTGGGGTACCCCAAAGAGGTGTGTTGGGACCATTACTGTTTATAATACTTATCCACGACATTTATTTCTATATGACCGGAACTATTATGTGTCTCTACCGATGACACACCTACTGCCAACGCAGACAATGACTTACATATTCTTGCGACTAAAACAAAACGGAATATAAATCTGAACTCGAAGCTGTTAAATACTTTAAACAAATAAACTCTTAGCTATCGTGGAGTAATCAAATAGACGCACTACTAAAAATTGTTCTATACTAAGTCAAATGAGAGAAAATGTTCGTAGAAACAAATGAAAATATATTACCAGAAAATACTAGTAATTATTCAAACTTTTACAAAATACTTATCACAGATAAGTTTAAAACATATATCCTTCTTATAACAATTATAAGAAAGAAAATATGCCCATTATGAACAGTACAACTGTTATCATAATGTTATTTTTAATTGAAATTATCCTGCTCAATGAAACCCAAAGATAATCAAAACAAAAGCACTTACCGATATAGCAGTAACACAATCAAATCACCATTTTCCTGATATAAATACTCTTAATATATTACATGTACAAAATAAAGGTTTTAAACTAAATTTATTAGAATCTTTAGAAATTTTCAAATCAAACAAAACCCCAGGTAATTACCTACTTAATGACCAGTTGGACCTATATAACACAACCCTTTTTAATATATTTACTTCATAATCCTTTAATTCCTTTATTACTTTCTGTTGATTTTAGTTCTGATAATTTTAAATCCCCTACACCATAGTAATAAAACTAGGTAAATAATATAAATTATAAATAGTTTAGGTTTTCTCTTATGCTCATTCATTTACTTGAGTCGCTTTGAACATGATACGTTGAAGTATCGAAACTATGGTAGCGTTAAGTTACAGCTAAATACAGTGAGTGGTAGAAACAAAATAAGTGTTTTAATAAATCATTATAAAGTTATACATTGATTTTTACTTTTTTTATAGTTCCTTGCTAATTGACAACAGACTGACAGCTGTCAACTGTCAATATCGTCCATTTGACATTAGATTTGAATTCAGCAACCTCAAAAACATAAAGCTAGATATTGCAATAATTAAAATATGCGTTGTAAAAATGTTATAATAATACTTATTACTCAGAGTATTAACTTATGATGAGCTATGGAGCCCCGGTGCTCCATAGGAGCTAAAATGCTGAATAAGGAGCATCGTGGCCATGGAGACCTATTCAGGATGATAAAAGGTACAATATACCAAAAATTCAGACGATTTCGCCGAAACCCAATTTCCATAAGATTAGTGCGGCGGGGTCCTTTATATGTGGTCCCCGCGCATTCGCCAAATTCTTGAATAAATTTTGATAACCTTTCTAATTTTTTTTAAAGTTGGTTAAAAAATTTCTATGATAATTATTTTTAAGCCGATTTATACCCTTAGTTTTACTTTGCTATAAGCACTAAATGTAAATAAACTATGGCACATTACGAATACACTCGTTACATTAAATAATGTACAAAGAAATCAATATATGCTTTATTAAAGCAGTTATTATTTTATTAATACTGTTTCCAGCGTTATTAATTATGTATTTCCCGGTTTAAACGCGCAATCAATAGTACGCTTTGTATACCTGGCAAAAAACAGTTTGTTATTTCTAAAACAATGTTTTGCATCTACCTATATAGTTATGGCTATATTAAATCAGCTTTAAAATCATTAGTCATGCTATTTACACGCTAATAAATGCAAAAACGTAGGTACAAAGTATACAATGAGGATATTTAGCAACGGGGCAACAGGAGATGGATTTTTCATTCACTGGTTGGATATGAATAGAGAAAATGTTTTTTAAATTTTACTAATTTGAATATGCAAAAAAATGCATATTCGCAATTCCTTTAAAGCCTTGAGTTCATTCTGCAAATTTTTTGTATTTAGTTAGAGTACAAAAAGTGCAAAATTTGTGTTTTTGATAATTGTAAATACAGGGTGTAATCAATATCATGTCATTAAAAAAAACTGGTAATGGGGACCGACTAGACAAACAAAAAACCTTTATGACTTTTCCCTCTAGGGGCACTTTGAAAAAAACTGATCTAGGTTAACATATTTAATAAGGTAGACAACTATTGAAAACCACTGCTTTTCTTGGTCGATGAACTTGTACTTCCCAATTATACAACTTTTAAATTGTCATAAAAAAGTGCTCGCCGGCACACGCGATGTCAAAGGATCAGCGACCGCCTTTGATGGACCGCCTCAACTGAACTGAGGCAAGTATAAAGAGGTAAATAATTCGTTCTCTCTTCGTGCACAATTGCAAGCAAATAATGGCCATAGAGGTTTAAACAGAGGATTTCTTTACATGTGTTTTTTAATTTGGAACAAAATATTGGATTGTTTATGATTTAGAAAATTTAAATGTCGTTTATTAACATTTGTAACATAAATGAGTGTCCTGGGTTAAAAGCTTACTATCTACCTAAATGATTCAAAATCTCTGCATCTGTATCAATACACAGTTCGGTACGTCGAATTAAGTACATACGCACTTCGTTCAACACTAAACACTAAACTATCAACTAACGTTGTCAATAAAGAAAAATAAAATAAAAACTTGGTACAAAAGCCAAAAAAGGAAAGAGAACGAACAAGTAAGTTGTGTCTGTACGGAATCAAGAATTTGACAACTTGAACGGTAAGTCAATAAAATAAATCTTAACTATAAATACACAATGATCCGAAATTCAAAAATAACAAAAACAGCGAACGGCGGGTTGGACGTGTGCACATAACGAAGCACCGACAGTAACTAAAATATTGCACACGGGAGAGTTAGAGTATAGTTTTTTTTCAGATCAGATCTAGATCTAAACCTACCTCAATATTCTAGCAGTTCTCAAAAAATTTTATTGAAAATTTTTTGTTTACTTTCTCTCCAAAACTATGAGCTTTAGACCCCATGTTGTATAAGGTTTTTTTGTTTGTCTTGTCGTTCCCTACCACCAGTTTTTTTTCAGGACATGAAACAAATTACAACCTGTATATTGCGGGTCTCGTAAGTAGTTGTTGCATTAAATAGGTAGTCCTAAGCATTTAAACTTTTCTTTTGGAAATTGTCTGAGCTCGCTGAAAATTTGACAGCATGTTCTCAAAATGGTAGGACTGATAATTTGAGAAGTTTACCAACATAACTCTTGTGCAATTTTTTTTATCTAATGAATTAGGTGCACAAATATGGCTTTAATAATAATAATAATGGTCTTCATCCCACAACAATATATACACTTACAAACAGATAAACAATAATCATAATTAATAAATACTTTGTGGAAAAGGCAGAGTTCAATTATTTTGGACATATTATCCAAAATTATTACTATTTTCTGTAAATAACTTTGTTTGTTTGTGAGTTCGGAAAATGATAAAGTGGACAAAGTGAAAGAGGAACAGGTTCTACATATAAAAACGTATTTACATTTTTTTAATTAGAAGAAAACTAACGCAGGTAGAGATTTTGCAAGTACCACGCGGAACTAGGCTCAGGGGCATAGTATTTCTATTCTCAATTTAAAAATTCGATCTAAGCGTTGCTATTGAATCATATGGAGTTGTTCATTAAACTAACTACTTATTAGAAACAAATAATATAATAATAATAATAATAATAAATTGTCTTTATTAAGGGCGAAGTTAACCTTACATTTTTGGTTCTCTAACACTTAACCCTAAACATCAACATTTACTAAGTATAACATTATTACATATAACATTTAATAATTAAGTGTATCGTATAACATATATTTAAAATCTGTACTCTGATACACATGTGCCAGTACAAATGCACAGAAAAAATATATCAATTATTACATTGCAAATAGAAACAATAATAGAAATAGAAAATTAAGAAAACATTAGTATAAATCAACAATGACATACATATATAAACACATATATACATGTATACACAGACACATATACCTACATACATGGTAAAAAAAATGATTACATATTTTTTATTTATTTTTATCATTATTAATGTTTAAGCGTTTTGTGATAGATAATGGTGCATAGCTCTTTTAAATTTTGACTTAGGCATTATTTTCAAGTTTTCAGGTATATTATTATAAAGGCGGCAGGCTGCATAAGTAAAGGATTTTTTTAAATATGTTGTTTTAAAATTGGGGATATTTAATATTTTGTCAGACCTTACGTTTAAAACGTGAAAGTTAGATCGGGGAAGTAATTTTTCTTTCAAATACTTGGGCTTTGCTGTTGTCATTATTTTATGAACAAATGTCGCCATGTGAAGATTACGTCGTTGCTCCATAGGTAACCAAGATAACTCATTTAATTTATGCGACACTGGATCATATTTTCTAATTTTGTAAACAAAGCGGATACAGGCTCTTTGTACTTTCTCTATTTTATTGATTAAATGTTTGTCCAGTGCTGGCCCATACACGACATCAGCATAATCGAATCTAGAGAGTATCAGCGTATCACATAACAATGCTTTTAGTTTTACTGGAAAAGTGTCCCTAAAGTTATACAAAAATTTTAACCTGGCAAAGGAGATACGTGTTAAGTTATTTATATGCTCGCCAAATTTTAATTTATCGTCCATTGCCAAGCCCAAATTTCTTGCAAAACTTTTTTCTGCAAGAGGAATATTTTTAATTTTAATAGTTTTTGTGAAATTTAGTATTTTCTTTTTATTATTCTTGCTCCCAAAAAACAATACACAAGATTTATTTGCATTAATTGTAAGGTTGTGACTTTCAGAGATCTTGACAATTTTACTCAGATCATAATTTATCTGATCAACTGCTGCTACAACTTGTAAAGGCCTTGCTAATATCCAGTAAAATTAAAGCAGAAACTTTATTATTGTCGATTTCAGTTACAATGTCATCATAAACTTTTGACAATGCTGATGTTGTCGACTTACCTTTAACAAAACCGGATTGAGTTTCCGGCAGTATATTTTTTTGATTTATATAGTCTGTAAGCTGGTCATTTAAAATTCTTTCCAAGACCTTTGAAAGTACAGGTAATAAGCTGATGGGCCGGAGATCAGAAAAATTGTCTGGCTTATTAGTTTTAGGGTAAGTATTATAAACAAATAATTTACATCATGCCTAACAATTAATATAAAGTAGTAAAACAATATTTACAATAATTAAAAAGTGATTCTAAAAATTGTCGGCCGGCGCTTATGACATTGCTGGTATTATGAACTATTCCTTTGTCGGTCCTTTTATGATTTTCAAACTGACACTGGATAAACTATACTCAAACGTGCTACGACAGTGTGCTCGTTGCACAAAGTATTGTAACTTTCGATTGACAAGACCAAACGACAAAAATAAATAATAAATAAATGCATTTGAAAGTAGACATTGCGTTATAACTTTTGCATATATTTGTTTTTCAAAAACCATTTTTAAATTATTAATTATTGATAGGTAAAGTCACGCGATATGAAATTTGTTGTTAAGCAGCCGTCATATAATATTTTCTTAATTCATATACAAGATTGTGCTCCCAAATTAAGTTACAAGATTGGTAAAAAAACTTACAAAAATAGATTTTCGAAAATACAGCACTTTAAAAAATATCGCTTTTTGAAAAATTAATTTCTGCCTATCATACATAGTAAACTTGGAGATAAATGGCGATAACATCGTTAAAAAATATTAGTGTGTAAATAAATCCATTTTGAGATGAAGTATTACGTTTTATACCGGGTGAGTCACGAATTGCGCTCACCCCGATATTTCCTAAAATATTTGAAATAGAAAATTGAAATTTGGAGGCCTTATTACACGACTAAAATGCCATCTTTTCAATAAAAAATCAAGTTTGGTGCACATCCGGTTTGACCGGAAATGCCCACAACTTTCGATTTTTAAATGGAACACCCTATATATTTTTACATTTTTGGAATCTAGAGGAAATTTTGAATACAATACATCCATTTTGGTCACTTTTTGATAAACATTAAAAATTTTATTAAAAAATCTATTTCAGCCAAAATACAATGCAACTAAGCTTTTAGAAACATTCGGCTAATAGATAATAGATTAGTGGGCTTTGGAAACTAAAATGGCACATTTAAAAATTTTAAACGCCTCTAGAGAATTAAGTAATGCAATCATATTGCTCTTTTTATTTTTATAGTAACGTAGCACACAAACTAAAATATATTTTGGGCACCACAGCACTCTGGATTCAGAAATAGATTTTTTAATAAAATTTTTAATGTTTATCAAAAAGTGACCAAAATGGATGTATTGCATTCAAAATTTCCTCTAGATTCCAAAAATGTAAAAATATATAGGGTGTTCCATTTAAAAATCGAAAGTTGTGGGCATTTCCGGTCAAACCGGATGTGCACCAAACTTGATTTTTTATTGAAAAGATGGCACTTTAGTCTAAAAAGTATAGTATAAAAGTAACAATTTACTTATTGTCTCGTCCAAATTTGATACAAAAAGTCGGAGTCAAAAATGTATCAATATTTGAAAGATTGATCGACTTACCTGTAAGGAAGATCCAATCTTAATTATTCGAGCATCGTAGTCCTTCTATGATAGTACTGGTAGGTACACATTATTGGCATGATTCACGCACAAATTTTGAAGACGTTGACAAAAATCACCCAATATCCATATCAACTAACAGTCAGCGGCTACGTGCTTAGTTCATTTTGTGGCTGAACAAATCGCACGATAGGGGATGAACGTGGTGGGTGGGCCCTATCATAGAAGGACTACGATGCTCGAATAATTAAGATTGGATCTTCCTTACAGGTAAGTCGATCAATCTTTCAATTATTCATCGCATCTCCGTCCTTCTATGATAGTACTGGTAGATGTTAAAAGCCAAACATACAAGTGCGATTGAGTGCAAAAATAACTATATTTTAATTTGCTTTACTTTTTTTTTTTTTTGTTTGCTTGTTTGTTTTTGCATATTATAAAAAGGGTGATATAAGTAAATAAATCTTAATTATCGTTACTAATTCGAAGAATGTATTTGGAAAAATTGTCTGCCTTAGTCGCTAAAGGCTTATTATGGAAGGTATTAGAAACCATTGAACTTTGGACCAACCAGCTGTATTTTTAATTAAGTAAATATTTAGACCAGATCTATATAGATCTCAAAAGCATATGTTTTGAAGTCGTTGCATGTCTAACGTTATGATTGCTGAACTTATGAACATCACTGCCACTCATCTGCAAAACTTTCTTTATCCATCGACTATTATTCAATTCGGGGAGATTTATCCCCCACACCCCCATTCAGTTTACGTAAGATATTGTAGTAACGTTATCAATTATCGAATTATCAGTAATATGTTACAATTTTTACGTTTCTTACTTCCTAGAACTTTAAAATCTCTGAGATAAAGTTAATATTTCTTGACAGTTATTGTGGAAATTAATATCCTCATTTTCATTATTTTGTACAATTTTTATGAATCATGTTTACACTGTACGAAAATTTTATAAATGCAGACATATGAAATAACTGTAAGCAGTCTTTAAGATTTAAAATAAATGTTTTCTACATTTAATTTTTAATTAAAATTATGACCATAATATAAGGTTTCCTTTGCTTTTTTTTTTTTATAATGCTCCATTTGTGAAGGATGCTGTATGCTTTTCTGAAATTCTGGTACGAATTTCACTTTAGGCCCTCTTGTGATAGAAAAAATTGTGTATTCATTTACCCAATATAAAAACATGTTTTCTTTAGGTGATTAAATGTGAATTGTGCATGTACAGAACACTTTTTGTACGTGCATAGTTTACTTCTAACGTTGGGTCTTTTCCCCATATGTATTGTCTGTCGCCTTTCTGCTTTCCCTAGAGAACTTCCTTGTCTCTTGTATGATACATGTCAAGTGTTAATTATTTTACAACACTCTGTATAGTCCAGAATATTTACTCAAAATATTAAATAGTAATTTAAAAATAATAGCTCGAAGCTACGAGGTGATGATCTCATGTATGGGATATTATAGAGAGAACTGTTTATAATTTACGCACGTGTTAATACCTATATAAACAAATTTAATTGAGTATCATATATTGAGAAGACAATATGTCTTACTTTTATTCGGACAAGGCATAATTTCAAAACAAAATATATGAATGAATTAATCTATGATGATGAAACTATTCCGTGATTTTGTCCTCTAGATCTATGTATAGTGATAATAGGATATTAGCCAGATTTGAACTTGCTCTTCTGCAAATTAATTTAATTTGTGCTAATCCAGAAAAGCTTCTATAGTGATCTGTAGGTTAATTTGCGGAGGTTGGTTGCTCATCCCGAGGGTACGGCAGTGAAAGACACATTGTGGCTTAGAAGGTGGTTAGAAAAAACAGTTAAGACAATATTTAATAAACTGACATTTATCATCTTTCCCAATGTCCTTATATTACAAAGAAAAAGTTGACATTAATTAGTCTCTTTTTAATAGCTATGTTCATCACGATTGCAACAGATATTTCTTATGTTACAAATGTGTCTGTACTGTTATTCTTTTTATGTAGTGGGTCAATATTTTATATTTTTAGGCTACGCATTCAACATTAGGTAATTCATTGCTCAAATTTTTCTGATCCTTTTAATACACATTAAAAGGATCGACGTGGTAAAACAAACAGAAAAATTAAAACCAATAAAAATCGGCAATCTTAAATTTTTACAGTACATGAAGTCAATCAAATCGTAGCTGACGGTCGCTTGCTACCATCCTTTTCCATAATACCGCCCTGGCGTCAACTAGACCGACTATATTTACAGCATTCTCTGCTCTTTCCTTATCTGGAGGATAACAATATTCATTCGACACATTCTTGAAATTCCACAATAAATTCCCTCATCTTGCCCAGCTGCCGCCAGAGACCGATAGGACCACTGAATATTGTTTATTCTGAGGTTTGTTTGTTGTTACGCTCTAAAATTTATCGACAGACGGTTGTTCTCGATGACATTTTCTTATTGCCACAATAAGAAGGAAAAGAAAGTCAAATTGTTACATTTGTAATATTTCTTGTGGGATAAAATTATACTAAAAAAATAATTTACAAAAAATGACTAATTTAAATATGATTAACAACTATCGGAGACAGGTATCACTTGTTTCATACAAATTGACGAATCTGTTTATGGTGAAACTGTAGTCCACGCAAAGATAGTCATCTTTTTGGGTTGCACATTGTTTGGCTTTCAACTTAATAAATATCAACTTTTTTTCACCATTACCGCATGGGTTCAATATGCTTCAGTAAATAATCGATAACTATGCAAATAAAAAAGAGCAGATGCGTTTGGCAAATATTTCATCGATTTGTAGTTAATAGGATCACGAGCAAACATGTACATTTTCCAAAAGTCCAATACCCCGAAATCCAATAAATCAAACAGGATGGTTATTCTCAAATTACAACCCTCGCTGTCGAATCTGGATGAGGAAGAGAAAGGGGTCGTGTGTTAAGTGAGCAGACTACACAGTTTGTGGCTTAAAGGTTGTACATTTCGGGGATATATTCAGACTGACAGTCTTTCATTACAAATGCATTGCTACAAGATGTAATTGGATTAATTATTGTCATTTAAGAAATCTTATTCCTGCCCTAGGTTATATCCTTTGGTCGAGACATTTGGAATTTAAAACAATTTATCGGAGATCAAATTCGCTTACAAATAAATCAAATTTGATCAAAAATTTAATATAAAATTCTTTAGTTTGTTTTGTTAAGAGTTTTTCCAGAAAAAACAACTGTATAATTATATCATGGTTATAATAAAATAATGGCAGCGAATTTTGAAAAAAAAACAACTCTTTTATCAGTTATTAAATAATACAATGTGCATGGAAAATTAACGATGTTGTAAAAACTCTACTATAATGCACTTCTATAATTTTTTTCCATGTTGTTTGCTTTTGCATGGGGAGTTCAGTTCGGTCGTCGACGAAGGCAGACGCGTTTTAAGTGGATCCCATGAAATCCCGAAAAACTAGAGTAAACACGGTGTGAAAACGCGAAAAAATGTGTTGAATTAAAGAGTGGAAAATCCTACATTAGTTGATATAAATTAACATCAATTTGGATAATTCATATAGCTGATATTTGATATTTAACTATGACATCACTAAAGGCGTACATGGCCAGCTCGACAAAGGGTACAGACATCTGGCAACATAAATCGGATAAAAAGAAAATAAACACGTTGAATGGGACCAGGTCATAAACTCGTAAATTATCCACAAGTGCATGTACCTAGGACCCCCAAAGTGGCCAGTACGAAGTGAAATGCAACGGACGGGCTTCTATCGAGTGGAAGTAATAACATAAGCAAAGGATGAAAGATAAGTGTTATTTCTATTTATTTCTAAGATATATTTATTAATCCTTCACAGATGGGAAGAATGTTGCGATTCGGAAATCCATTGTTTCACATATACGTGAATGAATAAATTCTGTGTGGAACGGGTACTTTTGTTTAAGAAATAATTTATTTAGGTACTATAAACTTTTTGTATCTCGCTGCAGTTATTAGTTTTATATGGGAAATTTGTTTATTTGATTACCGGTTAAGGCAGGAGATTCTTGATTCGTAAAATATATACCTGGATTCGTCTCTTCTTGGAGTGGGTGATATAAAATAAGCAAAGCAAGATGTGTGAATGAAACAGATAAGTTTTTGTTTATATAGCATTAGCATTGGCTTATTTATGTCTTTATTAAATTTTAAACAAGAATTGGAGATCAAAATAAAAAAGATATTAAACATAATATATAGGTAATAAACATAATATACAGGTGATGAAATGCAAAAACTGCCCAAAATTGAAACAGATTGTTTCAAGGAAACGACATACAGGGTGAGCAAACTATCCCTTTGTGTTTTCTCATAACGCGCAAAAAAAATGTTACCGCGAGATAGGGCCCTTCCCAGCAACTCCACCGTAGATGGATATTTACTTGTGGAGCGGTTAATAAATTAAAAAAAAAAGAAAGGGGAACAAAGGGAAAAAAATACAAAAATAAAAGCTGCCAGATTCAGAGACACAAGAAGCAGAAAACTTAGAAGAAAAATAAGGAGATGACGATAGATGGAAACTTAAAAGAAGCATGGAAACTGAAAAGAAGCATGTCGCAAACAACTGCACCACACCATGCGTCATGCGGCTCTCGCTGCTGACAACAAGCATGTCCAATGTCCAACCCGGCGTCTGCAGCTGGTCCGGCGGTATATAAAACATCCGAGATTTGGTTCCGGCACGCGGTTTGGCCGTCCGTTGGGCGTGTTCGACGGAGGACCAAGCTGCGTGTTGGAACGAACCTCCATGGATGCCCGGAATTGGCAGCAATGCCCACCATACGCTGGCAAATCAATCAATCAATCAATCATGTTGTTTGCTTTTGCATAGTTTTGAGATGACCACAGTAAAGTTATGCCCTGATTTTATGTGTTCTTGTTTTTTTTTTTAATTTTCGAACATGTACAATGAATTATCCCGTCTTCTCCATAACTACATAATGAAAATTAATTGTATCTACTCGAAAATTAAAAAATGCAAGAACACGATAAAAAAGGTCATCCCTTTACTCTGGACATCTGATAACTATGCAAAAGCCAACAACGTGGGAAGGAAATTGTAGGAACGTTTTCAAGTGTACTTGAACATTTCTAACGCCATCTTCTTGGTGGTGTTGACGCTCTGGAGTATATCAAACAGTCACAAGAGATTGTAAAGTATTTGTAGTGAATGTTAGAGATAGCTTTGCAATAAAAATTAAAAGCTCTGCATCCACAAGAAGGTCAGTCGTTCATGGACTGGTTTCGAGCTTGTTGGCTCTCGTCAGCGTAAAGTAGATTGATTGAAGTCCCGGATGCAGCCTATATTCGTCCTAGCAAGCTAGGCCTAAGACTGCAACTTGAAAGTCATGTCGAAAGCTCCATCTACCGTTATTCACTGCAAATACTTTTCAACCCCCGATTATGGTGACCACCAAAAGATTATCTTTATGTGACAGACTGCATTCAAACTAAAATATCTGTATTGTACTACAAATTTGAATAGTTCTATGGAAATATTTTGTAAAATTGTTGCATGTAGCTACTAGTATATTAGTAACTGCATCTAATAAAAGTACAATTATTACTTCAACTGTTGTTAAATGATCAAGGGAGTTTTAATTATTTGTAAATAAACAAATTGTTAATGTATTTTTGTTGTTTTGAAATTCCATTGCAAAAAAGTTCGTTTTTTGTTATAATACGAGTAGCATATTCAAGATGCATTTACAGAAAACAACGATTTCATCCCAAAATGTCAACAACAAAAAATTATTCCATCACAACAGCAACATTCCTTTGGGCTCTGGACCAATATGTGTTAGCTAAAGAAAACGGGATGTTTTACTTGCAGATAACTTTGTCAACTCTTCCGGAAAAAATGGGGATGACCGCCCCTTTCCCCAGAACCCCGTCACTGATCTAACCATATTATTTAGACAATCGTATTGTTAGAAAATAAGCTATCAAAATAACATTTCATTATCATTTGTCATACGGAGTCACACCTTGGACATACCTCCATTTTAAATTATAATCTAAAAATCATTTTCGGCTCTCATTACTCATTATGGATGAAAAATGACATATTTGAATGCGCCTTATTATTGTCATATATATTCATGTAAAGGTCATTACGTTTCCCTTTTAATGGGAGGTTTTAGTAGTCGCTGGAGACATTCTTATCTACCCGAGTGATCAAATTTATTACGTCCATTTGAATATTACCACCAATTTCCCACAATTAACTGTTGGTTTATTAACTTTTGTCATTAGGCCGGTTCGCTTTTTCTTGTCGAGATCAAATATGAAAGGTCATACCGCACATTGTTTCAATATTTTTCACGTGCACGTATTTAAACACTAATGTTCGTGTTTCGCCAACTATGTTGGCATCATCAATATTATTTAATTATTTTCACTCTTCGAAGTACCAACAAATATTTTCATTTGTATGCCCCTTTAGATACTATCTATCTTGTTTGTTGTCGAAAATATGGCGTTCCAATACTTACACATTTAATTTAGTGAAGACATTTGGCAGAAAATCCTGTTTTAGTACCAGGGAAGGAATATATTAGGCAGACAGATTAGACTGACAAATAGACCACGTTTTTTTAGAAAGTAGACCGAAATCAACACTACCTCATCTTGCTACTGACAACGTCTTATTAGGCGTATTGTGATTCATGTATTATTCCAGTTGGCTTTCCTTTACTGTATGGCACGTTTGACAGCATCACTCTCCTTAACCCCACGCCAGATATTCACTATGTACTTCGTGAAATCGACACAAGAATGAGTTTCAATATCGATATTCTCGAAAAGAAATGCAGTTTATTAATAAATTGTCCACAGTTGTATGGCGTACATAGAGATTTCAAACACGATGATTAATGACGAGAGTATCACAATAGGGCAAATCCACCGTTTTAAATCGTTCGAAAACAATACCTTCATGAAGAAAACACCTTTTGGGAACGGACTTCGGCACAATGTGCACGCTGGCGACTCTGATTCGTATCATTATACGTAATATACAAGTAAAATGGACAGGTGTAAATCTCCGGCGCTAATACATCGCGCAACGTGAAGCGAGATAAAGGGCTTGAATGACATCGGATTATGCTGCCACGAACACCTGGTCATTTCGACAAGTCCCTGTCAATTATACCTTGTCACACCGTATACAGAAATAATTTGTCACCGCCATTGTTGCTAGTTCATTATGTATACCGCACTGCACTAGATCTCTCATGTACACCCTGAATTATTGTCTGGAGCAGGGGCGTAGTTCGAAGATAACGGAACGGATTAGAAAGATCCATCTCCTTGTGGTTACAGGAACTCATTATGCGTTATGTGTTTCATCCATTTATACAGTACTCAAACGCAAAATAGATGCAAAGCATTGGGGCCATTATATAGGAAATAAATTCATAGAAATATTAATAAATATTAATCGTCATACCGATCGTGTCTATGTTAAATTTTATTAAATATAGTAGTCATTGTAAAAATAAATTAATGGTTAAGCTGTACCGAATTTTAGTCATCTCCTGATGATGTTAGTGTGGCTGGCGAAACACGCCGTGTGTTAATATTCGAATATAGTGTTCTGTTTTGGTGTATATGGAAACACTACTTCAGAAGTAAGCTGTACGGTTATCAACAATGATCGTAAATTTACTCGAGAGATTTGACTGTGACACAAGCTCCATAGCAACAACGTGTGACCTTTCTAAGCTTACGCCAACACAGAAACATAGGCTTAGAATAATACGGTATGAGGTAAAAATAAGCTTGAATTACTTTCCTCCCATTTATGCAATAGACAGCAACAGTAAGTCTAATAGTGAATCTGGATTGCTATTTATTGAGAATGGCGTTCCGCAGGGATCTGTTCTGGGGCCCATTTTAATCTTCATGCACATTAATGACCTACCTCTGTCGGTCAGGATTCATGTATTCTAGTTAGAGATGACACCATCCTATGTACTAAAGACGATACTGACTTGAATATAGACAGTCTAATATTCACAAAAAAAATTGTTTTCTTCCAACAAGCTAAAACTAAATATGTTAGTTAAAATATTTCTACTAGATCAATGCTTTTGCAGTGGAAAAGATTAATGAATGGCATCAAAATATACATCTTGCAGATTGAGAACTAGCATCGTGTCTAAGAAAGGCACCCCCACGGCAGCCTTGGAGACCCTATTAGACCTCCCCACACTTAGCATAGTGATCCAGGGAGAGGCCAGAATGGGTGCATATAGGCTGCAAAACTCAAATACCCCAAATCTCCACGGAGTTAGATCGGGGAGACACTTGAGGATAATAAATATTGTAGAAGACCCTCTATTGAATATGAGGTCAAACTACATAATACCAAAAATCAGCTTCAACAAGCCTTTCAATATCACCATTGGAGATAGGAAGCACTGGTTAACAGAAGCTCCTGACATACTACGTAACGGCCTAACCTGGCATACTGACGGGTCTAGGACAAACACAGGAGCTGGAGCTGGAATACATGGTGAAAGACCCAGGGCAAGTATAAATCTTTCCCTTGAGCAACACGCCACTGTATTTCAATCAGAAATTCTGGCTATACTTGAATGTGTATGCGAGAATGCATTGCATCAGACAGTCAGGCGGTACTTAGAGCACTAGCCTCTAACAAAGTGTCATCCCGATTGGTATGGAACTGCCACGAAGAGCTGAAAATTCTGGGTCAGCAGAACAGAGTCAAATTACTCTGGGTGCCAGGACACTCCAAAATTGATGGCAATGAAAAAGCCGATGAAATTGCTAGACAAAGGGCAGCTAATATATTCTATGGCCCAGAACCCGCGCTGGGTATTTCTAAAAGCTCAGCCAGAGGGGCGATTAAAGACTGTATCAAAAGCAAACACAAGAATCACATTCCAGGAAATCGACATGGGAAAACATTAAAGGTCCATGTGCAAAACAAACTGAAGAACTGCTCACAATGAACAGGACGCTGTTAAGACTAATAACGGGACATCCGACTGGACATTTTCCGGTAAAGAAGTATCTGAATACAATCGGAAAATTTGACGGCAACCTAGACTGCAGACTATACAGCAAGGAGCCGGAAACGGTCGATCATATCATATTCAACTGCGAGGCACTGGCTCGCAGAAGATATGGTATCTACGGGCAAGCACGAACAGACCCGGAATTCATCAGCACCCGCCCGACCATGGACCTGTATCATCTGATTAGGGTACAGGGGTACTGAAGTGGGCAGAGCACAATAAGCCCAGGAGGCTGCAGTGCCCTCGGAGTTTTCATTAACAGACGAGCCCTGAGAATAAAAAAAAAAGAAATGGTTAAGCTTATATTGCTGTTGGTTTTCATTAGCGGATATTTCAAATAAATGAAATCTCACGTGTGGCCAGTGTGCAACAGCTTTTTCAGAAGTGTCTGGTTCTTGCCTCCATCAGTGCGAACTGAGTGTGTGTAACAACCATAAAGAATTTTCATATTAAGGACATGAATAGTAGTCAAATCTATAATATAAAAAAATCTTCGACGTATGATTCTGTCTGTTAGCAAAAGATGCCGAAGGGTATTTTTTTATACTTCCCAATAACCTAAAAACCTAAAATTCCCTGAAGATATTGCTTGATACCTAAGATTGATGATTGATTCTCAGTAAAAGTGTAACACCGCTATACTTTCGATTCTGCCGACTTTCTCGATAGGAGGTTAGAAATATACTGCATATCTATTTTTATAGAAAACAATACCATACGTTTATTCTTTAGGTAACATTCCCGTTGCTTTCACCGGCGCGAAATAAAAATTAGTTTTTTTATAATTTTATCACCAGACATTACTATTATTATTTTCGGTACATTTTATTTGTATACGTTTATAACAATAAACACGACAGCAACGTAAACAAGATTGGTACCAGTAAACACAAGGCTTGCTTGCACATCCAAAGCGCTGATGCCATGGATCATCTCAGAAATTTAAATACAGGTAAATGAATACAGGCAGTTTTAACCCAGGCATTACAAATAAACTCGTCAGATTGCCTCGTTTGGAGCATTCCTAAAACTTTAGGATTTGGTTTGCTTTATCTAACTACAAATTCATTTAACTGCAACTTAATACTTCCCCATTCATGTAGTAGAGTGGAGGTAATAAGTATCAGTACTAGACATGCATTTTTGCAGTACCACCAATAGAAGATAGTATCTACTTTTTATTAGACAACTAGGCTAAAATTCGCCCATTGTAAATAGGGATATATAGCATGTACCATAAACCACGGTTGCCAACTGAACAGATCTCGTCCCATAGCCTTTATAGAGATAAAATACTTTGTTATCTATCTAAACACTGGACGTGACTAGTACTATGTGCTTGTTACAGAATCCAGCAATTCATTTGGAAGGAATTAACAAAGAAAAACTAAATTGCTCTTAAAAAATTATTACGTAATTGTTTAGGAAGTACTACGAAATTTCAATGTGAAATAATTTCTTGGAAACTGCAATGAAAGACTTATATATTCAGTTTGCAAGTACAGTAACATTAGATTTTTTTGTCGACTGAGGCCAGCTTTATACAAACGGAAGTGCAAAATTCTAAAATCAACCAGTCTTGATGCAGGGAAATATTACAAAATGACGTGTATATTCAGGGCCTCCATTAGAACATGTAAACTAGAGCGAGTGTTAGACAAAGATAAAAGATATTGAAAAAAACCTGCTTGGAGTTTTGTCAGTAAAAGTTAAATTAGTAACACAAATACGAAATTCTAGACAATGAGAAACAATAGAGAAATATATACATAAAATAGTCATATATAATGAAGTGAAGACAATAACATCCATACCTCGCTCGATTCTGTCTGGCAGCCAATCGACGTGTGCTCTAGCTTCGTCGCTTCATTTACTGAGATGTCTGATAATGCGAGACATAACAGAAACGTTTAAGAAATAGATGTACGTTTCTATAGAGGATTAAATTTCATCTATTTTTAAAATGTATTCAGAGCAAATCGACCGCCACTGAGCAACAACGTTGTACAGTTGGATTCGGTGCCACTAGAGATGTTCTATGCAAAACATAGTAGGTTGCGGATGAGGGTAGAGCCTTGTCGTGGCTTGCTACAAATAATGCTAATAATATCTCCAGATGCGAGATATTTTCTTAATTAACATATCTACTAATTTAGAGGGGCATAATCCGGCTGTTTGTTCGCTAAAACCGCTGGCATTAACCATTCATAATTTTGTGAAACGATTAGCGAAATGAATGGTACTACTTTTTCAACAACTTCGAAACGAAACATTCTAAAAAGGAGGATATCTGAATTAGAGTTTTCTATGATTTATTAGTCATTTTTCGGATTAGCTCTAGCGATTTTTACGAAATTTTTGCAAATTAGAGAATATCGCTCCGTGGGGGTCCTATTTTAGTATAATTAAGGAGAAGGCGAGAAAATATCCAAAAGTTTTATAAATAAAATAGTTTCGAGTTCCAAGGAAATTTTATTTTTGTAGCTAATAGTACAGGGAATCATCACAAAATACAGGGTGTCCCGTAATAACGTGCAAAACATTTAACTAACAATTTCTTATCGAAAATGAGTAGAGGAATAAAAAAAGGACATTTCTTTTTTGATAAAAATTGTTCACAAAAGTTTTGAAAATGGCCGACAAAATCTATTTGTTGTCATTTGGTCTATAAATAAATGCCAAAAAGTGGCCAAAATGACTTTAAAAGAATTTTTTAATGTCATCGGAAAGCTGGCGTCCACAGCTACATTTTGAAGAAAAAATGATTCATTTTGGACTCAATGGCACAAAATGGCGGGCATTTAAATTTCAGATAACAAATTCATTTGTGTCCACAAGGTTCAATATTTGGACATTAAAATTTCGGGATGTCTTGTTTTCCACAAAAGATATATTTTCTGAAACTTTGAAGCCAATCGTAACTCTTGACGTCCTTGGGCGTGAAAATGAAATGGAAAAAAAAACCGCTTTTTATCCAGTTTATTCCATTTTGTACGTTATGTACGTAGTCAAATGAGACAAAACCAACACAGATTTGTTGGAATTTTAATTGCGAAGGTTTTTAAAACTTGAGATATTTACATTTTTATCCAAAAAACGCTTTTCAAAAAACAAAACAAAAAAATAAAAAAAAACGCAATAGGCTTTGGAACTTCAAAACTCAGACTTATACTCCTGGTGATACCCCAGAAGGTTTGAAATTATAATATTGCATATCTCATCGTTTATTTGGTCTTTTTTTTACTGAATTAGAAGGTGGGCGCAAAAACGGATTTTAAATTTTAATAATAATAAATACAGGTACACAAATACCGTCAAATTATGATTTGACACCAGCCTACTTTGTGTTTTGAGTAATAATTTAGTTCTTTTTTTTTTCCTCAAAACGGTCGATTTTACGAATTTTTTTCAAGAGGTAAAAAAGTTTCTACATGAATCTTAATATTTAGTTCTTTTTCTTAATTGAAAGAAAAAATATCAGACACAAAATTTACAAAATTATAAGAAGGGTAGTTAATATCACCCCTTTGCATGCAGGCTAGATGGATGAAATAATTTCGTTGGATGCCTTTTCATTAGTAACCGAGGTGTGCCAAATTTTGTCCTTTTCCGATTGCGCTATTTTCAGATAGAAATTAAAAACCGTATTTATGCACACGGGAGCGTAGCTGTACAAGAAGGGCCTATTTTGAAAAATGTTATAAGAAGAACCCACCTTCATTTTCGATAAGGAATCGGTAGTGAAACTTTTGCACGTTATTATTTTTGCACGTTATTAATATTATAAAACATTAAAAATTATTATAAAAAAATCTGAGGCCTTGGCTTCTAGTATATACACCAAATCCCAAGTTTTTGAACTCTTACTAGCTTGCCTTTATTTTCCCCGACTTACCCCGCAACCCTTCAGTGGATAAGTTCAAAAGAAAACCCAGTGCCGTATCTCGTTACATGCGCTCACAAAATTTCGTCATTACGGAGATTGTAGACCATTTAAATTCGCTAATACGTTAAGTTAAACGTAAAACGTTGCACATGAGCATTAGCTCGAAAATAAGGGATTCCGGTATCAGCGTTTTGGCACGTTTGAGTTTTTAAATCATCTTCCTTGACGTTAAGTGACGTACCTGTATATATAACCTCACTTTTTGTTAACTTTGAAAGATTTGGTATTTGTTAATTTGTTTTAATAGCCTAAGAGCTGGCGCTACGGAAATTAAAAATGATAAAATAAAATCTTTGAAAGCAACTCTGACATTTTGTGTAGTTATAATTTTTAACTGTAGAATTTGCATAAAATTATTGTCAGAAGCCTAGGTCGAGGATTAAACGTTGCCAGAAGTCGGTAAAGTTGTAATAAAATTGTTCAAGTTATCAAAATTTGACATTGGTCAAGAAAGTGCAGTACTGGCGATTTTGTTTTTATATTTAAAATCTCCCTATTCTTCCGGGTTTTCCGGCTATTAACGCATCAGTGACATAAGTGGAACAAAAAACAAATCAAATTCGCGAAATGTCAAAAAATGCCATTTTTCGTTCACTTCTGTCGGCTTGAATTTTCGATTTCGCCCATGCAATTAACGATGCCGTGAAAATGTCAATTTCGATCGTTCGATATCGACATTAGGAAGGAAGCCTTCCTGCGTATATATTTATTTAGTTATCAATATTTAAAAATTTCATGTTTTGCCTTTTCCGACGAGACTAATTGAAATTTCAACTCCACCCCGACCGTAGCACATCGCGTTAAGCGACGACATTCACAGCGGATTTCTCGGTTCCAATCCTGTACTGGTGTACTTTTTAAAATTTGTTTTGAACTTTTTGGCTGATATGTCTTATCCTAAAATTACATCGCATTTATTTATTTATTTCTACAGTTACGAACAATAACTACACAAAATTTCAGAGCTGCACTCAAAGAGTTTATTTTAATTTAAAATTAACACTTCCCTCCCCGGGATGGACTTCTGGCTGCAGAACTATGTACTTTTCAGCTAGTAAGGTGGGTGTTTACATAATAATTTTCACTGCGCCTTATCATTTTTAATTTCCGTAGCCACCTCTCCGTCTATGTTATGGTGGCAGAATTCGACAATTACGAATATTTTCTTTCAGACATATAGGTATAATAACAAATAAATATGAAAAAGTCAGATTATGTATACACCATGTGATAGAAATAGCAACGTTGCCAAGGATTGATTTATATGCAATTATTTTATTACATATTACGAATACAATTGAAGAAATATATAGTTATATATTTTAAATATAACTATTAAGATATTCATAAATTAAATGTGCAAATAGACGAGAATTCTCTCTACCGGGCAACCACGTAAAACATTAAACGTTATTAAACGTACCTTCAAAGGCAAATAAGGTAAAACCTTATCGGTTAATAACGTATTCGGTTATTTTTGAACGACTGCGCATGAGCAGTATAAAGGATAACGTATAACGTTGATAAATTAAGGGGCTTAAAAACTCCCTAATATCTTAAACCATTCCAGACAAAACGTGCACACAAAAAAAGCCTATTTCAACAAGAAACATTTTTGAACTTTTTTGCGATTACTATACTTCCACTCCACTACATCGATGTGGAAATAATTACACCACCCTACTATGCCACTCTGTTAGAGGAAATATCTCTTCCTGCTGGGCTGCCGATTTGTAAATAAACAACTAAAGGATAATCGATATAACGTACTAGCCTATTAAGCACAAAACAAGAAAATTCCATGCCCAATTTGGTCAGATAACCGAAACGCGAAAGAGACAACAAGAAAAATTCTTGTTTCCTACGTATTCATTTTTGACAACGAAATTGTAGTAATCCCAAGAATGATTGATTAGCACATGTACTTAGATGGTTCCGTTGATCGGTGTGCGATTATTCTGGACTGTAAACGATTCATGTAGGCGTAAATAATAAGATAATATCTAAAATATGAAAGTAAAGTCAATAACTAACTCACTCCTGTAATAAATTGTTTGAAAGGAGAACGTGCGTCGTACTAACATTTTGCACTTACGGGATTTCTTAATATTCTCTGCGAGTAAGTACTGCGATAAGAAAATTCCCTCAAGCCGAACAACGGACAGAAATTGCAAGGGTTCATGACATTCGGGCATAATAAGGAATATTTTTGTTTTGTTTGTGTGATGCAAGTGCAAAGAAAAAATCCAATTATAAGACAGGAATCACTTTACAACTCATATTTTATTCGTTTGCGTGTTTAAACAGACGTAAAAATAATTCAAATATTAGAAGAGAACAATAATGTTGACGCTAATAATTTTTAATTTAATACAGTATGTTAGTATTGTTACATGCTTACGTTAAGGAACCCTGGAAAAATGTCTAAGTAAAACGATTTTAAGAAAAAATAAATTACTCTAAAATTGTAAAAAATTGATTTGGGAGAATTTTTCAGATCGCGAACAAAATAAAATCTCCTTTGAACGACGTCTCGTCCACACAAATTTTTCGAAAATATAGTCGCGAAGAGCGTAAATCCCAGTCAGGATGTAGCGCAAAGATCTAGACGGAAAGCAAAATTTAGAAAAAATCAATGGGGCAGTTTCGTACATTAACTATAATATATATTTCATAGTTTGAGGGAAAATTATCTAGACTAAAAATTAAGGTAAAAACAATATTTATCGAGCATCGTCATAGAGGTCGTCCGAAGGCGGTGCGGCACCTTAAAGATATTTTTGGGTTCTACGCCGTTAGTACGTTTGAAAGAGCTGGAAAGTTTCTCGAAGCAACTATCAAAGTTAACAGACAATCAATAGTTTCCAAAAGTCCAACATAGATTTTAAGAGTTGTAAGAATCCACCTGAGAGTGGAGATAGTTTAATGGCTCTAACCATTCACTCGCTTCTTGGAGAACTTTATTTGTTCTACTCACTAATAACGCACCCCTTTCCTCTATCGTATAAATAACCGTATCATCTGCAAATAAATGATAGCAACAGTTATCTAATAGAACTATTATCATTAATGTATAAAATGAATAAAAGTGGCCCCAAAATACTTCCTTGTGGTATCATAACATTTACATTTCTTGCACTCGATACACACTCGGCATACTTTACTTTTTTCATTCACCCCATCCATCCTTCTCGATGTATTCAATAGTCTAACTCCATCTACTGTTTTAAATGCACGCTCCCAATCGAAAAAAAATATACCGATCACTCTGTCTAAGTTACAAGCTTCTTTCCATACTGCAACATACTTTAAAACTATTCCCTTCTTTAAAGTCATACTAAAACTTACAAATTAAATTGTTTTCTATCACGAATTGTAAGATTTGTACCAATAGAACTTTTCCCATTCCAATGTAGTTGAGAATTAACGTAATAATAATAGGAATATTGTAGCATTTGAAAAACCTACATGAATGATTTCATACTTAAATTCTGTAAGTTGACTCTAACCAGTTCACTTATTGGAGCAGAGAGGTAGGCAATCACTCGTACTTTAAAGGACATAGCGTGTAGTATATCTGTAAAAATCTTAACATCCAGAAATTAAACGTGTCTTCTTTAAGAACAACTTGAATGATAGTGTTATTCGTATTTTTTGAGTTTCATCATTTTACGCTGAAGGATATTTTTGTTCATAAAACGTCTAGTACTTTTTATAATTTGTGCGGTAGGATTCTGACTTGGAATTTTATTAATAGTGAATCAAATACCTTTAATTTGAAGAAGTTCACTTCGGAAATAACTCTATGACTGTTCCTTACAGAGTATACTAAAATTGCTTCAGCCCTCATAGGAGCATTTGCCGAAACACGAATCTGCGCAATAGACAATAACCTTACAACTCATTTTGCATTATTTTACAGCGGTCCTTTTATCACTACATTCTACCCCACCCGGTCTATCGGGCGGCTGCTTTGAGAAGCTCGACTGTTAACCCCTTTTGGAATTCACTCTATCTAATTTCGTTGGAAATATTTCACTTCCGCCGTTAAAATTGGCGCTATTTGTATTGCTTGACAAGTTCAAGTCGTGATACCAATAATAAGCCCTTTCAGTTGAAATGAAATATTACTTCGGCGACAAAAAATACAGTAATATAAGGACATGGTTATTAAAAAACGAACCGATGCTTTACGATGATTGTCAAACGCTTTCTGTGAACAAGAACGGGATAGTTCCTGTTTTAATTTGCATGCTATTAAATGTCTACATGCTGCACAGCGTGCGTCTCTTACTTGCGTCCTGGAATGTATCCTTGTGGACAGCAACACAATTCAATTAGAAACACATGAAGAGACAAACATCAAACTAAAAAGATAATTTTTCGTCCGGCAGTGTTGATTAATAAAAATAATAATAATGGTAATAAACGCCTTTATTTTAAAGGGCGAAGTTTGTCTATACGACACTCTTCCACTTAACCCACTTGATTCTTATTCGGGGGCATGTCCTTACCGTGAATATACAAAAATATCGTATGTGATATTTTTTTCAAACGAAGGCGAAATTTTAGCTTTGTCTATATGGCATAGATAACGATATAGGTTCCTATTAGGGGCAACTAAAAAAAATAGTTTAAGCAAATTACAAAAATCGCTCTTCTTGACTCGAATGAATTTTTTTTAGAACCTTTCGGTCATTTTAAACAAAAAAGATCTGTTGATTTTTTCGTAAAGTTGGCCGTTTCCGATTTATAAACAATCGAAAGAGCGCGCGCCCGGATACAAACGTCTATTTAACAATTAAAATTTTAAGCCTTAAAATGAAAAAGTCTGCACTTACTCTTCAGGATATTGTTAACTGATGAAACATATTCTTTATAGGATTTTGCAAACAGCGGAAAAAAACTTATATAGTTTTAGTTCTATGAGAACTAAAAGAAAAACTATATGTAAAAACATTAATGAAATCTTTGCATTCTTTCGATAACCTGACTTCTGGTTATGCTAGCAAATCAAAATATTAAAATAAGTTTGTCCAATTTCTTATTTGACATTCTCATTATAACACTAGCATCTAACATAGCCCCCTACGGCTAAGCAGATTAAACTAGTATCTACATGACCCCCTACGGTATGAAGATTTAGTTAAAAATGTGAGCAAAGGCCTAAAATTAATGTATTTACCTACCTTGTCTTAATTTTTTTTTCATTCTAATGGATTACCCTTTCATAAAATCTCTCATTCAGTATCTTGAAAATGTTAGGCCTTTCAAACGTTTTTAGCCCTCATTCTCTGAGCTCATATCATAAAGGCACAAAGCTACTCATAACGATGTTTCATGCAAAACCAAAAATAAAAAAAACAAAATATTAATAATGTTCCCTTTTTTAATGATATTATTTTCTCCAGAATTGAATGAAAGAAGTGTATACAAATAATTAAATACCAACAAAAAATAATAATGATGATGTTCCAATTTTTGTTAATAACATTAATTTAATTCAAAAATTAGTAGGAAAATCTACTTTATTGACTTACGTTTAAATAAACTTATAAAGAAAATATTTAATAAGAAATCCGGGCTTCATGATTGATTCGCGAAAATCTATAAAGACTGTAATAAGAAATATCAATTGGATTGTATCTAAATACATTAAAATAAATACTTAGGTATTACTGAAACATTATTTTTATTTCTTGATATGATGTGGTAATGTGATGAAAGCAAATCAAATTAATACTGAACCTGTTAAACATCACGAGAAGAAATAAAAATAATGTTTCATTATAAATACATATTTTAATATATTTGGAAACAATCCAATTAATATTACTTATATGCTATTGTTTCCACAGCACACTTATTTTATTTGCAGCGTTGTTTTGTTGACAACATGAATGTTTGGAATTTCAAACTTTACGGCATACTTGATTAGCGTATTTTCTCGATATTTTAATCATTATCCACCAAAGAACTTGTAGCCCCTTGAAATGTTATGTACATTGGTCTTGCATTTTGGGTAGGACAAGATTTTTTCTTTTGATGTTTAGGGAGGTCAGTGTGAGTATAAAACTCGATTTTCGGGGTTAGCCGCCATCTTGAAGAACAGTTTTTCCGCGAACAATCTTGGTCTAGATAGTTCTTACCGTAAAATTGAAAATGAAATAGTTATAATTAAAAATATACTAAAATTTTCAAGAAAAATATCACTTAAGGGGTATAACTTTTTTCTATTGATTTTATTGAAAATACACATCAGATGTTTCTTGTACACCATTTTATTGCGAACAATTTTCTCTACTCATTTTTAAATTTCTCTTTGGAGAGGTGTTAGGACGCTGCAAATTGACATAGCTAAGCATTTGTGGAATACGTTCGGAGGTGTAACGGTGTCGGATAAATAACTGTTGGCACAAAGACTCCAGCCCAACCCGCTGAAGAGTCGAGAGGTCGACTTATGTTCGGTCCGGCTCGGTAACGTCGCTATTGCATCAAAAAGGGACACTGGACAATTCTGAAAAAATCCTGGGATGGTTCCAAACTTTATTTGCCTCCTACAATTTTTGTCTGAACCTCTTCTTTTTCGAAGAAAAAAAATCGCAAAGATTTAAAACTTTGATTTTTCGTCGCCAGATAACTTAAAAAAATGACAATTTCAGAAAAAAATATTTCGAATAGAAGTAGTATATTTTTAGCCAGACAATTTGCAATAAAACATAGGGGTTTCCATTTAAAAATAGAATTTGATCTTGAATGACCTTAACCCGCCCACCCAAAGTCAAAGTGACATATACTGCCGAACTGCCCCCTTCCAATTCTACAACTTTCGTGCTTATTGCTTGGATATTTGAAAGTTTAAGGTTAAAAACAATCACCCCGATGATTTTTTTAATCTGAAACTTTCAAGTATCTCGAGTAATAAGAACTCTACGAAAAAATGTTTCAAACAAATTAACGGTTTAAGGTAGGGTTTCTGATTTCCCGACTTTTTTTCATTTCCGGGAATCGGGAAATAGATTCTGCCGTTCCCGGGAATCCCAGGATTCCCGGGAAACAATAAATTCTTCACATATTTCTTGAAAAACACATATTTTTTGTTTCAAAATGTCACACCATTCAAATATTCATTTTTTAAATGTTTGTTTTCTTTTCTTCCATTGGTCAAAAAGTAAATCCGTCAGTTTTGTTTTGCTTTTTTTATAATTAAAAAGACACAACAACACTAACTACAGAAAATAATACAATAACGAAATAAAACATAAATGCCGTCCGACGCGCACGCTCGCTAAAATTTTGGAGTCCGCGCACTCTTCCACCTCTCTGGTTTACTCGTTGCAGCCGTTGATTTATGTGATGAGAGCACGAAATTTAATATTTTTAAAATTTAACTTTATTTCCAAGGGTCGGGAGACTGTTATTTCCCGGGAACGGGAACGATAAAAAGTGACATAAGTCCCGGGACTCCCGGGACAGAAACACTAGTTAAAGGTCATTCAAGGTCAAAAAACCCCTATATTTTATTGCAAATTCGAATTATCTGGCTAAAACAGACTACTTTTGTTCGAAACATTTTTTCTGAAATTATCATTTTTTTAGTTATCTGGCAAGGAAACAAAGATTTTAGAAATTTGCGATTTTTTTACTCGAAAAAAAAAAGAGATTTGGACAAAAATTGCAGGAGACAAAAAGAGTTTGGAATCATCCCAGGAATGTATTAAAATTTTTTCATAATTTTCCAATGCCCTTTTGATGCACTTGATCCATTTGTAGTGTCCCAAAACCTCTCCAAAGAGAAATTTGAAAAATGTAGAGAGAAAATTGTTCGCAATAAAATGGTATATAAGAAACATCTGATGTGTATTTTTAATAAAATCAATAGAAAAAGAGTTATAATCCTTAAATTACACTTTTCTTGAAAATAATAGTATATTTTTAAGTACAACCTTTTCATTTTCAATTTAACGGTAAGAAAAATCTAGACCAAGATTGTAGAGAATTCAATTCTCTACAAGAAAAGTCTTACGGTTCTCAAGATATCGTGGAAAAATTGATCAAGCCCCCTTCTTTAAGATGGCGGCCAAATGGGGGATCTTTCAACCCCGAAAATCGAGTTTGATACTCACACTGACCCCACTGATTTTCGATTTGAAGGTATCAGTTGATTTGTGGTGAAAATTAATTTTTAACTACTGAGTGTCCAAAAGATGTTGACATTTGAAAAAGTTGACATAATTACAAATCAGTGATTTCGGAAATTTTGGTTTGTCGTAGTTACTAAACCTATTCGAAAATATCACATTAACATTTTTCTCTTACTGTTTT
Source organism: Stenurella melanura (assembly GCA_963583905.1). Lineage (NCBI taxonomy): Eukaryota > Metazoa > Arthropoda > Insecta > Coleoptera > Cerambycidae > Stenurella > Stenurella melanura. Next base: position 23,634,345 of record OY757315.1, read on the forward strand.
TGGTTTATTTGATCGACTTGAGTGCATCCACTGTAACGTAGATGCAAAAATAAAAATACCCCTAAAAAATCAAGTAGTCTCAAAAAAAAAATTAAAACTACGCAGTCGTAATTAAAATCGTCTCCGGGGTCCAAAAATATAAAAATATACAGGATATTCCATATAAAACTTCAAAGCTGGGGTCATCTTCGGGGAAACGTGAATTGATGGAAAAGTGTCAAATTATGAAAATTTTGCCGTTTTTGGTACATATTACCCGTGCCAAATTTAAAACTTATATCTCGAAAACTCTGGAAACTATGGCTTATCTGATGATTCCGTTGACACTCGGTATACCTGGCCCATTTTAAGGCAAATCCGGTTTTGCCAGGTAACAAGCTCTACTTACTGACTCCGTTATAGACTAACTCACCCATAAATCGAGTGTATGTTGTATTTGTTAGTCCGTATCAGTGAGGTAAGTACTCTTTTATATTAAAATCTGGACAAGAGAAAATACACGTAAATGGTTCTGAGGATGCCAATAAATTTTGGTTGCGAAACGTCGACGGTTTGAAAAAGCCGTTTTGTTATCGTCTATACTAATTAAGGTTTACCATCAGAATTAAAACAGAGACCATCAAAAGAATTTGAAAAAAGCAATGGCTGTCTAGGTAATATCTGAAAGGAGGCGGTCGTTTTTCACGAGGGCATGTCGCTGTGGTTATTAACTTATTTTCGCGAAATTTGTCGTGAGTAATTCCGAACGGAGCCTTAATTTGTAATTTTATTCTTGTCAGCGTCTCAGCGTCTTGTCACTCACCCCTGATGGGTGATGGGTCTCGCACAATTCATCTTTAAAATAATTAACTGGGTTTCAGCTTTTTCTCTCTACTTGAGGCGGTTAAATGTCATACAGCCGCCTTGTTAATATTCCACATTTCAACAAAAAAACAAATATTTCTCCTGCGAACTTTTTCAACTTCCAACTTCTCCTAATCTAAATAATTACTTTCGTTAATATTAAGCTTATTATGACGTAAGAAGTTCAGGTGGTGGCTTAATTTAACTCCGGGAAGTCAACAAGGAAGACTTTGGAATTCAAGACGCGTGAATTTCAACATACAGGATGAGGCTATCTGTCTGTTGTTTGTATCCAGACAACACCATTAGGTGAGAATCTAAGAATTTTCCGTCAGGCGTATTCTCCGAGGTATTTGACATACTTGACCTCCTAACAACTAACATTTCTAGTCAGAATAACTTCAATTCAGTCTACTAATAGCTCAAAATATTTGAGATACCAATTTAGTAACAGACAAAATCTCAAATTGTCCAGAAATTTACCAGTGTGGGAAAAAATATATTTCGAGTCGAAAATAACCACGACAAGTCATTTTGACCACGGGATTTAGGGCACTGGAAGTCTCGACTTCATGGAATTAGTCCAGCCTTAGTGGTTGATCCATTTTGCTTGTTTGCTAGTTGGGTTTACATTACTAGTTATAACAAATCTAACACCATTAGACTTTCCCAAACATAAATTTAATTTACTTTCTCAGGTCTTCCCTTTCAAACAGAGTTCCAATGCTTTTACGTAGTCGTTTGAGAAGTACGACACAAGGGTCTGTCATGGGGCCACAGTATTTCATCATATCCATCAATAACAGTACAGACCACTTAGATAAGCGTAGTAATTTAACATAATGGTTTGATTTTTCTACAGATTAATACTCTAATCTGATTCTTAAGTTACGTGTTAAATCCACAAACAAACCAATTTCAAACACAACATAACAGTATAGGAGCCAGCTTGGAGCAACCTGATACATTTGATCACTACAGATATGATTCATTTTTTCTCTTAGAGCATGGCAAACAACAAAAGTTATCTGAGAATTTTTCTTAGTTGTGATATGTTGTACTTCGTTTAACATTACTGAAGAGAAATCAAACGAAACAATTAAAGTGAACTTACTTTAATGATTTAGATGAAAAGATACAAATAATGGTAGGGCAAATTACCTCAGGGTGCGGGTAAACTACAAGAACTATCGTCAGTATAATAATGGAAAATCACCAGAAATACATATGACATATAGCAAAATACAAAGCAAAATTGTACATAATATAAATCAGTATACAGTCATGAAAAATTAAACTAAACTAAATGCAGTCTGGCCAGGGCGTTAAAGATAAATAATTCTTTCGATAACATGAATATGCTCAACTAAGTTGTTGTTGTTTGCACACAACAGGTAATCAATACAAATTGTATTGTTCAGTCAGTTACAAAAAAAATGCCCGACATTTAGTAATTTCAACGTACACTTGTTCGGTAGTTGAAGACAGCGTTTTTATGCCCAAAACACACGGGAGATGTCTAAAACACGGGATGGTATAGCTACGCAACCCGTAACGTTAAACGAAATTATTCGCGCACTATAATTTTCTCTTGGCGTACAAGAAGTTTTAATCGAACGCTACTCTGGATACATTAGGGAATAATGCTGGCAAAACATAGATTGAAGTAATGAAACCATCAACAATTCTGCTTGGTTGCAAGTGGCTTCAAACAGCAATATTTGCATCACGAGAGACGTAATAGAAAAGTCTATTTACTTACAGTTAATTCGACGAAAACATTGCACTTGCTATATTTATTTGCAGGGAACACAATAAACATAGGCGTTATTTACTCCACGGAAAACCAACACTATGACAAAAAAGACTGGAATACAAAAAACACACACACACAATTTGTTCGTCATCAACTTCAATTTATCGAATATCGATAATTGATAATATCGATAATTTTTGCACGATAAATATCATATATCGATAGTTTGATTTGATGTTATCATCGATATGAAATATCGATACTTTCGGCTCGATGTCGCATCACTATTTTCTGCTCGAAACGGCTTCTCAATGCTTGCGTACGATTGGGTAAATACACTTGTCCTAAATAACCAAGAGAATTCCGATTCCACCAAATTGTTAGGGAGTCCTTCAATTCAGGCCAGAGTGTAAGTTAATTTTACAGCGTCCTCAAAAAAGTGAGCGCTACAGTGGTGGAAACTTAATTTATAAAGTATATTAATTATTTAAAATTATTGATATTTACTAGTCGTGGCTTAAAAGTAGACACCTTGCAGATTCAAATTCTGCCTCTGGACTTTCACCTACCGGTATGCATACCTGCCTCTGGACCTCCACTAACCGCGATGTGTGTCGATAGTATTATAGGAATTATTAAGTGGCAATTAATCGATATGAAATAAATAAGCTTGATATCTCTTTGCCATGCCCGGTGACAGCTTGTAGTTTAAGAATATCTACCTGTGGACGTCTACTAATCAGGATATATGCCAATCGTAGTCTGGTATTCACTATGTGGTAAGTAAACGATGCATAAAAATGTTTGATTAAAACAAATACCCACACTAATTATAAAGTTTATATCACTTTCGTTGTCTGCCTTGACCTAAGGAACAGGTTTAATAATGTTTCTAGCCGATATAAATGTGTCAGGTAATTGCACGTTAGGTCCTGTACTATAATAGAATAGAACAGTATTGCTAGGGAAACAGCCAATCATATAGAACAAAATTTTGATAGAAGTGAATATTTTAAATGGTCGTTATGGATTCATTAGTTCCTAAATGAGTTGGTATCAATAAACATCTTAGCAAAAAGTTTCACTAGGCTCCAAATTATCTTTTCTATATTTCCTATTTATATCGAACTAAAATAGAGCAAAACTCTATCGTTTTAATGTATGTTATTTGAAATCTCAGATCTAGAGTCAATTGATTACATACATTAGACCATAGGAGGAATAAAACCAATAACATTCATATTGGGTTGTAACAGAGACGATTTGTCAATCGTACTGAGCAATAATTGATTCATTTTCTTTATTGTAAACACTGGTTCTCGTTTTCGTCATAATTAATAATAATTATAACTATAACAAATAAATTATGATATTTTTCAGAACAATATAAGCACATAATTGCGTTTAACAGATATGTGACGACTTTTCAACTTCGACTTTTCCCAATTATCTTCCGCGAATACCGACGCGACGTTTAAACTGGAGACATCGAGAATTCAACTCTTGTTCACAGAAGTCATTTTCCTTGGGATACTTAATATTTAATACAGGCCATTAGAACTTACTTCAGACCTCCACACATTTAGCTCTCTGCTAAATTGATATTATTTTACAGTCTTAATTATTACTATCAATGTCTTGTCCATAGTTTTATAATGAGTACTCGACATAGGGTATATTCACGTGGCTCCCAAAAAAGACACATTGTCATAAATACATGTTTGAATATTAATCGCATTTATGAATATTTGAAGGTCAAAAATGAAAATCGAATGCAATGCCTGTGTAGCTAATTTTGTGTTGTTTCTTTTTACCCCAACACTTAGACGACAATATTGTAAATAAATTTATTCGATTTTGTTCGCGGTTTATCGGCTTGTTTTGTTGAAAAACAACTAAAAGTGTTACCTGCCTGAAACATCAAATTTATCATCAACACGCCGTAGCTTTTAAGGTAGTCACGACTCATAAACAAATAATGTTCAAACATACAATTGAAACTATGTTGTACAAGTAAACAATTACCTTAATCATCCTACTACAATGACGATTTCTTACTTCTATACTCTTACCGGTTAAGAACTCTAAGTAGGTAGTTACCTGAAACAAAAAGAAACAGCATTAAATTCAATTTGTCATCATAATAATTAGCTAGCAAAAAATGTTTGTTCCCATCCCAAAAGCGAGTATTAAACCACTTTCAATACTATTAATAAGTTGACCAAAGTTTAGATTATTTGAAGTATAGCACAGATGAGCTGGACATCGCCAAATACTGATAAAATGATGATAAATTCGATCGTTAAAATAGTTCAGAATAAGTGGGGCCCAAGTACTGATCCACTGGGCACGCCATAAATAATTATTTCAGAGATTTTATATAGAATAGTATTATGTACGTATTAAGAAATACAAGTTATTTCTTAAAAAAAAAGTCCATCCCAACGCCTAAGCAGAATGTACTTGACATATTATAATGTAAATAGCTTTCCCAGATATATATTCTACTGGTGGCAAGGTTTGATTTAACATAATTTCTACCAAGTACTTGTATACGACCTACAAATAAAAATATAAAATAACAACTAACATAGCTACTACTTCTCAATATTGCATTGGCTATTTTTTATATAACTTTTACTCCACTATTACCTATATTTAATATTTAAATATATAAAAAATCATTGCATTTACTTAAAATATGTTTTAGTCCGCAATCACACATTTATCGATTAATCAAGAAGGAGGTTCTTCTTATTTGTCTTTTTTAGAACATCAGTACTGTACTTATCAAACGGTTTCGGGACATTCCGATTCAAATCAAATTATAACTGCGAAAAATCTACACGGGTTATTTGCCAGAATCCGTTAAAGCACGTCCATTTTTTTAACCATTTTTTCCAGCATCGATAGGCAGCGTACACGTCACAAAATAGCGAATATCAAATTATAGAAAGTTCAGTTACAGCAGTACATCCAAGTTAGTTGGGATAATTGTTGGAATTGCCGAACGACAACACGGCGCGGCGAGGCGGTGTCCGTGCAGTTTTGCGCGATCCAAATTTAATGCACTTCCCGTGTTAGTATGTTTACATGTAAATCAGATTTGGTGTACGTATACGTGAAAGAGATCATAATGGACAGATAACATTGGTATTAATTAGGAAATATGTGATACATGCTCCTACCCCCTAATATAAGGAATGGAAATTTGTTATCAGCCTACTACTTTACGTGAAATGTCACATTAAACACTGAGTGATTACTGACTACTAATTAACACGCTTTTATTAGCTTGAGTTGCAACTTTGTATGTAAAAAAACCTTGCAACTCAATTTTACCACTTCCAGATGTCGTATTGACTTGAAATTTTATACGTGTAATCGTTCACATGACAATACAATTTGATATATTTTATAGAAAAATCCAAGATGGCGTTTCGAAATTAGCGAATAGTTTATCGTCATTTAATCCAGTTCTACTAAAAACTGGTATCTGGGGATTCAAAATTTAAAACGGAGGCGTCAATATGGCGGATAAGGTTTATCATTTATTGTCTGATCCGACTGAAAATAAGTATCTGAGAATTATCGATGTTGAAGATTACAAATATTTGGTCGAAATTTAACAATTCAAAATGGCGGATGTCTGTAATTTATGATCTGATTCGTCCGAAAATCGGTATCAAGATGTCGAATTCGAGAATGTTTTTTAATTTCCTGATGAGGAAGAAAGTGGATGAGAGCCTTTTATTTAACAGGTCAATATGGTTTACCCAGTTAAGGTTGCCATCTAGATATATACCTAGGAGTTTAACGTGACCACCTCTTGATACATTTTTATTTACAGATATTATAAGTCTATGACCTTTCTCTTGATTGAATGTTGGTTTATTTAAAGTGCACCAGTTTTTCGCCTCGAGTTCTATGTCAGAGCTTAGTTGGATTAGATTAGCAACGTCGTCAGAGCACAAGAGAGTGGTATCATCAGCAAACAATGTTGATTTAGTAAGCAACATAAATTACGGAAAGTCATTAATATAGATTAAGAATAACAGCTGCTATAGGACAGAGCCCTGGGGTACACCATGTTAATAATGAATAAGATAATGTTAATTGTGGGTCGCTCAAAATAAAAAAACATTTTATTCATTGAACACCCCACGCTTTTACGTATATTAACATTATTATTATTGTTAACAATATTTTCTTCTTTTCGACGAATTTTAACAGTTGGTCTTTAACAGCGTGCTTTTAAAATATTAGTTTTTCAATATAATTTAGCAGATTTTTAAAATAGTTCAACGCCTTTTATTCAAAATTCAGTGAGAGATTTACAATAAACACAATAAATCTTAAAAAAAATTTGCTTCTTCGTTTTTTGATAATTTCGATTAAAATGAGTGCACAATGCGCTTGAATCGTGTATTAGATGTACGCATCATTTCTCAAATGCATGGAATTTTTTTAAATAGCAGCAACGAAAAGCGTCAAAAATACAACCTGTTATTTAAGAAAAATCAATGTGATTGTTCTAAATTTCCAAAAAAAACGAAGTTGGCGTCATGCAAATAGCTGTCGTCATTTTATTTGTTTTTATGTTGTGCTGTATTAAGATGACTGCCTACTAGAGAGACAAACACACTTGACTCTATTGTTTATTATTAATATCAAAAGTTTTCTCCATCATACAATTAGAAAACAATAAATTGGATGGCTGGGACGTTGTTCTCGCAATAGTTGGTTGCCTCGAACAGGTTTTTCATTAAGCATTCTCCCGTATCAGCAACCAAAATCAATTCACTATGTGCCCACTTTTAAGTTTTATGATTTTAAGTCCTTTTGAAAATTTTAATCTTACGGTTGTTTTAATTCGCCCCCGACGAAAGGCGCTTTAGTTTTTATTTTATTTATAATTAGTTTAAGCTGAATCGGATCCGCCCCGTGAGCCCTTCAGCTGCCACGGCACTGCGAGCCGTGATTATTCAGTTGACTCCGGGCCAAAATCCGGGGAGGTATTTGTTGTATAGTTCTTCTAATCTAACGGGTTGAAAAACGTGGTAAAAAGGCATTAAAAATACCGACAGGGCTACCTCTAGCTTTTCCTAAACATTGACAATTAACTTTGAACTTGATAAGTACTTCAATAATCAATTATTTATATCAAATAGAGAAGTGTTAGAAATAATTGTTGATTTAATACTGTAGACGTTTAGTTTTAATTTTAATGATATGAAACTGATTTAAAAAGTTTAAATCTTTTAACTGCACCATTTGGCCAATAACCACCTGTACGAAACGAAGTCGATTCTGCACTGCGATAGCATGTGTTAAGGTGCGAACACACTTTTCATATTTCAAATTACATATGCGAATGAGTCTACTTGCCCCTCATTTAGAGCTTCGGAGATTCGCCTTTGCAATTTTTTTCAACCGACTATATAGACCAGAAGAAGTATATGTTAACTTAATAAACCTGTTTTGATTTGACTTGACACTTCACCCTCACTCAGGGGTCCCCGGTCGTGACACTGGAACTTCTTCAGCAGATAAAGTTAATTCCAGTATACTGGATGTCAGGTAGGCAGGAAAGCGTCAAACTCCGGGAGTCTATGCTACACAGAAGTGTATTATGAAAAAATTCAAAAAAAGTAATCCGCCTTTTTTTGTTTTCGAATTACGACGTTTAAGACGCAAGTATTAACAAAACGTCGGAAAAGTTGAGTTATAAAAGTTTGCCACAGCAGACCATCGAATTTATTTCTATGGGCTGCTCCAGGCATTTTATGGTTCGTTTACGAAGTAAATGAACTTTTCTTCGATGGTTTTTGAAAAATTCATGTCGAAGACAAGTTGTTATATGGATTTCGGCGTGTAGGTAATTGATTCCTAAAGCATTTTAAGTCAAAATATACAGGGTGTTCTATTTGAAATAATCAAGTTATGACAGTTTAAAAATATAATAATTTGAATAATCGTGGAAACACCCTGTAGAATTAGTTGTACCCCTATATGTTTTGACTTCAAATGTTCCAGCAATCAATTTCCTACACACTGAAATCCATGTGACAACTTTTCTTCAACACGAATTTTTCAAAAACCGTCGAAGAAAAGTGGTGGCTTTGAGGTATAAAATTAAAAATTGTCAATTTCACATTCTGAAAGTTCATATGCAAGATCTAAAGATATTATAAAAAATTATTAATTGAAAAAAAAAACATTTTTTTTATGCTTTTAGGTCGTCAAAAACGAGAAATTGGCGATTTTTCAATTTTTTAAAATTAATAACATTGAAATTATCGATTATGGAAAAAAACTTTTGTAGGAAATTGGTCAAAAAATATATTTTTTAAACTGTTTCATTGAAAAATCGTAATATTTTCTTTTGTTATAAACAATATCAGCCCAGGTTACCGCCTGGTAACATGGATTTTCGTAATCGATACCCAACCAGCAAATTTGTTTTATAATTTAAATATTCTACGATTATTTTGTTTTATTATTTTATTAATGCTTCTAAATGCTGATTGATTATGTAGAGTTCCAGAAAATACTATTTTGTTGTCTGCAACTGAACTATTTTATAAATTTATCATTAAAACGTTTCTACAGCAAAATTATAAAATATATTATAATCGTTTCATCTTATAAAACTAAATCGTTTTATAACGATTTTTTAGTATCGTTCAGCAGCATTTTTAGCACCGTTATAAATATACATTCGAATTATTTTATAGTTACTTCTTATCATCTTTCAAAACAGTTATATTAAAAGCTCTATTTGTGACAATTTTGTTTTAAGAATAAATGTTGTTCCAGAGCATGTTATATAATTATTATATAGCAATGTATTTGCTGTAATATGGAAACAGCAACAAAGTCATTACAAAACAGAATTGTTTACTTGAGCATAAACATGTGGTGGCTAACAATACAATAAAACATTTGAGAAAATTGATTTCCTGCATTAGCTGTGTATATTTATATTTAGTCATAATTAAAGTCGGTCTTTTATTGAAAATTTGTCATAATTATTTATAGTACACAAGTTTATAGAAAATCATTCTCCCAAAATTTTGGTTACCAGCATTGACAAGAGCGTTGCAGATCTTAACAGACCATATAACTAAAAACAGCAGATTTATTACAATGAAGAAACTTAAAAAGTGGTTTTAAAAATATTAGGTACATGTAGTAGTGGTTTTGGCAATAAGACACAGTTTATGCTGCTGTAAAATGAAACTCACTCACTGCACTGTTAACGTATCATATGCCAAAGCACTGTTGTTTCCACTAGTAAAAGTAACTACGTGTTTTTGGCCATAACTATCAACCTTCAAAGTTGAAAATAGAAGAAAAGCCTTAAAATTAGGCTTTACCTTTAAATTTGCAATTTAAAATCATTATTGACTATAAGGCTTGGTAAAAGAAAATTTAATTTTCGTTGATAAATTGACAATTTATAGCCTAGTCTCAGCCATTTTACCGATGTTTTATAGGAATCGGCTAATAATTTAGATATCGTGAAATGATTGCTACTAACACAAAAATATTTTATAGAGGGAGGCCATCTTGAAAGGCCAGTGTTCATGATGGTAAATATAACAAGATATGAAAATTTAAAATATCAAATGTTTTTTAGAATTTTTGGAGTCAGAAACGTGCTAACAAATTAGTATAAGTTACACTGTAAAAAAACTGAAATTCATAAAATCAATATTTATAACATTTCAAAAATTATTAAAAATCATCAATAAATGTGAGGCCCGTTAAAAATATGGCTATAGTGCACAGTAAAATTTTCTCCGCATCAAAAATTGCAGTCGTTGTAAGCCAAAACAAGTCTCTTAAATAATTATTATAGGTTATTAGGTACCTAGTATTGAAAAATCATAATGCTATATGCTTTTAGTGCCAAAAATACTTCTTAAACTTTTAGGATACATTTTAGAAATCATTTAATTTTATTAGTGTGTATAAAGCAGCATTTTTTTAAACAGTGGTCTGTTTTATAATACAATTAAATGAAGCTTTAATAAAACTACTATATAGTGAAGGTACTAAATTTTCATAAGGCTTCTGGAAATGTTTATATATATTATTTGGTAATGGTTCCAATAGGCGTTACAAAATATCAACAGCGACTGAAACATTTTATAAGATGGTGCCAATTTTGCATTTATAGCTGCTGTGAAAACGTTATGAAAGTGTTTCTGAGAGTAACATTCTTTTATAACATTTGCATCAGAAACATTTCTACTATTTTATAAAATATCAAATTGCTAGATGGGTAGTACCTCCTGAACTGATTCCAGTACAAAAACTGCGTCCGAAATTTACTTGAAATTCTTGCGTCAATACCGCCTTCTCTATATAAATCCTTGATTTGCAATCTGCCAAAGAAAATTAGTTTTTAATTTTATGTTCGAATCTGCGTACCCATAGAAAGTTGACTTTTTATAGCATTAATCAATTTTACTTCAAAATGTCACAAAAGCGGCCTAACCGAAAATCGTTAAATCCATATTCGTTCATACTTGGCAAAGCACAGCTACAAATTCTATATTTATAAAAAGTTCAAGTCTGTGCAGAAGTGAAACTTCCAAAAAAACACAGATATATCACGATTATGGAAACTTTCCAAGGTTCAGCGCTGATTAATCATTTAATAGCTTTAAAGATTACGGGAACATGTGCTCTTATACTTTGAGCCAAACTTGAACTCTAAGAAGTTATAAGTCCGTTTAATATGGAGATAATGATTTAATCGATTACATTTTAAGGCTGAGTAATTTTTGTTAGAGCGGCGCTGGAGCATTAAAGAGGCTAAATGAAGCACGTCGCTTAAGAGACGGCTTGGTGTTTTGCTAACGAGCGTTAAAAAAAACACGTCGAGTAGCCCAAACAAATGAACGTAAGTAAGTGTGTCGTGAAAGCAAAAGCATATCGTTATGCTGGATGCCAACATGAAATTTGGTACACATGTAACAAATAGAAGAAACCGCCAACATATACGAACTGTGTCAGAAATATATCGGCAGTCATTGTGGCAAATGGTGGAGGAGAATACTTTTTGTTGTAATAATTCCAACACGGTGAAAGACATAAACAACTACTAAAGAACCAACAGTATTTACCGTAAAAATAAATTCTATTGCTTGCAACATTTTTTGTAGAACCAAAAAGACAGTCGCTATTTTGTAGTAAGTAGCAGCACAGTATTGAGCTTTTTTTGAAAAAAATTGAATGCGGTTACAGTTTGATAAAAATATCCGCGACAAGTGATAAGTTGATAGTTTTCCAAATACTTCCAGTAAGACGGGTAAAAAAGAAAAAGAAACTAGTTTCAAATCCCATTTATCACAAAAAAAAATTTTGGCATAGATGTGTAGATGATATTCTAAATTGTTATTTAGGAGATACCCAACGCTGACAACATATTTTGGCCTTTTTCGAACGTAACATCTTCAAATAATATTGAAACCAAGCAAAAAAATGTCGAATCATTTTTTTTTTAAACAAGCTTCATTTAAATGTACTAAAATTAAATCTAGTATGATTTGACTGCGCAGGGTCGTAGTTCAATCAGCGGACCCAGTGGGATGAATAAATGTAAGTTAAAAATAATCGAATCAAGCAAATAATAAAAATTTTATCAATGTTGATGATCTGACCTAAGAGCTCGTCGCGAGAAGTTATATAATTATTTGAATCTATATTTTTCGACAGCCGAATTTTCAATTTTTGATGGAGTCGCCATTGATACAAACACGACCTATTTTTCATATGTCGACTTTGATAGTTAACAACCGAGGGGTAAACCGCTAAAAAATTTTGTACACCACAATTCCTTTCAGTTTAAAAATTCTCGCAGTTCCTCATAAATTCTTGCAATTTCTCTATAAATTCCCGCAATTCCTTGAAATTTCCTCAATTCCTTGGAAATTCCTCCAATTCCTTGTAAATTCGTGCAATTCACTGTAAATTCCTGCAAATTCCTACAATTCACTATACATTCCTGCAATTACCCGTATAAATTGTACGTAGAAGTTTACAATTACCGCAAAAAAAATTGGGAACGTGTACGTAATAGAACAATACATAACTTGTCATAGTTTGGTACTGCAAATATCATGTTCAGAAAAATTTGTCGAACAACACAACTTCACGACCGACGAAAAACTTTTCAAGCAAATTTTCACACCAATTAAAAAAATTAAACTCTGTTTAGAATAAGTATGGGGTTGTACCCCCACAAAGAACTTTTTGTCCCACTGAAGCACTATTGTGATACATTAAAGTAATATCATCACATATTCCGAAACAAACCAATTCTGAGAAGTTATTTAGCGGTGTATTTAGCTTCATACAGACAGTTCGAGTGAATATAAATCTTAGTATGAGACTGCATATATTTGACAAGATTTCCTTGTAGATATGCTTGAGGGTAAGCCATTAAAATTAAGGATTGACAGTTCCAATTCCAGTAGAATTAAACAGTGCAAATTATTAATTTAGAAAATTATTTAAAAAATAGAAGTGGTATATTTAATTATATAGGTACATATACAAATACATATATATTAAAATAAAAAACAAAATTCTGTTTTAATAAAATAATAAAAGATAGCATAATTGCAAAATGAAATACTGTTTTTGTTATAAAAAGGAATAACTTCTTTAGATTGATATTGTTGCGTATTTCCACCTCTTAGGAAACACCCTGTATAAATCCGTGGGTTCTAAATAATTTTAACAAGGGGTAAACCACTAACACTTTATTTAATAATTTACTGACTACACAAATAATTCTAAACTAACTTTTACAAATGTTTATAACCTCACTTTCGCTATTAAATTTCACGTTAGCAAAACTTCTCCTTCTGCGCCGGTAATCGCGCCTTATATACTCTGAAATTGCCTCTAGATCCATCCAGAAACAATCAAGAATCTTCTCCATAGTCTAGAAAACTCTATCTCTTTCTACAAGTTTCCAGTTACTATTAGGCATAGGCGTATCAATCTCCAATTTCAAGGGGGTGTAATTCATAACAATATTTAGAGGAATGTTTAGAAAATACCAACGAATGACTTTTTTGCATTTCTGGGATTTGTATTTCTTCTCAATATTCATCTTATCGATTCTCTTTAGTTGGAATGGTCCACTGCCTATTAATCTAATAGGGCCATGAAAAATAAATTGTTTTCCACCCAAACAATATCTTCTTTTTTAGGCCATAAATAGTCACCTAACTGTTCAGATAAAAATTTTATTTTAAATTTATTTCCGGAATTTTCTATCATTCGTCCAATATACCATCTTTCTTCATAATAGACAGCATAGTACTGTTCCAGAATAACATTAAATTCTTCACTCGTGTCCTGGTCCATGTCAGACTCGATATCAGATGTAGGGGAAAAGCTTTCTGTATCCGTTGAGTCATCAAATTTCACTTCAGCATCTAATCTTTCTTCATCCTCGGTACTTTCTTCCCAGTTTTCTTCTGAGTTTTCCTCCGTTTCTGTTTCACAGGTTTACTCCGCAAGACCCCTTAATTCCTTGTAATACCCACACAATTCTTAGCAATTCCTCGGCAATTCCCGAAATTCCTCGCAATTCCCGAAATTCCTCGCATTTCCTTGGCAATTCCTAAAATTCCTCTACAATTCCCGCAATTCCTGAGGTTTGTACACTAAAATTCCCAGCGGTTTACCCCTCGTTAACAACTGTCTATGGATTTTATCCAAAAAATGGTACTGTTATCGATACTACATATGTATGCAAAATTTCAAGGTAATATAACAAGTAAAAGTGGCTCAAACTAAATTGACTGACTGCTTGACTGACAAACATGTGAGGCTGGTAAAAATCAGGGGTTTATTAGTTCTCTTCCGAACAATGCAATAACTGTTACTTCGATCAACCTCTAATTTAGAATCATTTCAATTTCGCAAACCATTTTTTAGAAACCAATCATATGTTTCTGATGATATACCGAAAGTTTTACATTATTCAACAATGTCCAGAAAATTCAATATATTAGAAGCAATTCTAATCTACAAAGATTTAAATGACTCTAACAGTACCTTTCTTAATAACAAACTAGATTGGGAAATCTCAGATTATTTTACCGTCCTGATGTAACAATGAACATACTAGTATTAATCAAAGCTGTTTATAATAATACACAATAATTTAGGTTGTAAATTCACTGTTATTGAGAATGTGGTAAAGCAATTACGAAATTGCTGTGGCAAGTACAAAAATATTGTAATACTTATGTTTGTTACTTGCTACAATGGAATATCATAAAGCAACAGACAACTCTATTGACTTCTAGACTTAATGTTTTCCTAAAATGTGAATAATTTCTTCAGGCGATTTATTTTTGTGGCCTGACATTGAACATCTTTAAGCGATAATTGCAGTGAAAATCGAAGAAATTAACAAAAATCCCATACCTCTGTAAAATGTTTTTGATTCCGTCAAAAACAAGCTAACCGTTATACTCTTCGCCGATTTACTGCACTTTTTATATAATTGTTGCACATTCTATAGGATACTCTTAGCAGTTCTTTTTAAATAATATTAGTTTTAGACATTTTTAGTTTAATTACAAAACACACAAAAAATTATATAATTTTTTTTTTTTATTTAAAAAATTTATAACTTTTTTATTTATCGATCGATTTTGCTCAAAAACAATAGAGTTCTTCCCCTAGCTAACACTAACTTGCTGTCCTAATTTCAATACAATTGGACTTTTCGCTCTTAAGTTATCGTGCTTACAAGAAACGTGACAGACGGACGGGCAGACAGAGAGACGGACGAATGGACATTTTTAAAGTTGTTCAGAAATTGATCACCAACACAGTGATATGATTTTTTTTCTCTACGAGCAATATTACCGGTTTTAAAAATGTGCCGATCGAATGCAACATACTCTTCGTTTTGTATTTGCGAAGAATATAATAAGGCTCAGAAGTACTTGTAGCAAGATAGCGATACCTCTTGTAATTTTGCTTTTTTGATATTAAAATGAATATCTTGATGCATTAAAGTACTTCCCAGCATTTAAGGTGGCCATTCCCAGAAAGAGACATCCGATAGGGAAATATTTAATATTTTTGGCCATAACTTTTTTTTCTGAGTACGTATTTTTAAGAAAACTATAAGAGTATCTAAGTAGAACTATAACAAGACTATTACTATGAATTTTCAACCAATAATTTCAGTGGTTTGCAAAATAGCTAGATTTAGATTCAAATATTATGTTAATCTTCCTATTTCGAAGTTTTAAATCTAGCTATTTTGCAAACCACTGCAATTATTGAGTGATAATTCGTAGTAATAGTCTTGTTATGGTTCTACTTAGGTACTCTTACAGTTTTTTAAATATATGTACTAAAAAACAGTTATAGGCAAAAATAATAAATTATCGGATGTCTCTTTCTAGGGAATGGCCACCTTAAGCACCATTTCTATTTGGTAAATAAATATTTCAACAAATAAATAATATAAAATTTGAATTAGTGAACGGATATGCCAAACACCATGTAATAGTCCAGCCAACGAAGCCCAAAATCGGCCGAATAGAGGGAATAATTCGTGTAGAGGCCAATTTTTGTATAGTTGTCGGGATAAGTGCTACTAAAAGTCCTGGCCAGTGGTATGTCTGCGCGGGGGGGGGGTTACTTTAAAGGTCCCCTTTTAACGTTTTTCTTGAATAGCTTGAAAGCCACGCCCTCTAGCGAAAAAAATGTCGATATACAAAATTATTATATATATACCATTTATTTCCACCATCTTTTCTATAGCAATGGTTAAAAAAATTTCAAAAAACATTTTTTTTGAAATAGGTCTAGAATGTCACGAAACGTGAAAATTTTAAATTTGAGTGGAAAATTGTTTTTCCATTATCTATTCCCTTTAGACCACCCTGTATATTTTCCATTGAAAGTCTAACCATTTCTTCGGTGGCAGTAGCGTCAACCATCTACCAAAATTGACTGTTCTCCGTCAAGTAGGTTTTTAGTTAATGCACCAACAGACAGACAGACAGACAGGCAGACAGACTGATGAAATTGAAAATCCTATAATCTACATGCTCTGAAACATGAAAATCTGAAAAAATCTCGGACGGTGATTTTTTTCTCGAATAAAATACTTCCCTTCGGTATGCGATTTTTCCACCCTCTGTATCTCGTAAAGCACTGATCTTAGAAAAAAATAAATAGGAACTTATTTGTTCGAAATTTCATTTATTTTAATATTGTATATAAATACTTTTTCGCTAGAGGGCGTGGTTTTTGAGTTATTCCAGAAAAACGTGAAAAGGTGACCTTTAAACTACCCCCAACCCCCCCCCCCAGACTATTCACTGGTCAGGACTTTTAGTACGTTATTCTGGGCACTCCCCCCAAGAAATATAGAGAAATTGGCAACTACACGAATTATTTCCCCTGTTTTTCCTTCGTTGATTGGACTATAATTGGAAATGACGTCATCGGCTACAATAAATGGCTTAAATCGTGTTCAGCGAGAGGTAAATACGGCGTTTTATTAGCTCTATTTATTATTTACGTGTGATTAAATAAGAAATGGCTAATACCGGATTTGTAAAAGATTTTTTTTTGAATGGTCGTGTAAATTCATGTGTTTCTAACTGACTAACTACATATAATTAAGTGTTATCTTCACAGTCAAAGATATTTCAAAATTTGAAAAAACACCGAACTGTTTTGTGAAACTTGTAAGCGATGAAAAAATGGCAAGCCGTCTCCGCTTAACAATCGCTTGATGGCGTCGGGGCCTTAAAATGAAGCTTAGCACTCTCAAAGTGCAGTTAAGAAAAGTAAAATTAATTGAAATAGTCGTTTATTTTTGTGTTCAAAACTAAAACGGCAGAATTAAAAGAATTAAGTTAAATGACAGTAGGAATTTAAAAAAGGGTAATTATCCCTCAATGCACCAATTCCAAAACTTTTCTTTTGATAACTGCTAAGTTATAATTATTCAATTAAATACTCGCCGAAGTTGATATCAGATGGAAAGTTTGCGAGAATTTTAATTGCTCTGTATTGTGCTTTTAAAAATATCACATTTTTTGTTACGTTCTGAGCTTGTACTTTTAGCGTTAAGTCGGAAACAGACACTGACTACAGAACGCAATTACAAGCAGAAACACAATAGTTCCTCAATATTAGCTGTATCTATGTTAAAAAATTAAAATTAATGAAAACAGAAACTTATGGATTAATAATGAATGTACAGAAGCAACAAAGAACAAATAAAATCTATACACAAATGAGGAACAAGACTGGAATATATATAAACGACAACGAAATGCCTTAGTAAGAATAATAGAAGTTGCTAAAGGTAATTACTATGAAAAAAGCATTGATAACACAAAAAAAATCCTAAACAAATGTGGGCAAACTTAAAGGAATTAATAAGTAATAAAAAAATCCAAACGCACTAAATACATTAAGCTGTTATGGAGTTAACAATGATATAGCTCGGTGGCGCAATGTTGAAGGTGTTTGGCTTGCGACCACGGAGTCCCGGGTTCGAATCCTGGCCAGGGTATGGATGTTAGTGGCATTTTTTCATGTGTTATCGAGACGGTAGCAGTGACCTAGACCGCTGTTGGGTGGCACAACATGTCTAGTCGCTGTTATCTCTCCTGAGTTCGAGTCTCAGCTGCGGTAGATGGCAATATCGCAGGGAATGGTTGTTGTGTTGATGTCTATGTGTATAGGTCCTGGTTGAGTGGTAGAGCAGCAATAGCTGAACTCCGCCAGGACCTTAATATAAATAAGGCATTAAAAAAAAATAGACGAAATCACAAATTCACTAAATACTTATTATGTGGGCAGCATAGAGGATTGATCGTTAATATTGGTGTAAATGTTGTTGACAAGGAAAGTGTTTTAGAAATAATACCGAAACTAAACTGCAATATGTCTTCTTTTGACTTGATTTCATTGACAAACTTAAATAAAATAGTAGGTAATGAAGTAAAGAAATATAGCACAGACATAGACAGAGATAGGGAAGGAGATAATAAAAAATACTTTTCATGTAATAATTGGATATCCGTTACTAAATGTCTTGAAAAGGGACTTGTTCCGGAATGTTATAAAACGTCTACAGTGGTGCCCATGCCAAATACCAATTTAGCAGAGCACCTGAGACCCATAAATATGCTCCTTTTTTTGCGAAAAATTACTTGAATTAATAGTGTTCGATCAAGTAATTAAATATATAAATTCAAATAACATATTGTGTACTTATCAATCGGGATTTCGAGGTAAACATTCTTGTGAAACAGCTTTACAGTTCATAATATCTGAATGGAAAGAACTATTAAGCAAATCTGGAACAGGAATATGCGCAATGTTCATAGATCTTAAACGAGCTTTTGAAACGGTTGATACGCAGATATTGTTATTAAAATTAAAAGCATATGGCCTCTCGAACACGGCATTGCACTGGCTTGAGAGTGATCTTTCAAATCGTCAACAAATAATCAAAGTAAGTAATAAGAAGTCAGGACCTATCGCAAACAATTTAGGAGTACCCCAAGGAAGCGTTGTTGGGCCATTACTCTTCATTCTATATATTAATGGCCTCGGGAATATCTTGAAAAATGCAAGATGATACTTTATTGGTTCAAATTGTTGATACAACTCATTTGAAAATCGTAATGTAAATGTCCTTTAATAATGAAAATGCAGAACATGTAAGAAATATTAAATACTTAGGGCTCGTTCTAGACAGGAAACTAAAACTAAACGATCACGTTGATCATGCGTCTAAGAAAATTAGTAAAAGAATTGGCTTCCTTCGAAAAATAAGCCAGTATCTGTCAATTGGAAGTAAAATGACCACATATAATTCTTTAATTCGGCCACATTTTATATACTGCTGTTCATTAATTTACACCTCAAATGCAAATACTGAGATCACAAAGGCTTCAAGACAAAGCAATGCGAATTATTTTAGAATGTAACTTGTACATAAGCGTTAATTTGATGTTAAATATCTTAAATTGATTGGATACAATAATTTCTAGTTATAAAATTAATTCTATTTACTTATTTATTTTTATTAATTAATGCCTTATTACCAAATTACTTAAAAGAACAAATATGATTTGGAAGTGATGTCCACCAATATAGGAACACAATATTTATATTAACACAACCTTTAAAACTAGCTCTATGAATAGCTTGTTTCACTCTGGTCTTATACAATTTAATACTTTAAACAGTGACATACAAAGTGCTAGTTCTATAAAATTAGTTAAAACAAAGCACCTGAGAACTTTGGGTTAAGCTATTCTATTTACGTAGAATTAAGAATTCAGATAAAAATATGTAATATTAGATATAGAGTAGACATAAGTCATAAAAATAAGTATAATGATAATAATTATTTTACAATAATAACAGGACTACAACTGCATTAGAGAAAATTTACTGACCTTAGCATCTTAGCAGATCATTGGCGTATTGAAAATACCTGACAGTATAAGTAGCTCTTCTTTCTTGAGGCGCTTAGAGCCAGGTTGGATAGATATATTAATTTTAGTTGATGCTTGCCGATGCAGGACTTTCCAATTTAATATAAATCTCTCTACAGAATTTAATGCAAATACTTTGCAAGCATCTCTTGTGATTATTTGATATTCTCAAGAGCGCTAGCTTCACCAAAATAATTACCAATATAAATTTTGTAAATTAAGTAATTTAATTAAGTACGAGAACGAAGACAGCACCCTCCAAAATGGTAGGTGTCAATAAGAAATTGGTGAGATGGAACTTAAGTGAGGCCGTGCGCCCAACAGACAACCATAACAGGTGGCAGGATGTTAGACGCATTATACACCAAAGAGTAGCCAACTAAATAATGTACGGTTCACAAAACATCTATGAAGACGTTATGAATAAAGGGAATAATTTATTTTTGTACTCTTGTAATTTAAACAAAGTTCAGTTAAACCGTTAGCGAGAATTAAATTCTTAAAATTAATGATCCATGACTGAATAAACAATAAACTACATGAAAAAGTTCATTAACAATGCTAAAAAAAACCGGTACGAACTGAATTGTTATAACGTAAATATTAAATGAAGTGCTCATCGTTTCTGCTTTAATTACAATCGAGATATAATAACAAAGTATTACATTTTTATCTGCAGAAATTTAATATGTCCACTGGAAAAATTATATAAAAACAAGGAAAGAGGAAAATAATTAAAAATGAGAAAATTGCCGTTTTTAAAATTAAGCACACAAAGAATGAAATTAAGTACCATGAAATAAATAGAAGATTAACTTAGCGTGTACATACGCATTTTTAGATTGCTTGTACAGTCAACAGACAAAGTAAAATGCCACAATATACTTCTAGGTACTTTCTGGATTTGCATTCACCTAGGAATAAAGTGAAGGATATTAACGAAAAGTATTGCTGACTTATTTTGGTTTATCACGATCACATTTAATGACAAGACAAAAATTACTTGCGGAGCAGCGCATAAATGAAAATGATAATAATTTTGAATATTTTTCATAAATTTGCTTTTAGTGTTCTTTGCTTTTCATTTTCGCATTCCATTTTTTTAATGTTTTATTGTATATTTCCATTATGACTACATTTTGTGAAAAAATATAGAGTCCCCTTTAAAACCCAAAGATCATATTCGGTTAAACCGAAATTTGTATTTTGGCATGATTCGCATTAACTTTTCACGAAGAAAGTTTCCTATCGAACTATTCATTTTAAAATAATTACATAACTGCATTTATAGATTTTTGCCAAATCACAGTTCAAATGGGATCTATCTCGCGGAGGTAACAGAAGAAGAAAATAAATCATTATAGAGTAAACGGACCTTTCTGTTAATTTTACGGAAAAATTCTATTTGAATAAAATATTTTGCATTGAAAGTTAGAGCCATAATATGCCAACTTTCATTGCATTTGAAAAAAAAATAATACTACAAAATATTTTATTCAAATAGCAAACAGAAAGATCAGTTTAGCAATAAAGATTTATTGTCTTCTTAGGTTACCTTCTCGAGTTAGATACCACTTGAACTGTAATTTGGTAAAAATCTATTTAAGGTCAAGCAGACCAAAATTACCGAAAATGAAAGCCGTACTATTTTTTTTTTCTTTTTTTGGTATGTTACACCTATCGTAAAGTCAATCCGTGGACACCCTGTATATTTATGAAATACTAAATTATGTTAAATCTAATTATTCATTTCTGACCAACAATTTTAATCATAATTATGACGCTAGAAATTCCAATGTCTTGATTACACCATAGCATAAATCAGTTTTATATAAACGAACCCAATATATGTAGGTACTAAATTCTTTAATAAATTAATCATATACAAAGTATTAGAAGCGTGAAACAGTTCAAAAAGAGTTTAAATTGTTTCTTTATATGATGTTAATGAACACATGAGTTTGTAAATATTTTCTAGTCATGTCTGTCATAGTAATTTGTAATTTCGGTTTTCGTTTTTTGTATGTATCTCGAATACTCCATATATTTACATTTTATGTTGATATACTTTTGGGACAATTAATATTATTATTATTATTATTATTACTAGTATTATTATTACACCTGGTACACCTTGTGTACCACCATGCTATCCGGATTAGAATATATGAAATATTGCATTTTTTTAAATTTTCCTAGATAGACCAGTCATTCTACATTTTTTCGGCTGTTTACCGATATACAGTAAACCAAAATATGTAAAAAATCGGAAATTTTCCGTAGAATTCAATGCTGTTTTTCGAAAAAATCGGTTTTTGCAAAAACTTTTCATTGTTTTTCAAATTTTCAAAAACGCTTTTGTTTGGCTTGCCAAGGGCTACACTTTCACCACGTATGGCTTCAAATTTTTTTTTTTTTTTTAAGAGATACAAGCGTTTTAAAAAACAGCGATTTTTAACGGTTTTTTTAAAATTGCCACTTCATTTTCGAATTTTTTAACATCGGACCGGGCTAGATCGATTGGTAATAATTAATTCTACAACTTTTGTATGAACCTTTTTTTAATCCAAAGCATATTTTATTTTTTAAACGCAAAAAACTGTTTTTGACCAACTTTGGCCGCAATTTTTGGTAAGACCCATGACTGTCAGTTGTTTTAAAAATACAGCATTGAATTCTACGGAAAATTTCCGATTTTTTACATATTTTGGTTTACTGTATATCGGTTACGAAAAATTAACATTACGTTAAAAATAGAATGACTGGTCTAAGATTGGTACCATATTTATTTTGTGTTTTGTTATTTACACTACCATACGATATGACAATTGTTTTATAATAATTATAAAACATATTTGAAACACATCACTATTTATATTAACATACCCAATTAATTTTAATAAATATGTTACTGTTAGATATATTACATTTTGTTACATGCTTAAATTAATATTGTATGTACTTATGTACACAATTTAATAATAGCTTGTTACAAAAGTATCACATAATGTAGTCAGTTAATAAATTATATTCTATTCTATGTATTCCTACATAATTATTTTTTAGTATAGAATACATTACCAAGAGGAAAATTAAAATGTAAATTATGCCTCGCTAAATATGCGAAGTTTATTTAAGAACAACAACAATAAATTGTGTATTATTTCTGAAAAACGACTTTTGTTAAATTCAAGGTTTGGTGTGGTGCGTCAAAGCGGAATTCTTGGAGTGTAGGGGTTTTGTAATAATACGGAAAGTCACTTTTGTGTAACATCATGTCAGGCAGGTTGTCATTTTGTATGCAGAGTTGGCTGTGCTCCCGTCTCGGTATGTTTTCATTTAATTTTATTTGGCTTAAATATTTAAGCAGTCTCTCTGAAATTAATGAGAAAATTAATTTACTTTCTTGTTTTTAATAAGAGTCAAACTTTGTTTTGTTTCAACATTGCCACTCCATCAGTCCTGCGCTCGTGACGTGAAATAATTCACAAAAAATTAATAGAGGCGTACTGAAATTATAAAAAAATAAAACGGAATCGTTTCTGTCCACCTCAAACATACTTCCGTGTTGTAATAAAACCACCAGGGTTGCAAAAAAGATTTTTTCTACTTCCATCTTTAAAATGGCGTTTATCGTATACGTTTCCATAACGCTAAATAATCCTTTAAACACGCTTTCGACAAACCGTGACTTCGTGCATTTTAGTCACAGGCTGAACTTAGCAACGAGATATTAGTCACGGCTGAGGTTAATTCTAGATATTTTAATGGCAAAAATCAAGTTAGTTTTCCGTAATTCTTGTCATCAATCTGTCAAAATAAATCGACGCGTTGTGACAAGAGACAAGTAATTTTGTTTTACTGTTACCATGTTATTGATACGTTAATAAATGAAATATTAAAATAACTTCCAAATTTTTTATTTAGATATTTGCTGTCGTAGAAAAAGTATAGTATGCAACACGTTTTATAAACTTGTTAGTCACTCATTTTATTAAACACTCGCTCCGCTACGCGTCGCTCGCGATTAATAAAACTCGTGACTAAAATGACGTTTATAAAACTTGTTACATAATATACTATTAAATAAAACGAA
This sequence comes from Stenurella melanura, assembly GCA_963583905.1. Taxonomy (NCBI): domain Eukaryota; kingdom Metazoa; phylum Arthropoda; class Insecta; order Coleoptera; family Cerambycidae; genus Stenurella; species Stenurella melanura. The sequence goes on from OY757315.1 coordinate 23,658,568, forward strand.
AACATGTTTAATTTGTTTAAAGTCGACTTATTATTAAAAAAAGCCTGTTTAAAATGTATTTTCATTGAGAATATTACGTACCCTTAACAGGCACTTTAATATTTTGACTATTTAGTTACACGGTGACTGTTTAGGATAAGGGAAAGTTGGATACTTGATCCCTTTTTGTTTAGTTCGAAAAGTTGGAAAACCGGTAATTTGCTAGCATAACTCAGGTTATCGAAAGAATGCAAAGATTTCATTAAAATATTTTTACACAGTTTTTCTTTTACTTCTCATAGATAGTTTTTTCTCTGCTGTTTGCAAAATGCTATAAAGAATATGTTTCAATAAAATTATAAGCAAAGAAATAATAATTCACGTTTAAACATTGGAACTAAATCAGATACAATGAAAACTCGGTAGTTATATATTTGATTATTTATATTTAGAACGACCTTTAAATGCATTAAAATGTATTGTAGATTTTTGTCTTTAATGGAATTTGCTCACGTATCCCCACTAGGTGGGATACTTGATCACCAATTTTTTAAATGTTTTTATTAACGGCCGCCTTATTTATACTAACGTCCTGTTCTACCACTCAACTAGGACACGCACACATTGACATCACCACAACAACCATTCCCTGAGATATTGTAATCTACCGCAGCTGAGACTTGAACTCAGGAAAGATAACAGCGACTAGATATTTCGTTTTCTTCTTGACCAGTTCAAAAAAAAAAACTGTTTTAATCAAATTAAACACGTTTTTGCTTCATTTAATAAACATGTTTCTATGCAACTCTGAGATCTTCCCTTGTGGTTGTACTTCTACGTGAGTGCCTTTTCTAATATTAAGATTAATATTGATAAGCAAACAAATAGAAACAAGACATAATTAAAGATAAATTTTGTTATTCATACTATTTCCTTAGCTCCTTTATTGGTAAGGGAGTAATAAGAAATATGGTTTACGACAGTCAGTTTATTTGTATATACAAGGACAAGTAAACAAGTTTATACGAAATTTATGGTTCAAAAATGCCTCATCAATATCTCTAAGTGGTTCGAGAGCCGTCCTTTAAGAATATGAAATTCATTGCACCTTCGTGTTTTTATCGTTCGAAATATCTCACTGTATCACGCAACTTAGATATCATGAATGGTGTTAAAAATAAACTGCGAGGCATATTTTTTTGCAACATTCATATTGAATATTTGGGTGAATATTAAATACTGACATTTTAAATATTAAAAAAAAATGCTTATACAGGGCGAGTCAGTAATGCGTGAACAGTCAATATCTCCTCAACTATTTGAAATTTAAAACATACTCCAAATAAAAATTGAAGATCAAGAGTCGCATATTTTGAAATTATTTTTAAATCACCGTAGAGAATAAAGTAAAGTAAGCTTTATTATCCAATAGACCATAATACATAGTATATGACAAGTCAAAAGTAAAGCTACATAAAGGATCTAACATGAGAAATTATTAACAATCCAAATACTCTGCCATAGTATAATAATTTTTTCCTAACAAGAATGTCTGTAACTTATCCTTAAATTTTCTCAAGTTTTGAATATCTTTGATTGTGGAAGGCAACTTATTGTAACATTTAATATCTATATAATTAGGATTTCTTTTAAAAATAGCACAATTGGCAATTGGGGGAAGGTATGGTTATTTCTGTATTATTTCTTGTATTGTAGCTATGAGTATCTGTATTTCTAATACAATTGATTCGATTGGACTTAACGTATAACACTAGTTCAGTAATATATATACAAGCAAGAGGTAAAAGTTACAGTTTTATAAAAATAGGACGACAGGAATGGTAGTTTGAGGCACCCACAATATTTCTTGCAATTTTCTTTTGTAATATAAAAATTCTGTTAAAATATCTCAAAGAACCCCAGAAAATTATTCCACATCTTACTCTTGACATAAATTTGGCATGATAAAATGACAACATCACCTTCAGATTTGTAATATTACTTCTATAAGAATCAAAAAAGAGCGAACATAACTTTTTCGACAGATTTTCAATGCGATCTTCTCAACTTAGTCTGTTATCAATGTAAACCCCTAAAAATGTTGTTAAATTTACCTCTTTGTTCAACTGATCTATGCTCTACTTTTATGAGATAACTTTCATCAGTTGTGCAGCTTCTAGGCGTGAAATTGATAAACACAGTTTCAGACGCATTTAAATACAGTTTATTGCCTTTAAGCCATGTCATAAAAATAAAATTAATCATACTTTGCATTTCTTGTGCGAGATCTTTCTTCATCAAACCAGTACCGAGCAATGTGTTGTCATCCGCAAACATTGTATTAGTAAGAGGGAACAGTTCTGAGAAGTCGTTCACAAATATTAAAAACAACAGCGGCCCCAATATAGACACCTGTGGTACACCTATTTTGATATTTAATTTCTCAGATCTGGCCCCATTTACTTTCACTACTTGATTTCGATCAGATAAATATGAACATAACCATTCATTTATCTTGCCCCTAAAACTGTACATCATAAGCTTTTTCCTGAGCAAATCATGGCCGACTAAGTCGAAAATTTTGCTCAGGTCAACGAAAAGGTCCATTGATGCACGGCCTGTATCGAGATTTTTATAAAGATTGCTGAGAAAGTCTAATATGCCAGATTGAGTATTTTTTCATTTTATAAAACCATGTTGAGCTGGTCTTAGTATGTTATCAATGGAGATAAGGTGTTTTAATTGGTTAAATACTACTTTCTCTAATATTTTTGACACAGTGTACAGCAATGATATTGGACGGTAATTTTCCATATTTATTTTATCTCTTTTTTTAAAAAGTGGTACTACTTTTGCTATTTGCTGTTAAGAAAAATTCCAGATTCCAGGAAAAAATTTATTAAAAACTTAAGCGCAAGACTATGACATTTACAGATTTCTTTAAAACATTTGTTGAGATACCATCGAGATCAGTTGCATTTGAATTTTTCAATTCCATAATTGCATTAAAAACTGCATTCTCTTTAACTGGCTCTAGAAACATAGTCGGAAAATTCTTACTGCTTTTAAAGTGGTTGTCAACTTTATAGTTTTTCAATTTTTCATGTAGTTGTTCAGGCATATTTATGAAAAAATCATTAAAATTATTTGCAATTTTGACTGGCTCTGTTATCTTTCTATCATCTTTTACAATTTTACTAATAATATTTTCATTACCTTTTTGTTTTTTCCCGGTATCACAATTAATAATATTCCATATGGTCTTACTTTTATTTTCAGATTTCACATATAACTTTGCAATCTGCAGTTTTTTAAAAAAATTGTAATTTTTTGACATTTCACCAAATTGTACTCCCCTACTGTCAAGAAGTAAGGAAAACAAACAATACTTCGAAAACACTTATAATTATAACAACTAAGGAGCATCAAGTCGATTGAGATCGCCGAGCCTATGCGTATAGTGACGTAGCGCCTGGCCACGCCCCATTATCGCGAGGTGGAGATTTGTAATAGTTTTTAAGATACTAAACGTGCGAATAAGATTCTGATTTTTTGCAGATCCATTATTTTATACTTGCACTTTCGATTTATGAAATTAAAAAAAAAAATGCCGAACAAGCCCATTCTATTCTTGACCGCTGTAAATGAATTTCTTATCGGAAAAAGTGGAATCAGACAACAAAAATGATAAAACCTATTCGCCATATTGACGCCTCCAGTTTTGATAGCATATTTGTAATCTGCGACGTCAAGAATCCCCAGGTACCAATTTTTAGTGGAATAGGATACTAAATGATAATACACTGTCCGCCATATTTGAAACGCCATCTTGGATTTGGATGGAAAAATGACTAATTGTCATGTGAACCACATACGCATGCCAAATTTCAAACCAATACAACATCTGGAACATATTCCTATCTTGGCGCAAAACAGAGTAAGATTTTCTAATTTACCACAAACGCCATTCAGTTTATACCAAAAATCAGATTTTTAAATCTCTTGTACTATTTTGTTCAATCTAGTAAGCAAAAATTTCAAGTACCATTCTATAGTACCATTGTCCAGCAGGTAATAGCGCCGACTTTGATATTTCGATGGCCGGTTTTATGGCCTTTTTTATGTGCACTAAATACATAGAGACAACTATATCAGCTAGATTACATGATTAATCCTTTGCCTTAGAGCATGGAAGACAACAAAATTAATATGAGAATTTCTCTTATCAGTGGGAACTTAGTTAATGATTAGTAATGAATTATTATTTGTTTGCTTATAATTGTATTGAAACATATTCTTTACAGGATTTTGCAAACAGCAGAAAAAATAACTATTTATAACTAAAAGAAAAACTTTGTGTAAAAATATTAATGAAATCTTTGCATTCTTTCGATAACCTGAATTCTGGTTATGCTAGCATATTAAAATCCTAAAATGAATTTGTCTAATATCTTATTTGACAATTCTCATTCTAACACTAGCATCCACACAGTCCCCTACGGCCATGCATGGTCCAAAATCAAAATGGTGGTTGTGACACTAATTGTTTGGAATATTCTCTGTGAACATTCATAATTGTGTCGGAAAATTTCCAGAAAAGCTTCTTAGGTCGCGAGTTATTAATTTAACATGGAAAAGTCAGAATTGAAAATGGTGGATTCAAAATGGTCGAAATATCATCCATTATTTTAAACATTTTCGTAATTCTGTCATTCTAAAAAAATGATAACTCTCAGAGAAACCGAATATTTTAATATAACATAATGTTAAATATGACCATACTTAACGTACGTTTCAAATGTTATTTATTGGTTTGGAGTCCAAATTAGTTATTGTATTCAAAGGCCGTTACTAATAAGCATCTACTCCGCGAGCGTACGGTCGGGAAATCGCTCCGTTTTTTTTTTAATTTCTGGAAAACGGTTTAGAATTTTTGAATGAAATAAAATGAAAAGTTAAGCCAATAAATATACCTTTCGACCGTTTTTTGTTTGAAATCGATATCTATAATTGTTTTTAAATGCGACCCCCCTCAAGCACCTATCACACCAGCGTGTGGTCGGAAAATCGCTTCGTTTTTTTAATTTCTGGAAAACGGTTCAGAATTTTTGAATGAAATAAAATGCAAAGTTACGCTAATAAACGTACCTTTCGACTGTTCTTCGTTTGAAGTCGCTATCTATAATTGTTTTCAAATGCGACCTCTCACAAGCACCTATCACACCAGCGTGTGGTCGGAAAATCGCTCCGTTTCTTCGACTTTCTGGAAAACGGTTCAGAATTTTTGAACGAAATAAAAGTTAAGCTAATAAACGCACCTTTCGACTGCTTTTTGCTTGAAGTCGATATCTATAATTGTTTTCATATGTGACCACTCACAAGCACCTATCCCAACGGCGTGAGGTCGGAAAATTGCTCTGTTTTTTTTTTCCAATATCTAGAAAACGGTTTCGAAATTTTTAATAAAATAAAATGCAAAATGAAGCCAACAAACGTACTTCTCGACTGTTTTTTGTTCGGAGCCTATATGTGTAATTGTTTTCAAATGCGACCCCTCATAAGCATCCTTCCACCAGCGTACAGCTGGAAAACCGCTCCGTTTTTTTTTTTAATTTCTGGAAAACGGATTTGATTTTTTGAGTGAAATAAAAAACAAAATGTTTCTAATAAACGCACCTTCGAGTATTCTTAGTTTCTAGCCGATTTTTATCATTTGTTGTTGCAATAGTCCAAAATTACGTTGAGTTCTTTAATTATTTAACTTCACTTTTCCAACGAAAATATTTTTTTATATATTTTCCAGCATATGTGGTATATGTAGAATTCTATTTTTGGTGTATACCTACATACAATGTATCTATAAGATTCACGTAAATATATGCCTATGATAATATATTATACTTCGTAAACATCATCGTTGATTTGGAAATGCGTGCGGATTTTTGTATCTTAATAAATAAATTTTTTGTTAATAACAAATAATTTTTATGAATTTTTTAATTTATATATGTAATCAGCGACCACCAAAACCCCCCTAAATTTCATTTCATTTCATTTCAGCCATTTTGAACAATTATTCAGGAAGTTATTCAATTGTTAACTTGATAAGTTTATTTAACAATGTCGGATGTTCGACCGACAAAAAAGAACTCTTAACTTTTCGAGTTATGGACCCAAGACGATATTTCTAGTTTTAAAAAAATCTATACAGCGACTCGACTACTTCATTAACTGGGATGTATGTTGAAATCATTTTAATAATTAATAATTAAATGGTATTTAATCTGATAATAAAAACATCAGGTCGATACTTGTTTAACTAAACTATAAAATATATTTCAAGTTTCACAAACTATTTAATAAATGTCGCTAGCATATAAATGTGTCAGGTCAACGACTATCATAATTCGAACACCCTGTATAGTTTAAATTTGGAGTAGAGTTAAATATGCCAGACCTTTTCATGCCCCTTTCGCCGAACTTGCAGCACTCTGTATCGTTTTAAAGCCAACAGAGTAAGCAAAATAGCGATGTAAAGTTGCCAACAATTAAAAAAGATGTGACTGTCCAAACTTGACCTACATTTTAGGCGCTTAAGTTCAAATCGCGAACAGTTTATTTGTATGATATGATATGAATAAACCCTCATATTATAATGTACTTAGAGTTACACATAATTATTTCAGTCATGAGATCCTGAGGATATCCACGTTGTTGACAAAGTTGCGCTTAGTGTATAATTGAAATGAAAATGTATTCACATCTTTTATACATCCCATAGACCGAGAGTTAGCGAAAATGCAACTAGAACGGTAAGTACAAGTGTATATAATTTTTTTATAATTCAAACATCAATTAAAATTATTCAAAAATGGGAATTGTTACGTGACGATATAATTATAAACAAAAAAAAGGACAATATCTCGTTGGCTTGTAGTGTCATTGCTACTACATAACACCCATATTGTCAAATAGCCTAACTGCAAAAATGAATTTTATTGATGAGAATAATCAAGACTGTCGTTTTGTTTGTTTATTATACTGCAAATTTGTTTTAAAAACATTAAGGGAAATTTAAATCTATACCTAACAGAATAACCGCCGTATGTGTTTATTATTTATTATTATTAATTGTCACTTTACCACCGATTATTTATCGTTTTCCGAATATTTACGTTTCTCTGATTTTTTTCGATGGCTCCTGCCCTCATCATTATTTTCTTAATTTATGTTTTTTATTCGGCTTAGACTTACCATGATAATTAAACTTTTAGTGTTGGTGTTATGAACTACTCGAGAGTAGGCAGCAATGTATTATTATTATGGTGTCACAACATGGAACGGTCTTGATGCTGCAAAAGTCGGGAACATTTACGACACCCAAGAGTGGTCGGCAACCTGAGAGGTACCCTGACTCTCACTAATTTTTACTGAAGTAAAGTTTATTTTTATTATTTAGTAATAAGCCACTTATAGATAAATATCACTAAAACAAAAAGAGAGACGTTAAATAATAATAATAACGACAATAAAATTTACTTAATGCCATCGAAAGAATCAGAATGACGTGCATATCTCGGGAACGATAAAAATCGCATTATAGTATTTACGAACTGAATTGGAACAGCACGGAACTAGGGGATCTTAGGGGTATCGTCAATATATCGCTTCACATTGAATGAGAGAGCACAGAATTTTACAGATTTATATTCACCACTCCTCGTCTACCGTCCACGTGGACTTAATCCGCCTGCCACATAGAAATACAGCTGGGATTAGATGCTTAGCGAATTTGATTTGTCAACCACAACTTTGTTCGGGTTTTGCATGCCATAATATATAAAACAAGAAATACGTAAGAACTATTTGTATTGTATGATCTGTACGAGGCAGTACAGTACAGCCAGGCGGCGTTATAAATTACTTAATTCTAGTGAATATTTCAACAAATTATTAGTTTTATTACTGTTTGAGTGATTTTTTTGCAATTAATTGTTTAATATGGCATTTTGGAGGCCTTTCGATAGTAGTGACGACGAAACGGACGATTTTGATACAGAGCCTATACAAGCGGAATTTGAATATAAAGACTTACACGAAAGGTGAAAATATTAGATTCTTCATATAATCAAATTGTGAAGAGGATTTGTGAATTAACCAAATTTAGCCGTACTACAATTTATAGGGTTATTAGAGCCGGGGATGTAGTTGATCATTCTATTAAACGGAAAAGAGTTGGACAAAATCTTAAAAAACTTGATAACGCGTCCAAAGATGTCATTCGTCGATTTGTGTATGACTTTTACAATGAACAGAACGTGCCCACATTAGAAATGATTAGGAATAAGTTACGCGACTATTCAGATTATAACTATAAATCATTAGATACTTTGCGAGACATTTTGCTCGATTGCTGTTTTAGGTACAAAAAATTGGACAAACGAATGGTAGTTATGGAATCAGCACGCATCGTTAATCATCGACACGAATATCTGCGTAAAATAAAAGAATACCGAGATGCAAATAGAGACATAATTTATCTTGACGAAACATGGTTTGACACCCATGATGTAGTTCTATACGGTTGGGTAGATAATACCAAAAAGTGTAATTTAAGTGCTTCATGTTCTAGGGGAAAAGGAATTATAATTCTACATGCTGGAAGTAAAAACGGTTTTATTCCAAATGCGTTGTCTGCTAAAAATATCAAGTAATCCTCTGCCGACTAGCACGAGGATATGACAGCCGAATTGTTTGAGAAGTGGGCAAAGGAACAGCTGTTACCAAATATCCCACCAAAGTCTGTAATTGTTATGGACAATGCGTCATACCATAACACACAAAAATTCCGAACATCAACACAATAAAAGGCGATATCATTCAATTTATGAAAGGTAAAGGCTTGGAAATACCAGAAAAGAACACAAAAAAGACTTTATTAGAACTGATTGGAAAACAAAATATTAAAAAGGAACATGCCGTTGAAAAAATTTTTGAAGCACACGATCATACTATTTTACGTCTGCCTCCATATTATTGCGTTTTCAATGCCATTGAAATGGCGTGGGCTGATGTAAAAACAAGACTACATCAATATAATCAATCCCCACAATTAAGTGAGTTTGTCTTAAGGAATATAAAGACAATAGTAGACGAAATAGGCAAAAGCGATATATGGAGGAAGTGTGTATCTCATGTGATAAAACAGGAAAATGAATATTCTATATTACCACCTATTAATCCAATTACTATTAATGTAAATACCGATTCAAGTTCTGAAAACTCGGATAGTGACGAATGAAATGTTGTTTATTTAAAGTTCATAGACAAAGCTCTTTTGAAACGTCGACCTATTTCCGCTACTGAGACCAATTATCGATTCCAGGAAACGAGTTCCCCTTTTAAAATTTTGCCGAGTCTTTTCTTTATAGAATAGTAGAAATTTTCTACCTACTTAACATCATGATACTGCAAAGTTCATAGTATCATGGCCTAACATTTAATAAACAAGACAGTCGCTGCTTTACGCCCCTTCGAAAGGATTATATACCATCTATGCAACTCCCGCCTAAGATTACATAACTTTGCCGCTAGAAGATAGAAAGAGAGGCAGGTCACTAGACAATAGACGTAGCCTTAATATATCATTTATGTAACTGATCAAACGTGATAAACATATTTTTTCATTAACCACTTCAATGGAATAAAGGTATTATAGAAATCCCTTTCTTTAACAATAAAAAAATTATTATTTAGTATTTAAAGCATTTTTACCTATCTACCACCGCCACCTATGTCCCGTAAAGGAGATGCCGACTTTACTCCGAGTTTTCGTGTTTATGCTGTCCCAATTGAGATCATATATACTATACACATATGGAGATTATTCTGACAGGTATTGGACAACCATTTCTAGTTTTTTTTTATTGACGCCTACTGTTGGATCAATCCATAATAGTTTCTAGTGAATCAAGCCAAACTTTTTGCACTTATGGTTTTTGCCTGCATGTTCGCTAACTCTCGGTCTACTACATTTAAATACCAAGGAGTTACTACTAATTTATTTAAAATTATCTCAACAATAGGTCGTCGCGACGTCCCACAAGAACACCGACTGTCAATAAATCCTACATGGGTGACCAAGGATCCTATTTTTCCTGATTGCCCTATTAATTATTAAATCATTTAGAATCTTAAATGAACAAGTATAAGGGTTTTTGTATTTTCTGGCAAATCTTTGGGAAATATCTTGTTAATTATTAAGACAAGGAAAAGTTCTTATAGACATAAATGCACAAGTTGGGAAACTGTTAAATATTATATTAATCTTCGTTCAAACTTCTAATACTTGCTACGTTTTGTTTGTTTTTTCTGAAAGTTGAAAACGGCAGGAATATTTCATGTTCTTTATTCCTCGTTTTATTTTTTAATGTATTAACTTTGGTATAAGACAAGTAGGTATTTCTTATCGAAGGGTCGGAGCACTCTAAATGTGGTGGTGATGGCTCAATTATTAGGGTCTTTGCTTAAATTTAAGTACACAAATATGCCTTTTTGAGAGTGTAATACTCTAGCGAAATTTTGTTAAAATGTATTCATTCTAAGTACGCAAATATTTATTCAATACAATAATACAATACAAAAAGACATTTCTTTAAAGGTGATCGACATTTTAGACACAATAGTAATTTTGAAAATAATTGTAGAAGAACTAAAAATAAAAACTATCTGTAAAAATATGAATGAAATCTTTGCATTCTTTCGATAACCTGAATTCTTGTTATGCTAGCAAATTAAAATCCTAAAATGAATTTGTCTAATTTCTTATTTGACATTTCTCATTGTAACACTAGTATCCACATAGTCTCCTACGCCCATGTAGATAAAACTAGTATCTACATAACCCCCTACGGTCATGAAGATTCAGTTAGAAATGAGAACAAAGGCCTAACATAGATTTATTTACCTATCTTGTCTTAAAAATGTGTCATTCTAATACATTTTTGTAAAATCTATCATTGTTTCTTTGTGGATACTAATTCCAGCAAACATTTAAGTATTATTCGACGTCAAGACTACCTAAATTATGTATAATAAATTTAGTCGCAAAATTAGAATTAACCATATCTTGGTAAAATTTACGTTGATGCGTGGAATCGACATAAGTGGAGAATAAGACGACGTCGAAATTAAGTTATATCAACTAAAACAGGTAAAATTACATATAAATCTTACTTGTAGTCGCACAATACATTTGGTTACTAATACCTGTTTAGGTAAATTTTACTTTAATTCAACGTCAATTTGACATCAAGTTGACTAGTTTTAGGTAGAATTTACGGACATATGTGAAATTGACAAACGTCACCAAGTGGAAAAAAATAAGATTTTTACACTTATTTGGTATTTTTCTCTATAAGTAGTCGACATATGGTTGTCAGTCACTTACAAAACTGAAGAGACACCTAACTCACAATAACAATACAAGATGAATGCCGGTAACTAAAATAAATACAATTTATGAGGAAAGTATCTGCAGTTCTCGCTTATTGAAATCAATGCGCCGAAAATTTTTCTGTGAATAATAGCAGCTGTACTCCATAAAATACTAATGCGCCTCAAAAATATTCATCTATAAGAAAATTTCTATTACCAAATAACAAAATTATTGTAATATTTTGTGCCGAAAGTATACTATACTTGTTAAATATGAGTTTGCAGGTATAAGTATGTATTTTCTTAAACTTTTCGTCAATTTGTTTCCATATACACTCATTTTACAAACTACAATTTGGAATCATACTTCAACTGCGCTGAGAAAATATGGCGTCTTATGCTAATTAGACCTCTAAGTTAAAATTACCATGACAATCTACGTATTTTATAGGTGGAAATTATCACAGGTCAAGTTACACTAAAATTTACGACATTCTGGTTAACTTTACCTATTGAAAGTATTATTAACTCTGTTGTTATATCAAATAATTACTTGCAGGTAAATATAACCTATTTATATTACCTTATTTTGAATATACTACCTATTCGGAAATTCTACTTATTATGTGTAAATTTTAACTGGATTGGTGTATTGTCTTGACGACTGAGTTGTCATAATAAAGCCATATGATATTGCCTTGGTATTCGATAGCGCCCGAAAGTTCTGAAAGCTCGGCTGGCATTCGGCAATGCCCTTTTATTGAAATTCTATAGGCAATTATTTCCACATGCTAGAGTGCAAATATAGTCAAAGATGCTCTCCTTTAAAAAGACTTGGATGGGAAATCTGGATGCGGAAGTAGTGATTCCTTAAGCGGTGGTTTTTTACCTTTGGCATACTTCATTTGTATATTGGCACCACGAATTATCCAACCATGCTACGTTAATGGCTTCTTTTAATGATTGAAACATTTTTTAGATAATAACTATACCACCTAAGTACCTACTTGTTCAAATAACCTAAATTATGAATTTTACAAACAGGTTAGACGGGGGTTAGCTTCTGAATTACTATTTTATAGTCAAGTTTACTTTGAGGTTGATTTGCCAGGTTACTGCGACAAAGTGGTTTAAAATGTATTTTTTTAGAGTAACTTTAAGGTCAGTTTAAGGGTAATTGACTTAATTGGTGAAATCAGGTAGATAATCTAGGTAGAATTTATCGATGTTGTCTACCTAATATTACTTCAAAGAAAAGTAATAAAAGTGATCAAATAAGTTGCTATTTAGGTATATATTACGTAGGTTTTCCAACAAAATCTACCAAGAAAGATATTCGACTATTAGAAATATTTTTAGTCGCTAAAAAGGTAAATACTACCTATTTATATTACCTATTTCGACCTTATTGGAAATTTACCCTTGAGGTCAATTTTGGTAGATTTTTTTAGTAGTTTTCCACTTGCTGTTTTCGTTAAATTTTCAAAGAAAATTGTGTATGAGGTAGATTAATTGGTATTATTTACGTAAACTTAAATCTAAATTAAGACTAATTGGTCAATTTTTATCGGAGGTCTATTTTTCCAGTCAATTTTACGTTATAATTACTTTGGTAAGTAAATTTGTCTTGTCCCAAGTCGAATTGGAGCTAATTTTGACAAAAATGTTTGCTGGGACGTGTTACAATGAGAATTGTCAAATAGGAAACCAGACAAATTCATTTCAGGATTTTAATTTGCTAGCATAACCAGAATTGAGGTTATCGAAAGAATGCAAAGCTTTCATAACTTTTTTACAGGTAGTTTTTCCTTTTAGTTCTCATAGAGTTTTTTCTGCTGTTTGCAAAATTCTATAACTATAAGCAAACAAATAATAATTCACTTTTAATCATGCATAGAGTATATAGGCTCCAATACTAGTTAGCTAATAGATAGGTGACGATCTGTTGTTTTTATCAGTCGATGTCCAATAAAATTACTTCATACTTATTCATGGACATTATCTTGGTATTGCATGAAACCTCTTTATGAGAGGCTTTATGTCTTTCTGATGAGCTCCAGAATAAGGGCGAAACACATTTTAAGGGCTTAGCATTTCCAAGAAACAGAATGATAGATTTCATGAAAATGTAACCCATTAGAATGAAAAATTTTTAAGACAAGGTAGGTAAATAAATTTATGTTACTTAGGCCTTTGTTCTCATTTTTAACTGAATCTTTATAATCGTAGGGGGTTATGTAGATACTAGTTTCATCTGCATGGCAGTAGGGGACTGTGTGGATATTAGTGTTATAATAAGTACTGTCAAATAAGAAATTAGACAAATTCATTTTAGGATTTTAATTTGCTAGCACAACAGAAATTAGGTTATCGAAAGAATGCAAAGATTTCTTTCATATTTTTATAGATGGTTTTTCTTTGTATTTCTCATAGATAGTTTTTTCTGCTGTTTGCAAAATCCTATAAAAAATATATTTCATAACTGTAGAAGAGCTGGAAAATAAAGAAGTGTTGTCTACGCACGAACAGAAAAAATTGCCTATAAATGTTTCATGAGGTTCCTCCAAACTTTTTGATGATAAGTGACGTGAAGATGCAATGGGTTCAAAAACATGGGTCCCAAAACGAGTTTTTTGGTTCAAAAGTGGCTAGAGAACGCAAATCTTGTCCGAAATTAATATTAAAAAAAAATTAAAGCTCACCGAAATTCCAACAAATCCTCGGAGCCCAAATTTTGAAAGAAAAATTCCTTTTTTGAATAATTTTTTATATACTATACTGATTAACTTCATACGATAGAAATATCGAATCCACGAATCACGAGTAGAGATCATATGTCATTTGACAGCTGTCAAGTAAGTCTTGTGCCAAAAAAGATGTTTTAAGGCGGCCATCCCTAGAAAGAGACATCCGATAGAGAAATATTTATTATTTTTGGCCACAATTTTTTTTAATACGTATATTTAAAAAAAATATAATAGTACCTAAGTACAACCATAATGCGACTATTACTATGCATTTTCACTCAATAATTTGAACGATTTGCAAAATAGCTAGATTTAAATTTGAAAATTATGTTAATCTTCCTATTTCGTAGTTTTAAATCAAGGTATTTTGCAAACCACTGAAATTATTGAGAGAAAATTCATAATAATAGTCTTGTTATGGTTCTACTTAGGTACTTTTATAGTTTTTTTTTAAATATACGTACTAAGAAAAAAAAGTTATGGGCAAAAATAATAAATACTTGCCTGTTTCTAGGGAATGGCCACCTTAAAATATGTTTTGATATAATATACCGAATAATTTAATGCCATAAAATATCAAGTATTGGTCAAAATTTAATGCCTAATTTGGCATAAGACATTTATAGACAGTTTGACAGCTGAAAAATGACATATGACTTTACAATTTTCAGACAAAAATAGTTGCCTCGAAGTTTATTGAATAATTAAAGCTAGTTAGAAAATACGATAAAGCAAAATCAGCTATCAACAGACAAAACAGTGTCAATTGACATTTGACTTATATCGTAGATTCGCTATATTTATCGTATGATGTTATTCAGTATATTAAAATCAAAAATTATTTAAAAAAATTTCTTCTTGGCCTTTAACTTAAAATAATAAAAAAAGGATTTTTTTTTTTCAAAATTCGGGCTCCGATGATTTGTTGGAATTTCGGTAAGCTTTAATAAAAAAAATTGTTCATTTCCGACAAGATTTGCATTCTCTAACCATTTTTTAGTAAAAAAACTCGGTTTGAGACCACTGTGCGATAGTAAAGACCACTTTTTTGTGTACTTCTGTTATTAATCAGAATTAATATCGCTTTAGCACCCTGTATAGTAATACCGCGGAGCTCGTTTTAACTTCCTTTGTGCTAACGTTAAGAGGCACTTATATTTCCTTAATATTTTTAATATAGGAGAAACAGGAATATAGTGCAGTTTGAAATTGTGTCATTTGGGTAGTGAATTTTTAATAGCAGAAGTTCTGGAGTTTTAAAATTTAATGTAATAATTCCATAAAACATAGCGTGATGTGTCACCATTACCGACATAAAACTTATTTTATATAGTTATTACTTGAGGATTCTTCTATTATGTGACAGTTACGAAAGGCGCATAGTTTCCTTCCATTTGCGCAAATATATTACTTTTCTGGAACGACTAAGTACATATACTTGTTAAATAAATGAAGGCGCAGTTTCCACAAATGCCAAAACTCGAATACCAAGATTAGATACGCGTCTCCTCAACTACATTGGCATCATCGGATAATTTAAGCTGAGTTTTACATTTCCCGATAATTCCAACGTGGTCGCCGAACCGTGCGTCGATTATTGATATTCGAGTATTGTGTTCAAGAGTTTTCGTATTTGTGGAAACTATGTCTTCACGGCAGCGTCACATCAAAAATTGTACCCACCTTCAGAAAAAATTATTGGCTACTTCTATGAAAGGAACAAATAGTTATCTATTTCCAGAACAAATAGTGCTATTTCTAACGTTCCCTTTTCACAAACGATTTCTTGGAAATGTAAGGTCATATTTGATGTAAAAGCACTTATCCATTCCCTTCAACTGATAGTTCATTAAATAAATGAAAAATGTTACGATTGGTTGTTGGAGAGGAGGCAATGTAAAACTTTATAATTACCTTTACAATGATGAAAAACATTCAAAATGTAAAAAATTGTCCGTTTTATCGTCCTGATCGTGCCAATAATAACTATAACCGCTGCCTAAAGAATCACTACTTCCACATCCAGATTACCCATCGGTCTCTTTAAATGAAAACATCTAGAGTATATTCACGGACCGCTGAGACCAACAAATATGCGTGATTGCCTCGTGATCGTGACGTGTTTCATCCCCATTGGTTGCATTTTTCAGGAGAATGCCAGCGGTTTTTCTCGACTTCAGTTGTATGTGATTTGTGCAAAGTGTATTTACATTTATTCGAACATTTGAATTATTATAACTCATAAACGGTTTAGTGAATTCATATGAAGTTTATGGTAGTGTATTATCAAGTTTAAAAGAACAATATCCTAATATCCAATCGTTCTAAAATCGATCAGGAAACTCCTTGTGTATTCTTGATAATATTACGCACGAAGGGCTCTGGTGAACTAAGCGCACGTGAACAGCGCATGTATTTGTTTTGACGCGGTGTCAGCGGTCTGTGAATATACTTTAGACTATACTTGCACTCTAGTATGTCGAAATAATTGTTCATAGAATTTTAATTAAAGGCGTTGCCGAATACCAGCTAAGACTCCAGAACTTCCGGGCATTGCCGAATACCAAGGCAATTTCCGGGCGTTTCCGAATCCATATTAAGACGTATCGGGACGTTGCCGAATTCCAAGGTAACTTCCGGACGCTGCCGAATCCAAATTACGGCGCTTGAAACATATTATAAAGAAATCTAAAATCTCGATTTTAAGTATACACACCAAATCCCAAGTTTCAGTACTCTTACCAGCTTGCTACTTATTTCCCCCTATTTACCCCTGTTTAACACCGAAACCTTCAACGGAATCATCTCAAAATATAATCTAGGTCCAGATGTTGTTATAATACATACGTGTACCAAATTTCAAGTGAATATCTCAATTTTACTTAATTAAACCTTTTAATGATGGAGTGGGGGCGGTGAGGGGGTTGAGAAATATTATAAAAACAATCTGAGGGCTTGGCTTCTAGTATATACACCAATCTCAAGTTTCTTTACTCTTGATAGCTTGCTTTACTTATTTTCCTATTTAATCCGCAATCCTTCAACGGAATCATCTCAAAATATAATCTAGGAAGGGATGTCGTTATAATACAGACGTGTACCAATTATTTGTCAATAGACGCTTTTTTTATTATAAAACACATTTTTCCATTTCCAATTTTATATATTACTAGAAAGCAATACGAAAAACACCTAGAACAGATTTATTAAGAAGTTACTCATTCGAACGTATATAGTTAATTCTTAAACCTTATAACAATAGCTTATCAATAGGAAAAAATCGTTTAAATGCTGAAGAATTTGAGAAATCTATTTATAGTACATTACATTAATGAAAGCGCTCTTTAAGTCTATATGTGAAGATTCAACGAATTTGCCCCATGTACTATGGCATTAATATAGTGCAGGACACACGATCAAAACTGCATTATGATGATTGTCAATTATTCTATATCGATTGATACAATCGATATATCTGGGAACGCAGCCTGTTCTTTAAAATTGTTACAACTTTTGGTAAATCCTTTGTTTAGGTGACATTTTCTCAATAGCAGAATGATTTATTTACCTAAAAGTACTTCAGAATATTGCATGTTGGAAATTTATCAAAGTATGTACGCTACAAATGCCTTATTTATATGCAGTTCCGATACATTATTCACAACTACTCACATTCTCACAGCTTTACAAGTAATTACAAAATTATTATCGCGAACAAGACGTAAACAGTAAAATTTCTTTTGAAAATAAATTTATAACTCGCTTTATGTCTGGTTATAAAAATTTAATTTAAGACAATGTAATACATTGAAGTCTGACTAAGAAGTTAATATCTTTAGCCACGGGGTGGTAATTGTTTTTCTAACTTTGAAAGTATGAGGGAGCTAACTGGACGTCATCAGGAAAATTAAACCATTTTCTTGGTGTATGTAAATGTGAAGTAGTATGTGAGAGTCAGTGATATATATTGTCTGTAATTGTTTATTTGTGGCATATTCAGATTTTCTTACTTTTTATTGGGTATTTTGCCACTGAAAAATATTTAAAAATATTAATGAAAAAACCTCTGCGCCAAACGGATCAGACAGAGGTTGGTTCTTGAGCACTTGACTGTTTCAAAAAGTCTCACACCTAAAAATATATAAACTAGAACAATGTTATAAACTAAAAACTGAAAATCAAAGCTAGAGGTAGTTAACATTTCGGAAGAGAATCTACTTCCGTTCTCAAAACTTTTTTGGCCGTCAACCATGACAGTTCTTTGTTTATGTATTTCCATAGTCACGTGAGATATTAAATTATATTTATCTTATTTTTACTTACTTCGTCTCTAAGGATGGGCAACCAACTAGTACAAAAATCTATTGAATAATTAATTAGAAATGCATCTATCCTCGTTTAATAAAATACTCGCGGATTCTTTAAGTTTTCTTTTAGTTCCGTTACTCGGCGAAGATTTTGGAAAAAGAGAGCAACGGAACTAAAAGAAAACTTAAAGAATCCGCGATTATTTTATTAAACGAGGATAGATGCGTTTCTAATTATTCAATAGATTTTTGTACTAGTTGGTTGCCCATCCTTAGAGACGAAGTAAGTAAAAATAAGATAAATATAATTTAATGTCTCACGTGACTATGGAAATACATAAACAAAGAACTGTCATGGTTGACGGCCAAAAAAGTTTTGAGAACGGAAGTAGATTCTCTTCCGAAACGTTAACTACCTCTAGATTTGATTTTCAGTTTTTAGTTTATAACATTGTTCTAGTTTATATATTTTTAGGTGTGAGACTTGTTGAAACAGTCAAGTGCTCAAGAACCAACCTCTGTCTGATCCGTTTGGCGCAGAGGTTTTTTCATTAATATTTTTAAATATTTTTCAGTGGCAAAATACCCAATAAAAAGTAAGAAAGTCAGTGATATATTTTGAACGATAAATGGTCGAACGTGCAATTTGATATTCTTAACGATACTGACGAGTCATTTCTGAACTATACATATATCAAACTCTACATTATACACCGCCAAACAGGTTACATACGCCGGATCGAATATGGGATATGCTTGTTGCCAGCAGCGAGAACCACATGATGCATGGTGTAGGAATATAGAATGGAAAGTGTAGGTGTGTGAGATGCTTCTTTTAAGTTTACATCTATTGTCATCTCTTTGTTTATTTTTGGTATTATTAACAAGCACTTTACCAGTAATTTTCAATTATTAATTCGATATGTACTTTGTTCTTCTATTACAACACTTCACTTCACGCAGAATTTTTTGACCTACCGATGGCTTAAATTTTATCGAGTTTAACGAGTTTTAACCATACTTTTTGTGTTTTTTTCGGGGGGGTCCTACGGTATTGTATGTATAACAGAACTGACAAAGAATTTTTCCAAACTGAAGAATTTAACAGGTACAAACTGTTATGGTGGTGATAACATTATGAAAATTCTAACTAGAATAAACATTATACTCTTCGCTGATTTATTGAGTTTTTTATATACTTGTTGCACGTTCTATGGGATACTCTTCGCAGTTTTATCGCATTTAATTACAAAACATGAAATAATCAATTTGTTTAAATGAAACTTCTATATCGAGGGTAAAATCGTTTGACAGAGTCACAAAGTCTGTAATGCCTGGAGTGGGGATTACAGGTGTGTGTGCGCGTCATGTCATGGGAGCAGTAACGTTTGATGCTAGTATAACGCTATGGTATTCGTGAACATTATAGGAGAAGAGGTCGAGTTTTTGTGTTTGAATGTTGGCAGTTTTTGTGTTCATGGGAAAGTGTTTCGTTATGTCTGAATTAAATAACAAAAGAGAAGTATCTGAAGATGGAGTCTCGAGTTGACTAAGGTAGAGGGTAAACATGCCGTAAGACGCAGTGGCGTAGCGGACGGACCCGCAGGGCCCGCGGTGCGGGGGGCCCAGCTCTTGGGGGCCCCCGAGTCTAGAAATTTATAACGCGAAAATATCATCGAAATTAAAAATTACATTAATCTTAAACATCAATATTCAATAGTCAATATTATATATAAACATTTTAGTATAATAATGGTTGATAAAAAGTTAATTTGTACATAATTAATTTTAGTAGAGGCCCCGGATTTGTCAAATAAATGGGGTATAGAACAAGAATTTCAAAAAAAGAGCAAAAGGCGTGTTAGAAAGTTTTTTGATGAATTAGCAGAAGATGAATGACTTACAGATTCCGTAACATCTCTTAAAGTAGAGGTATTTTATGCCAACCTTGATATTGCCATTCAACAGATTGTTGGCCGATTTTCTGGGATGAGCGAAGTGGTAAAGAGATTTTCCTGTTAGAATCCCAAAAAATTATCAAAGTTGATAATGACGATCAGCTTTATTTGGAAGCTAGCAATCTTGCCGAAAATTATTCTGAAGATTTATCGGCAGATTTTCCCCGCGAACTAATGTTACTAAGAAATGTTTTGAGCACACAAATAATAGAATTTGCTGATTCTTCAGTCTATTATTTTGCTATATTCCCTATAAAACATCATAAAACTTTACTGTTAAGTGTTCCAAATGTTTGCATTGCCATAAAATTATTCTTAACACTACCAGTTACTGTTGCTACAGCTGAAAGGTCATTTTCAAAATTAAAGCGTATTAAGACGTTTGTACGAAATTCAATGACACAAGAAAGACTGTCAACATTATGTATATTAAGTATTGAGAAAGAGAGAGCAAGGAAGTTAGATACTGATCACATTATCGAAGACTTTGCTAAAGAGAATATACGCCGCTGCCGAAAAACTTTATAATTTAAGTGAGTTTTTTATTTTGTGGGGCCCCCGACCATACATTTTGCGGGGAGGCCCCGAGATTTTCAGCTACGCCACTGGTAAGACGCTACCGAAGGAACGCAAAAAGAATCGGATAAAACTCCGTTAACTCAATAAAATACGAGTCATCGGCAGGTCAAAAAATTCTGCGTGAAGTGAAGTGTCATGATAGAAGAACAAAGTGCATACCGATTTAATAATTGAAAATTGCTGGTAGTGCTTTTTAATAGTACCAAAAAAGAAAGTAAACAAGTGCAGTGTGTCTAAGTTTGGCCGTCGACGGAAACGGACCGACCTATAGTCCAAGATCTTTTCAAGTGCTTATTGAACTGTTCTTGGAAAGTGTAAATAAATAATACACTTTGAGTGCAGTTGATAGATTTACGCGTAAGAATCCAGTCCAAGAAAATAAAATAAACCAGTAATCGCAAGACCAGACACTACATAAAGCTAAGTTATACTAATTTATTTTATTAACTTGAATTTTCTTAATTTTTTAAGTTTCTATTAACTTAATTTATTAATTCAAAACCTAATTTAAAGAAAAACGTTTCTTAATAATCTCAAAAATAAACCTGTCTTAAAACAGAGGGCAGGCAATAAAATAGAAAAATCCCTAGAATTAGAAAACAGCAACCGTAATTAATTACTACAAAAGCATTAATAAATCAATATATAAAACATTCTCTCAGATCTCTTTCTAATTTGCAACTCGCTGTAAAAAGCTGACGGAATTGAGCATTCAATTCTGAAATTTTCAGAGAATTTGTCTCTTGTATGTAGAAGAATTTCACAAAATTTCAATGAAAAAAATACTGAGACAACTATCCCATGTTTATACTGCTACGCCTTTTGAGGTTCCTGGCCCTTGCGTCACCCAGTATATAAAAAAACTCGATTAAAAAATATTTGGACTCATATTTAGAAAAAAGCTAACTATTGCCAAAGTCTTATAGTCAATTATGGTTTTAACTTGCAAATTTAAAGTTAGAGCCCAATTTTAAGGCTTAGATAATATCTATTTCACTGCGAAAATGCGCCATAGGTCGTTTCCAATTTTTTCCTCTGCTATGTTTTATGAGGATATGACGGCCTCCTGAGTGACGAGACCCCTATCAAAGTCACGAGAATTATTTGATGTTTTGCGCTAGTCGCGGTTTTGTGAATTTTACATCAAATGTAACTAAATATACGGCTCCGGTTGACCCAAATATCCAGCAATGTCCGTCTGTGTCTGGTAAAAAGCCTCGGATAATAAAACGAAGCGGAATAATATTGCACCCGGGCGATTATAATTTATCATATTTACACAGGCCGGCGTTTTACTTTTAATTTTCTTCCTCTGTGTATTTATTCAAATAAAAATCGCAATATTCCGACTATTAAAATAAGAATATCTATTTATCTTTGTCGGAATTAAATACGTCTCTTTGTTAATTAGCTGCTTTATTCGATACGAGAGCATTTTTATCCGTAACGGGTGGACCAAAAATTTCAGTACCAAGCACGAATGTCTCCTATGGCTTTATCAAGTGCCTTATATTAATTTTGCGACGTCAATGAAACGCGACGGTTTTAAACTGGCTCATTACAGATCCGTCCGCATGTCATCTCATACCCATGTCGGTGGCGAGTCGTGAGTTAGGTTTGGGCATTTGTCAATTGTTTTGATATTGTAGATATTATCTACACTGAATTCTCCAAAGGATTTAAGAGACTGGATTATGGTTTACAACTACGCAAGCTGAACAGTTTTGGTCTTAGTAGCAACTTCATCGCCATGTTTGAGTTCTATTTAACAGACAGAATTCAGTTTGTGCAATGCCAAGGACATAGATCTGTCTGATTTGTCCGAATATCTGAAGTACCCCAAGGTTCGATTCTTGGACTTCTTATGTTCGTTATATTCCTTAATGAGGTCGTCACTAAGTTAGATGTGAGCTTCCTTTTATATGCAGATGATTTAAGATATTTTGTCAGATTGAATCTTTCCGGGATTGCATTAAACTCCATGCAAATTTAGATTTAGTAAATTCGTGGTGTACTGGCAACCACTTACCTCCTAATGTCAGTAAATGTAATGTGAAATGATTTTGATGTAAAATGACGAGTTCATCTACACTGTACTCTGGAATTATCTTAAATCGATCTGAATTAGACTAACATTTACATATTATATCGATATACTGAGCAGCTAGATACAAAAGTTTGGGTTTCATTATTCTATGTATGAAAGATTTCGAATCACTCTTTGCGTCTACTATGCCTAACGTTGATAAGACCTAAACTCGAATATGCACCTGTGATCTGGTGTCCAACGTACGCCCTACATATTTCGTCTGTTGAGAAAATTCAAGGACGTTTCTTTAAAGCTATACTCACCTTACACAACTTTAATCCATCTAAAGATACTCCACAAGTTATTTTACGAGTGGTTGGAAATTAGTAGCTTAGTCAAAAGGCGGACTATGCATTCTGTAATTTTTTCAGTTATGGACCGGCGATTTCTTACCTGAAATAAAGAAAAAAATGATTAATAAAATATTTTAGGTTAAATAAAGACGCAGATAAAGGTTTCTTTGTAAAATCTTACTAGGGTATGTATGGAAAGTATTACAGCTTGTGAAATTATCGTTAATTTCGTTCCGTCGATACTGGGTATAGATATCTCTAGAAGTAGTGAAGTAGTTTAAATAATACATACATAGTAAACAAATAAATCTAAAAATAATTATAACGAAATTGAGTAAAACACTACTATGTTTTTTACCACTATATTTGCACAAAAATTAAGAATTCTTAATTGAATCATTGTTTGAAAATGACCTAAAACAGGTCGAAACTGCAGTCACTTTTTTGTGCAAATATAGTGGTAAAAAACATAGTAGTGTTTTACTCAATTTCGTTATTGTCATGGATTACCACAGAGTAACGGCTTCCTCACTCAATTTCCTAAAAATAATTACTTTCCTATTATTGAAAATTTGTAAATTGAATATGCTTTTCAAACGTTTCTAACTAAATTAATTTTTAATGTGAAAGGAAATTGAATGAAAATGTAGTACACTTTTTTTTAACAGTTAGGTACTGATGAAAAATCATCCAAAACTTTTTTTTTCAAAAATTGAAGTTGACGTTGTCGTATGTTAGAAGCGTCCAAAAATGCCAGTATTCAGTGATTTCTCAGTAGAGTACATTAGCTGTTTTCTACCAACCAATCACTTTAAGACCCATTTAAAAAACAAATATATGAAAATTGAATGTTTTCCCGGATGCCTATCTTGACCACTGTTTTGTCATAATTTGGTCTAACTGATTGTTTTATTAAAAATAAAATTATGTGACATTTAGAACAGTGCGTACCCCGATATTGCTTTCTAACAGTCAGATATAGGTTCTGATGTTTTTAAAGCTTGTCCCAAAAACTGTAAGAGCCAAAATTGACAAAGATTTTTCAGTTTATCGAAGGTTCTGGTGTAAATATATACAGATTCAGTAAATTTAGTTTAAGGTACGTAAACTTGTTTCTGCGTAGATAAACCACGCCTTGTCGTAGAACAATGCAGGGCATTGGTATAAAACAATAGCGCCATCGCTAGAGCGCGTCGAGTTGAGAACAGCGCACCCATTCTGCTTTTAGTAGCGTAGTTGTTTAGACGTGTGGGAATAAAATAAATTAATCTCAATTTCGTTATTAAAATGCCGTGTGTTTATACACCTGCAGAAAAAGTGCAAATTGTGAAGTGGTACTTCGGGGGCCATTCCACTGATGACACAATAAATTTATTTACTGTGGCATATCAAGACAGACCAATCCCCTCAGCTAGCATAATTTCATATATTATTAAAAAATTTGAGAATTTCGGGTGTGTCGTGAATTATTGTACAAAATGCTGTCAACCCGAACCCCGTCATCAACAAATGAGCGAAGAACGTGAAATTTGCGAAACTAATGTCTGTGCACTTGTTGAAACTAGTGAACCTTGTTCTAGCAGGCAAATTGCTGATGAAGTTAACATGAAGAAAAGAACTGTAAGAAATATTTTGAAAAGAGATGGGTACAGTTGTTTTAAAGTTCAAACAACGCAAGAAATATTTCCCGAGGACAATTTCAAACGGATGGAATTTTGTGAAATCATGATAAATAAAGCGAATGAGAATGAAAACTTCTTAAATAATATATTTTGTTTATCCTCTTCATTACATAGAAAACACAATCCATCCGTAGTACGATATTGGTCTCGGAAAAATAAACATTTGAGTGTTGCTGTGCGAACTCAGTATCCTCAAAAGTTGAACGTTTGAACGGGAATTTTAGACAATCATATTATAGGCCCACTGCTAATCGATGGCAAGTCACAATACCTTAACTGTTATTAATTTTCTAGAAAGAACATTTCCCAATCGTTTAATAGCTACCAGGTCACCTGATCTAGCGCCCCATGATTTCTTTCTGTGGGGATTTTGAAAGGAAACCGCGTACAAACATGCGTTTGAACGAGTCAATAATTTAGTTGAATTACGGGAAAAACCTATCCAACTTTGTGCAAGCATTACTCCAAAACAACTCATTGATAGGAGAGGTTCATTGTATAATCGGTTTGGCTATTGTTTGGCACAAGAAGGTGGTTTGTTTGAATCCTTACTTCATTAATTTATTGTTTGATAATTATTAGTTGATTTTAGTTTCCGTGGGTTATTTAATTTTACATTAATGTTCTATTTTTGTAATTTAATAAGAATAATTTATTTTTTGATAATTATTAGTTGATTTTAGTTTCCGAGTTATTTAATTTTATTTTAATGTTCTATTTTCATTTCGGTTTTAATAAGAATTATAATTTTATTCCCATAGCATTTGCGGCTAAAAAAGAAACTGCAGAAATCCTTTCAATAGAAGAAATTATTTGTCAAAAATGTGACAAATAACTTCTTCGGTCTCGTTTCGTATTAGAAATTACTACCTAAGTCCGCACCCATCCTTAGTTCATGCCGTGCTAAATTCAATTCATTGTGTGCCTCTGCTTTCACGATTTATGGAACTATCGGACGTGGTCAATTACATCGTTATTCCTATACCCTAAATCGCATTTTCCGAATATGTATGTAAGGGTGTACACTTACCAAGCGAATCAGAAATAAATTCCGGAATGTAAAATAAAATTCATTTAATAATCTCCAAATGATGCTACATTAGATGGCGAAAATGACGGTAAACACGGTACAATTTGTTAGGCTTAATGAAGACAGGATCTGCAGTAATCTAGAAGTCGACAATCGGAAGTGAATCGCATAATTGATTAAATTTTTCGTTCTAAAACCTCCACGACAAGGTTATCTGTATTTATACGTCGTAGCTAGCGAGTTTCTGTCCAGAACAAAACGACAACAATTTAAATTAATTAAACGAATGAATTAATTATTGTGTTCTGCAATTATCACCCGTCCACATCTAGATAACAGGCTATCACGATAAATAACTCACCCTAGACTTTACTTTTCCTATTAACTACCGAAAAAAACTAATTTAAATAATGTAATTCAATTCCAGACAAACATTTTAAAAATTTCCCAATCAATTAAGTAACTGAATAGGTTCAAAGTACTTACACGAAAGTATTTACTCTAAAAAATTCCCTAGTACACCTAATAAAATTCGTTTCCCAATTGAATTTTAAATCTAATTTCTACACAGTAGGTGTTCCCCAACTTTACTCAACCTAGTTTAGGATCTAATAAATGTTACTTCACGTCTGTCGATATACCGGGCAACCCTTGAAATGAATTCTTCGAATAAAATAGAATGAATGCATTTCTAGAACGTCTTTATCGCCTTGAAAGTGTTTGTTGACTATTGTTATTATTTTGATAAAATTTTAATTGGTATTAAGGGCAGGTAAAGTTAGTGACGATGCACAGTGTGGCATTTACGAGTTTTTTAGGTCAAAATTCGACCCTTCCTTCGGCCAAAATCAATCGATTTTGGGCTCAAGATCTTCACTTTAATAAAGAACCGCGAAAATTGCAATCCAGCTTATTTTTGTCACAAGCCGGTAAAAAAATGTGAGAACCCTATAAAGGCAGAATCTAGACAGTTATTTGTTATATAATTTCTTAGAAGTCCATCATAGGCCAGTTGTCAGAGACAGAAATTAATAAAAACCGGTCACTAAATGTTACATGGCTGGATTTTTCAGAACAAGAAGTTTTGTTGAAGTAGAATACGACAGAAAAAAAAGTTTACAGCAAACAATATTGTCCGAAATTCGGTTTTTGGCCAATAACTCGAAAAATAACAAATATGTATCAAAAAACGTAAAACACTAGGCGATAGAGGGGGAAATTTCACATAAAAAACGGATATGAAATTTTTTTGTACGATCAAAAATGCAGGCTCCAGATTTTTTTTAACGCACGAGAGTGGAACGTGGAGAGTTCAAAATGTGTCGAGTTCGGTGAAAGATGCATGTTTCGTGTCTCCTACGGGATATCGAGATAAATCCGGATAAAGCGGCAACAAAACGCCGAAATTGTACTGAGTTGAAGCGTGAACAATTCTGCACTTAGATATAAATTACCGCGAGTATGGCTATTTCATATAGTTGATATTTGATTAAATTATGTTGGTTGAATAAAGCAACAAAAAATAGTGTATATAAACAACGCGAGAAAAGTGTACTGCTTGAGTGCTTGACTGTAAAATATATACCTGGATTCGTCCCTTCTTGAAGTGGGTGATACAAAATAAGCAACGCCAGATGTGTGAATGAAACAGATAAGTTTTTGTTTATATAGCATTAGCATTGACTTATTTATGTCTATTAAATTTTTAACAAGAATTGTAGATCAAAACTGAGAAGATATTAAACCTAATATATAGGTAATAAACATAATACACAGGTGATGAAATGGAAACACTGCCCAAAATTGAAACCGATTATTTCAAGGAAACGACATACAGGGTAAGCAAACGATAAGGCCCTTCCCAGCAACTCCATCCACCGCAGATGGATATTTACTTGTGGAGCGGTTAATAAATAAAAAAAGAAAGGGAAAAAGGGGGAAAAAATATAAAAAATAAAACAAAAAATAGAAGCTGTCAGATTGAGACACAAGAAGCAGAAAACTTATAAGAAAAATAAGGAGATGACGATAGATGGAAACTTAAAAGAAGCGTGGAAACTGAAAAGAAGCACCTCGCAAACAACTGCATCACACCCCAGCCGATGATGACACATGGAAACTTAATAGAAGCATGAAAACTTAAAAGAAGCATCTCTCAAACACCTACACTTCCCATCCTATATTCCCACCCCATGCGTCATGCAGCTCTCGCTGCGATTAATTCAATTTTTAAGGTAAATTCTGTTGAAACACCTTAAAGTACATATTTCAAGCTTTAAAAATCCTACAGAAATCTAATAACGCGATTTAAACCAAAGTAACACGTGGTTAAAGTTAGTTATTACATATCAAATTTTATCACTTTCTCAAGATTTTGAAATTTTGGAAATGTTTATCTTCAAAACTAAATTTTTGAGATTTTTTTCACCCATCGGGTCTTTTTATACATTACTTCAAGAGTAATGTTTGAAAGTTTCAGATTTTTATCTTAATAATTGTAGAAATGGTAGAGCTTTTAACGATTTCCTCGAAAATCTCTATATGTTCCGAATTCATATATGTACTATTCCTACATACATTCATTTCTATATTTGAAGATATGATAATCCAATAGCCACTTATTTTTCGTTTCAATTAAGCTTTGTTGAGCTCAATTTTATTAATTAGTTCAAAAGTTATAACAAATTTAGTGTAGCGCGTCCGTGACCGCGCACGCTTCGCGAGCCGTACTCATGTGTCACCACGTTCCATTCTCGAGCGTTAAAAAAAATCTGGAGCCTACATTTTTGATTGTACAAATTTCATATACGTTTTGATGTGAAATTATTCCCTCTATCGCCTAGTGCTATTAGTTCTTTGACATATATTTTTTATTTTCTAGTTATTGGCTAAAAACCGAATTTTGGCATATTCTATCATAATTTTTGACTTGCAGAATCTGAATTTCAGGGGTCCAAAACCATATACCTACTTAAATAATTTTAGAAATGACCATTTTTTTGTCGAAATTGGTCATTTTTGGGCCCTTTTATGTATGTAACAAAATCTAAAGTACCACATACCCTTATATTTTAAGTTCTTTTATTCACAGAATTTGTATATAAGTATTACAAACAAGAACGTCAGAGGGCTACGAAACACAAACATTTTTCGGTTATTTTTGGTCATTCTGTAATCATTAATCTGCTTGTGAACGGTTAACTGTGCGCGAAATAAGTCAGTATCCATGAATGTCACATCCTGTAATTATTTTTGACATATAGGATTCGAAATTCACGGTTCATGCTATCAAATATTATTTTTTTTTGACATGCATGATTTTTGACATTTAAGTTGATAGAATTTTCGATAAGCGAATTTTTGGTCTAATATTAATTGCTCTTTGGTCCTATTTTGTTTATATTTAAATTTTTGATTCAAATTCAAATATCATGGCCATAAAACGACAATGTCGTAATTTTATGAGCTACGATAATTCTTTGGTGTATTTTGGTCAATTTTTTCGTTTAAATTTTGAATTTTTTGAACCTTTCTATTTAAATTCTGCTAATAAAACAACTTATAATACAAAGGTACTTAAGATTTTATTACACACCAAAAAGAACCCAAAAATTACCAATATTGGCAAAAAATGGACATTTCTAACATTATTTGGACTTTTGAGTTTCAGAACCATGAATTTTGAATCCTATACGCAAAAAAAATTACAGAATGTGACATACATGGATACTTATTTAGTTCGTACACAATTAACCGTTCACAGGCAGATAAATGACTACAAAATGGCCAAAAATTAAAAAAAATGATCGTAAGTAGGCCTTTTCGTTTGTGATACAAATTCTACAAATAAAAGGGTATTTGGTATTTTCGATTTTGGTACATACATAAAAGAGCTCAAAAATGCCCTTATAGAGTTTAATATTAGTAATTCTTCAATAAAGTACTCAGTATTTGTATTACGAAAATTTTCAGCCCAAGTAGATTGATTTTGGTTGAATTACAAAGGAGTCGATCTTGACCTAAAAAACTCGCAAATGCTACACTGTGAGACGCGCGACCTGTTCAAAGTAAGAAAAAAACCAAGGCTTAAAAAAAAACGGGCATAAACGTTTCGTCTTTATCTAAATACATCCTCAGGGCAACTACTAAACTTAATTCAAATGAAGCATCCTATATTCACAACATGCATTATTCTAACTCGGCCCCATTGCTGTATGGCACAACTGCTAGCACACACTGTCTGTGACGGTTGTCTGTTACGCGTGTAACCGTGCCAAAGTTGTTGCCCATCATATTCTTGTTGATTTCAGCTCAACATTCTGGAGGGTTCCTCTTGCAATCTGGTTCTAAACTATCGACTAATGTACATTGTCATCTCCTCAGTTGATACGGCTAAAAAATGACATATAAAATTTGGGAGAAAAAACTGCGTTTACAGTATGTCGTTTGAGTGTACAAGCATTACGTGGGGGACTGATCAGGCCCAACAGCGTAAGATAGGATGAAGATAAGAATTTAATTAGGAAAATTAAATTCAGAGATCGAATATTTCCAAGCAGGCTTGGGAAAACGGACATAGAATAAACTGGGACTCGGCAAAAATGTTCACAAAAGAGGCGGATGGCAAAAAAAGGAATATTAAAGAATCAGTAATAATACTGCATGAGGATAGATGAGTGTTGAACTGTACCGTAGACGTCTGTACAACCTGGTTGTCAACGTTAAAAGAAGAACTTTACAAACTTAACATTGTAACAAATAAAACTATTAGCTAAATCAACAGTTCTGTGTATTATTACGAGAGCCCATCAACAAAGGTGGCTTGGCGCGGTGCAGTTGAAGCCGCTTGGAAGAGATGTGGTAGGCAACTGTAACTACCATTTCCCCCACAGGTCACGCGACCTCTCGAACTTCCGAAGAGAGAGGCAAAAAAACAAAGGGCAATTTAAATGTTGCCAAGAAATTTTGAAATAATTCAGGCACATTTTTTGGGCAAAAATAGGTTTCTTTGTCTTAGTGTTTTTTTCCAAAATGCTACCCTCTCCCGGAAAAAAAATAACATAACAATACCATCTTTTATCAGATAACAATCATTGAAATACGTGAATCTAAGTGCGAAATTTATAAATACGGTTTGCAATATTTTGAGCCATTACTAATAATTCCGGTACAGTTCTTTCAGATACAATTAGAGGGTTGTCATCAGTAAACATTGTTAAGGCATTTTGATCGAAGATTTCAGTTAAGTCATTAAAATATAACAAAAATAGTATGGAGCCCAAGACAGAGCCTTGAGATACCCCAATTTCAACATCGAGTTCTTCAGATCTAATGCAACCAGTTGTTCTTTGAGAAAGATATCAAAATAATCCATCACAAGTTTTTCCTCTTAATCCATATTTTTGAGTTTTTTTATGAGCAAGGCACGATTCATTGAACCTTGCTCAGATCCATAAGAATACCAAGCAGTTACTATTTTTTTCCAAGCGATCAAATGCTGTGTTAAGAAAATTCATTATTGCTGTCTCAGTTGACCTTCCACTAATAAAACCATGTTGTGATTAAGTAAATAAGTTATTTTTATGACAAAATATTTCAATTTTCCTGAAAACAACTTTTTCCAATATTTTTTAAATAGATTACAGAGTAGCCACTGGTCTATAGTTTTCCGATAACGTAATATCTCTTTTTTAAAGTGTAGAATAATTTTGGCTGGTTGCAGCACAGTTGGAAAAATACCCGCCGATATCGAAAAATGTACTGGATCCGTAATTGGAGCAACAATGAATTTAACAGTTCTCTGTAATAAATTAGTTGTTATGTTATCTAATCCACAGGAATTAGATTCCTTTAGATCTAAAATTATATTAAATATTTCTGCTTCAGTAACAGGGTCTAAAAATAAAGTATTTTTCATCATTAATATCCAAGCAATAATTACTATTTGGGTTTAAAATATTTTGTTTAACTGTTTAGGCTAATGAATGAATTCGAAATTGAGCAATTTTGAATGAGAGTTTCACGGTTATTTTTATTTGTATTTCGTTGATCGCATTGTTTTTATTTTTGTTGTTATTTATATTTTCATTCATGATATGCCAAACTGCATTATTAAATACTGTCACATCATAGGACACTACTTTAGTTAGGTATGTATTGATTTCACTGAGGGACTGCTCCACAGAATTAACAAAATAACAATATGTTTACTCAATGTTTTTCGAATAAGTAACTCACAAGCACATCTGTAAGAATTTCCTAGCCTCCTACGTACCCATGTAAATAATTATAAGAAAACATCCTGAACAAGTATGCTCTTGCTTCCCACACCGAGACGTATACATCATATTTTTCTTAATGAAAAATAAATAAAAAAGAAAGATGTTGCAAAGAACATAATTGGATTTTTGTATAAAAAGAAAATAATCGTAAAAAGCGCCGTAAAAGCCAGGAGAATTTTTTTACACACGACAGCAGTACTTCAACTTCTATAAACACTTAATTGGTTAATTATTTTAGTTGGGCAGCGATATGACGTACTTTCCGAAGCGGTAGAGGTTCTAGCCTTAGAAAATATTAATTTAAATTAAAAGTGCCTAGTAAACAGCCAACTGGATTTAAATAATTACATGTTATTAAACTTGACACGGCGACAGTTATTCTACCTAGCCCAATGTACACTCGAGACGCTGCAAGATTTCTGTTCAGTTATTTTTTGCATTGAGAATACTCATTCTACTTGTATCTAATGGTTGCTGTTTGTTGGTAATATATTTACGCATCTGGTAAAGTAAGAGTGTTAAAAAATTTGTTAAGGTATTTCGATCAAATAACTTATTCCTAGGTACATAATGTGTATTGGGTTTGTTTGTTGCCGAGATAATCACAGTCTAAGGCACTTCAATTGAAAACATTCCCTAAGTTCCTGATTGGCTAGTCAATCTATTCGCGGCTTTTATTTGACTAAAATCCGTAACGTTTCGGATACGATCGGGTCGGTTCGTTTACCGTAATGACGAATATCTCTATTTACACGTCCGCCATTAATAGCAACAGGTGCTTTTAGTATTTTAGAGTGATTTAGTGGTGAAGAAGTGATATTTTATACAGTTTAGTGATGATATACTTATTACAAAATGGTGAAGTGCTGTGCCGTTAGCAGAATTAAAAGAAAAACTATGTTTAAAAATATTAATAAATCTAAATTTTCATTCAACAACTAGCATCCACACAGTCCCCTACGGTCATGAAGATTTTAAAAATGAGAATAAAGGCCTAAATGAATTTATTTACCAACCTTGTTTTAAACATTTTTCATTCTAATAGATTACATTTTCATCATATCTATCATTCTGTCTTTTTGGAAATGCTCAGCCTTTGAAACGTTTTTCGCCCTTATTCTGAGCTCATCAGAAAGGCACAATGCCACTCATAAAGATGTTTCACGCAAAACCAAGACAATTTTTATGAATAATATGAAATAATTATATTTGACATTTGAGTAGCTTTGTGCCTTTCTGATAACCTCAGAATAAGGGCGAAAGTCGTTACAACGTCTAAGCATTTCCGAAAAGACAGAATGATAGATATCATGAAAATGTAATCCATTAGAATGAAACGTTTTTAAGACAAGGTAGTGTAACGCTCACGTTTTGAGACACACTATAATTTAATTTGTAAATCTCAATTATGTGTGCCAAAGCGATAAAGCGCGCGGTTATTCCTTTTACTATTTAAATTTAAATTATAAGATATTTATACATCGTGTTTAAATTTTATCGGCTAGTCATGACAGATGCTTGACCAATAGCGTAGTAGCTTGTACGACCAAGTTTAGCCAATAGTAAGCAGGCATATTTCCAAGTCGGCAAGAGGTGAGGCTAGAAAGATGGCGTAGAGGCTAGTGATGGGCGATATATCACGAACTGTGATTTAATCACTGATATTAAAAAATCACAGGTAACGACTGTGATTAAAGTTGGTAGAAAAGCGTGACGTGATCACGACTTTTTGTATACAAATATATTTTTTACGATATAAATATATTATTAGGCAGGTATGCGTTTTATGTTGTATTGATATTTATATGGATTTGTTGCCGAGTAGAGGCAGTTACGTGGAGTAGATTGATGAAGAGGATTTACAATGTTTGTTCGCTTTAAAAGTGTCGTTTGCTGAAAATTGTACGAATGAGGCATCAATTTTTCGACAAATATTTGTGGAATGGGAGAAATAGCCGAACTGATTGTTAATAGACGATTAAATAATGGTACAATAGGACCAGAAGTATTAGAAGTATGAGGAATCTCCCCCCCGCTCTTCAAAATTTTGATTGAGGGTAAATATATAATTTTAAGGAGTATCACCCCCCGCTCTTTAAAATTGGTATCGAGATAAGTTCGAAGACTGGTGTGGGGCCGTTAGAGAGCAATTAACAATTTTTTCCAAACGCCGTATTACGAAAAGTCGTGATCACATCACGTTTTTAATTCACTGATATCAGAAAATCACAGTAACGATTCACGTTGTGATTGAAAAATCACGATATCGCCCAACACTAGTAGAGGCGGTAGGCCGTAAGAATTAAAAAACCGCCATATTTTTGTAAATATCTGTATATAGTGAATGTAACTGCGAATAGAGTCAGTAAAGTAGTTATTTTAGTTTATATGTTCTGTGCTATAGTGTAACATTGCCCATAGTTACAGCAAGGCTTTATGTTAAATTGTGCATCAGAGTAATGTGTAAATCACAAAGTGCAAATATTTAATAGTCAATTAAATGACAATGAATCTGTATTAAATAGCAGCAAATTGCGTAATTAATCTGAATTAGTTGCCTTGATGCCATCCATGATTATTGGTGATTTTAAGTACCTGGTTTGTAGTTTGTACGTTCATTTTCGTTGAGGGCCATATCGTCCATTGACCTTCATGTGTCCAGGAATGAAACTGTAAGTTTTTTATTTTATGTACTAGTTGTGGTAGTTCAAGGCTACGTATGTCTCCCCAATTTGGGTATTCGGTTGTGAAACCTTTTGAAGGTTAAAATTTAGAGTGCCATGTCAATTTATGTAATTAGTTTAACTGGTTAATCCTTGTTAAAATGCTATTTGTTGTACAGTTCCTATTAAGTTTAGTGAGTAAATTATAAGTTTTCTTAGAACGGTCATTGAGCTCAGGCTGGGCGATACAAAATATTGTATCGATTCATATCTGTAATACTATTTTGACTAGAGTATTTTGTTTGTTTTTTTGTAACTCCGAATGTTAATAGATTATTTGCTTTAGTAGTTGTTTAATGCCATTAAGCTAGCACTCATTTAAACTGGGATAGCTCGGTTTCCTTATTTTGCCGGGCTAATTTGTAATTTGAAGTGAGCAGAAATTGTGTATTATTTGATTTTCACTAAAAATAAGGTGGCGTCCAACTATCGTTTTCTTTTGTTGAGCCTTGTAGCTGTGTATTTATTTTTTGATAGTTTCCTGTTATTAAGTATTTGCCAAGGTAAGTGATAACCAATATTAAGCCAAGCTATCAACGATAATCTGCTCCTTGAGATCTTATGCACTATTTTGAATTATAATTATGATTGTTTATTTAATATAATTAAAAGGCAAGGTTATAGTAGGTAAATAAATTCATTTTAGGCCTCTTCTCATTTTTAACTGAATCTTCATGACCGCAGGGGGTTTTGTAGATGCTAGTTTAATCTGCATGGCCGTAGGGGACTGTGAGAATGAGAATTTTCAAATAAGAACACAAACAAATTCATTTTAGGATTTTAATTTGCTAGCATAACCAGAATTCAGGTTATCAAAATAATGCAAAGATTTCACTAATATTTTTAATCATAGTTTTTCTTTCAGTTCTCATAGATAGTTACTTTTTCTGCTGTTTGCAAAATCCTCTAAAGAATATGTTTCAGCACAATTATAAGCAAACAAATAATGATTCACTTTTAAATAATTCAATTAGAATAAGACATGTGTACTCTCTACCTATTTATCATATTTGTTAGATCCGCGATTATGTACCTAAAAATTTATGAAAATTTAACCAACAATTATTATATGAAATAGGTACAATACTGTCATTATTTTAATAAATGCATATTTATTTTCTTGGATAAACTTCAATGCATGGAAGTTACACAAAAACAAATATGTGTTTATCACACAACACATGATGTGCACACTATGTCAATTTTACTATTATTCTTTTTACATCCTGGACAGTAGAATAAATAATTTATGTTCTTGCCGTGTTAATATATAAACAGAAGACAATAATTAATAGTAATAATACAATTACTTTATTGGGAATAAAAGTTCACAATGACTATTCCTAATATTTAGGGCTACTTACCTTAACATTACTTTGTAGCTTCTCAAAGGATGCTAATATAAGAAAACTATGGTGTTCTATTTTGGGAAAAGAAAATATTAACATCGCCAACAATAGCTCGATATGCTCAGATAACTTTATACCAAGTGATTTTATAATAAAGCTGAGGAGCATAAAATATTTGAAGAATACTTACCCATTACCATATCACCCGATGGAAATTATAAAACTAATACTTAGCATATATTTTAGTAACAGAATTCATTATGAAACCAGAAAATTAAAAGATGTAAGAGGAACCAGAATGAGAAGTATTTTGACAAAAACTGTACTGTTTAAAAATCAATAATTTCTTTGTTTTGGGATATGTAAATAAAGATGCTTTACTACAATATAATTTTTTTTCTCTAACTTTCTGTTCATGAGGTGGTCGTAAATGTTTGACCGGCTTGGTAACTTATTGAGCTAAAGGGTGTTGTGGGTAGTACATTTGATTTCATTATCCACCAATAATAACTGAATTCAATTTCCAGCTTTTATGCATGTCTGTATTATTTCAAATATGTTCTCCCTCCAAGACAATCTTGCCAGTGAATTTGAGGCTTGTCTAATTTGTAGTGTGTCTATTAAATATGCCATTCAATAGTGCAGAAGCATAATAAATTATAATGACCATTCAATATTAACAATTTAGCCATGTGAATATTTATAATGTACTCTTTTATTATATGTAAACTTTCAGAAATAATAGAGAAACGTAATTGATATGAATGATGAGACATTTTATAGATTTCTATCAATAGATATATTTAAAAGTTTAGGCTAATTAAATTTGAAATATATCAAGCATTACCTTACTATAATTTTACATGCCTACATCTTATTATTGCATGAAGAGCAGGTAATGCTGGAATAACAAAAATTTATTTTGATAAAAATATTTACCCTTCAACACATACCCGCCATTGTTGCTTAGGGAATGTTATGATTATTATTTATCCTTTTTTATGGCTATGTAATATGACTATGTTAGAAGTAAATAAGGTATGTAATGAAGAGACAGCTGTTTTGTATCTAAACTTGTTCCTTGATCGGAGGTAATTACACAAAACTTTCCTTTCTATTCGACATATTTTATTTGCCAAACTAAAAATATGTATATCAGATTTTCTGCTTGGCAATAATGACAACTACATTTCAAATACTGTTTCCCCCAGTCTATTAATGAATCAATTTTTAAAGTGGTAACCCAGTACATTTTGCGCTAGAAGTATAGCAGGTTTTTTCCTTGACAGTTGTGTTACAGCAAACGCCAACTATGATGAAGTTGCGCAGTAGACAATTTTGACCTCGCTCCGGACAGTCATGAAAACCACTGATTATACACTTACGCTTTTCTCGTGTTTACGCTTCTTTCATTTACTTGGCAACGTGAACCTGGTTGTAATAAGCCTGTTTTTGTCACATTGTAATTTTGTTCTGATAATGAAACGTTAAAGTGAGATAAAATCAATTGAAATGTTGATTATGATTGGCTATGGAGACAGGTTCCGAATACAAACGCTGATATTTGAATTATTTAACGGTAAATACCCTGATCCGACTATTACACAATCAACTGTTAGCAAAATTGAAAGGAAGTTCCGAGATTGTGGTCATATAAGAAATAATAAATAAACATCTCATATTTGCGACCATGATGACATTCAAATACCAATTTTCAGTCGAATCGGACGATAAATGACAAAACTTGTCCGCCATATTGACGCCGCCATTTTGAATTTTTAATGATCGTCTTCATTTTTCAAAAACTATTTGACTCTACTAGCTTGATATTTCAAAACATGCCAACAGTAAATGACACATTCGATTAGGATAATGATCGATGTTATACAAATATTTTAGATTTCACAGCACAGATTTATGAAGTATACATGTACGTATATCACAATTCGGCTCTGTAATAACCAGTTCCCTGCAAATTTGCCTCGAACAAAGCTGAAAACCATAGAAGAAAGTTCCGATATACTTATAAGATTAAAAAAAAAAACTGGTGGCTTAAAATTTAATAAAACAAAAGAAGTGCTCGAATAAAAGCCGGAGTATTATTGAAAAGATTCTATTTTCTCTTAAGTGTTGCATCTTTATATAAGCCCTTTATTTTCATTATGTCGCTGGCTTGCCACACGTTAAGTGACATTTATTTGAAGATATTTAAAAAAACTTGGCCGTGCGCTCGAATATACTTCCCGCGATCAACCTACGTACACGATATGCCGATCTCTGTCTATTTGCAGGTTAAAATCAATAAGAGCTACACAGAGGACCAAATACTTGTCGCTGAGAATGTGAAAGGATGGATACGCTTTTAAATGATTGACGATTGCGGTGCATTGCGTAATCATTTTACATAAAGAAAATTCAACACACCATTTTAAACAAAGTATTTTTGGCTCTGTGTCGCAAATTACAAAACTTGTCTATAATGTACACTATTGTTCGCAATGAGTTTAAGTCATTCTTGTTTTACTCTAGCAGGTTATTTTTTCCTTAAATCTCAAATATTGTTATTTAGATTATGTATCATACATTAAATGTGGGGCATTAGGTAGTTGCAATTAATGACGATCTCTCAAAAACATTAGACCATGTGATAACTCAAGAACGAAAATGCTCATTACATTGAAATTTGGACAGTAAGTTAGTGTTAGCCAAAGGAAGAGACTTTTGTTCTTGAACAAAATCGATTAGGAAATAAAAAAGTTAATTACACAGCCCCACGAAAACAAAGCAAAATTTAGACCAGCGAACCAGATCCAAGTATGTATGCATTTTGAATGAATTATACAAATTAAGATAAG
The DNA here is from genome assembly GCA_963583905.1 of Stenurella melanura. Classification (NCBI taxonomy): domain Eukaryota; kingdom Metazoa; phylum Arthropoda; class Insecta; order Coleoptera; family Cerambycidae; genus Stenurella; species Stenurella melanura. Next base: position 23,697,876 of record OY757315.1, read on the forward strand.
TTTCTAGTTCTATTTTAGCGTACTACACAATTTTAGCCGACCATAGCATTCTGTGGGATTTTACGTTTTTCTCGTGTCCTTTAAACTTAGGGGTGGTTGTTCTCAACCCTCTAGGGGCAGCTTATCAAGATTACGTTGGACCTGATGCGGTTTCTTATCACTTTAAGAAAACTTAGACATTTCGAGCTTTTTCAGCTCACTGTTGTTTTGGGGGTAGTTTTCGCCCCTCCCTGGATGTGTCATATTAATTGTATGTACACTGCTGTTTAACCTTAATTTGTATAATTCGATTGATTAAGATGTAACAACTAATCTTCTTTTTATCCTATTCCAGGGGTGTTTTCTCTAGCTAATGATTTTGGGGGTGTACGATTTTTTTGTCCTCGGATTCGGATTCAGTGATCGAAAATATATAGGAAACATGGGTCTGGTTCGCTGGTCTGATTTTTTTTGCCTAGGACTATGTTATTTATATTTTAAAAATCTAATTCTTTTGTTTTGTAATGAAACAAAAAATGTCTAAAGCAAAAATAATCCCACACTTCTGAGGAGGGTTGTTAGAAAAATTCACTATACTCGTCAAGCTCTTTCAGAATGCTGTAAAAAAAGTTAAATGTGTTTATACCCAAAATGTATTTTTAATACCAATTTTTTAAATATTTATACCACAGTAACTCCCTCCACGAGACGTAAATAGTTTCAGGTGTTTGTCGAGTTTCCCTAGTAGTAATATAAATTTTGCATGCAAATGGATACGATACGTTTAAATAGTCACGTTATATTTATGATCTACTAGCATATTAAAATGTAATATATGATTGTATCAAATATATCGTATATGCCCGGTCATACATGTAGATTGACTTCATTTGTCAATACATAATTTAACTGAATCGATGCAGGATCGAAAGTGCTATTCATTATTTACTAGTCGGTGAAATTATGTCGTAAACTATTAAGCCCAAGCTAATTACTTAACATATTGGGGAATTATTAAATTTAATTTTATGTTGAAACGATTTTGCGCCATTGTTACTGAATGCACGCCCGATTAGTATCGACGGGCGCGCCCAGATATTATTTATTCGATAAAAATAGATTATGTTTCAGTTCATAGGGCCTTACTATGGGCTACTAATGTTGATCAACGCTACCTTTACTCAAAGAATTAACCATTATACTCTTCCGAGATTTACGTAGTTTTTTTATACAACAGGCGGGTTCGGTAAAACATTTTTCTTGGCAGATGTGAAGTTAAATAGTCAACAAAACATGTGCAAAAAAAAATGAGGAAAAAAAATTGCAGCGCCTGCAATTGCCAAATTAAAGTTCCGTGATAATGGTGGAGCCCATAACGGGATTGACGTCAGTGGCCTGATATAAGCTCCGGCTCCATCCTACGCGCACGTATCCAGCATAGCGCAAGCAGCGAATCACTATAATATTTAAGTTTTGTGACATTTATCGGTGGTGTTTCTTAAAGTCCTAGTCGTACAATGCAACAGGGCGGGGTACCAGAAAGCCGATTCCCGAAACTTACCACATTTAAATGTGCAGATGATGTTTGATTTTTTGACAAGTAATGCGAACCTAAATCAAGCTCAAAGCGGTGGCGCTAAGTACCATACTTGCAGCATATTTTTTATTTGTATTGTATTTGTATTTATTATTTAGTGAAGTTTCGGTAAAGTTTAAACAAACTAACATTTGAATACGTATATAAAACAAGCAATCAGGTAACTTTCATCGTTTGTCTGTAAACTATTTTGTTTCCTGGCAATAAATTATTATTATTTATTTATTTATATTTGTTACAATGAAAATAGGCAAAGATACAACTGACAAATATACGTCGACGCTTTCATGCTCCCACGTTTAAGAATTATAATTAATATATATTTTACTAATGATAGTGATAATGGATTTTCACCAAGTAAAGGTCGAGTCTATCAAATATATATTTATATAAGTTTACCTTGTATTTATTAGATATAAAAATAAAAAATGCCGCATGTACGAAGCAGACTTAATTAACCGCCGGCGTCGCGGGGACTCCATTGATGGGGAATTTTTTATGTGACAAGTAAATATGAGGTAAACTATACCGATTTGGGCGATTTGTGTATATTAAAAACTACTTAATAAAATTGAAGATAAACTTATATGAAAAGCATTAATTGCTAACAGTAGGTATATTACATATAATATAGTGTGAGCTGCGAAAGCTCTTTGGATAATTGCAAATAAATTTACACTACGTACCCACTTTTTACAGATCAGGAGGAGAAGATTATGGAGAGCGCTCAGCGCTGTCGGGCCACTGACGTCACCGCCGTAGCCTCACACACAGGTACGTTTCTAGCCTCGCGGCGACGGGAAGATTTTCAAGTATCAATAAAACCTTTATTTTTGGACACTTAATTTTTAAATTTTATATGGTTGTTTTTTTTCCATGGTTTCTATCGATTTAAGCAAAAATTGAAAACTACCGAACCCGCCTACTGTTTCACATTCTATAGGACACTCTTCGCAGTTAAATGAACGAGTGGCGGCCTTGTCCTACTGCCAGATGAGATGAATGTAAGCCGCTAAAGTTTGCTCCATAATCTTATTGCATTTGTGACAGATCTACAATTCAAAGTTGTTCAGAATTCGATCACCAAAACACAGATATGAAATTTTCTTTCTTTACGGGCCTTATTATCGGTTTTAGAAATGTGCCGATCGAATGCAATATACTCTTCGTTTTCGTTTCGTATTTGCGAAGAGTATACTTAATAAGGCAAATAAAGACAGCTGTGTTATTTATGATGGTTAATTTCTAGTCAGCAATTGTCGGCTTTGTAGAATAGAACAGAATCTTTATATAAGCAAGTCACAATACAGATAGTGTAAGCAAATATTAGGGAATTAACAAGATAGGACAGCCGGCGGAAAACCTTTTATATTTTAGCAATGGCGCCATTGACCTCGACATTTAAATTGGAGTTCTCGCGTAGTTGCCACGATGTGACAATCAGACGGAGAAGGTAACATTAGAATGAGAGGCCGATAGTGAAAAATGGACAACATTGTCCTGATAGAATGACCGAACTCAGCTGTCAGTAGCCAAGGTCACTAAAGAAACAGGTTGCTTTGTACAGGGTTCCCACCAACATTGGAATTTTGAATTCCCTGACTTTCCAGGAACAAAATTTAAATTTTCCAGGACCAAAATATGAAAATATAGTGCATTCCAATACGACTTTGTATATAAGTGGATATTAATGTATATGTATTATCATCAGATCGGCATGGAAAAAATATGAGAAAACCGTTAAAGTATTTTTTGTTGTTATTTATTTTAAATAATGAATAGTTAAAATTACACCTATATTTCTTAGCGAAATATATAAAATTCAAATCTAATAGGTAATAACTTCCACATCCACTTAGTAGATTGGAAGTTTGGTAATCGTAAAAAAAAAAATTGAAATTTTTAACATTGGAAATGTATCTTCGCATATGGGTCGAGATACCAGTTTTCGTTCAAAGTCAAAAGACAGCGGTGTCGCGGTGGAGTGAGACTGTCGTATATGCAACGGCTGATATATGCAAATTTAATATGGGTTGCATATATCACAGAGTGTCAAGTTACCTGTTTTCATTTAAGGTCGAAATACAGCGGTGTCGCAATCGAGAGTGGATTGTAGCTGGGAAAGTTTATGTTTTATGTATGGTGTCACCATTTTCAATGTCCCGATGGTTGCAAAAATTGTGAAATCTGTGAATTTCTTTTTCTTGAAACAGGCTCAGAATGTCATGGAACGTCGAGATTTTAAATTTCAGCGAAAAAAATTGTGTTTGTCGGTCTGTCTGTCTGTAACTTTTATTGTCCGCACGTTTTCTCCGGAACGGTTTAAGATAGTGACTTAAAATTTTGTACACGTATACATTATAACAAGATCTGGAAATTGATTGTTTTTGAACATTTCCGCTGAAGAGTTGGGGGGCAAATAGGGGTAAATAAGGAGAAATAAGTAAAGCAAGCTGGTAAGAGTACAGAACTTGAAATTTGGTGTATGTACTAGGAGCCAAGGCCTCAAATTTTTTTATATTTCCCATCCCCACCACCCCTCCACTTTTATCAATCCAAGGGGTCGATAAAAAAAATTGAGATATTCACTTGAAATTTGGTATACGTATATATTATATTGACATAAGGAATTAGATTATGTTTTGGTATTATTCCGTTGAAGAGTTAAATTAGGGGTAAATAGGGAAAAATAAGTAAAGCAAGCTGCTAAGAGTACAGAAACTTAGGATTTGATGTATAGACTAGAAACAAAGGCCTCAGATTTCTCTCTAATATTTTTTATTCTATGGCTAATAATATCCACAGACTAAAGTCAAATATAGTCAAGATGTTTCCATTAAAGTGACTTGGACGAGAAATTTGGCTGTGGAAGTAGTGATTCCTTAGGCAGCGGTTTTTTGTACAGTAGAAAGTCAGTTCAAAATAATTTACGCGATGACTGGAATTCCAGGATTTTATTGAAATTTCTTGGATTCCCTGACTTTTCCAGGTCTCCAGGACCATATTTTGGATTCCCTGACTTTACCAGGTTTCCAGGTTTTCCAGGTTGGTGGGAACCCTGTTGTAATATATGTTACATGGAGTATTTCTATGTTTATATGTAAGGTATCTATTTGGTTAGGATAGAACTGTACATTGAAAAAATAATTTTGAAACTTTTTTCTATAAAATGAGGAAAAAGCAGCCACATGCAGCTGTCATCCAGGTCTATACGTGACGTAGCACTTGTCGATTTTAATGAGCCAACCTATCTCTTAATAAGCTTGGTCAAATTCGTTTAATGCGTAACCGACAAATCCCGAAACCGTTTCGCTGGATGTTGTGTCCCTTTAAATTGGAGTACACAACAGTCTTCGTCTGTTTCGTCTTCTCCGTCTGACTGTCCTATCTTGTTAGTTCTCTAATCTTTGGTGTAAGTATTAATGAATCGGGAAATGCACCCAAAAATAAAGATTCAAAATTTCTTTAAAAAAAATGCACTAAATTCCGACTTAGAATTAATTATTTTGCTATCAAGACGCAGAAACACCTACGGTCTTTCGCTGAATTCTAATCAAGGAATATTTGTCAAAACTACTCTAAAATTTGCCTGTATAGGATTGCCAATTTTTAATTTTGACAACAATGTTCAATAAACAAAAAATTCACGTAAAAAAGATCTCGGAGGACATCAGGGTACATACGGGCCACACGATTGCGGTGCGGCGTGGTGCGGCGGCGTTTAGAAATTCCTTAACGGAATAGAAGCAATAATAATTTAACAAATATCGTTAAATTTCATAATTAAAAGAATTAAAATTAAGAGACTTTACATTTTTAGGAAGGAACACGGTCATATAGTTGGGAGATTTAACGCGATTTTAATAGGTTTTGTTATTCTAAGTCACGGCTGTCTGAGATGCGTGGTAGCCCAGGTGCTATAATTATGAAAATCTGAATTAGCTGAAAAATATCTTTCAGGAAGAAATGACATGTAAAGATTTAACACAAGTCGCAGAGCGACATTTGACAGCCCGCAGCGGCTTAAAAACGTTGTTACAAAATTATTATCGTTTCGGCAACCAAAATGCTTAACAATCAGGCAAATCAATTATTACATGTATAGATTCAAATTACATAAAGCTACTTATACTGACAAGTTAAATACACTCACTTCGGAATGATATAAGCTAAAAATGTACTTACAGTAATCCGTCAAAAAGTAACAACACGGTAATAATTCATGAAATAAAAACAATTCACTTTAGCATAACCAGAATTAGGTTATCTAGAGTATGCAAAGGTTGGAAATTAAAACTTGTATAGATACATTTTCTTCTTATTTTACGCAGATTACTTTTTTGTTGTTTTTGAAATCCTATAATAAATGTTTTATTACATAATTACATTCAAGTTCAAAATAATTCACTTTAAAAGAATTTAAATATTTTTTTGATATGCGAACTCTAAACAAAATTTGATATAGTTTTGCTTGCAGCCGCACGCTGATATTTGCGTTTCACAAATAAATTAAAGCGTACTGAAATTTTAAATCGAGCATGCGGTGTATTAATGGTAAATAAAGTCTAATTTGCATTTATTCCAAAAACCATCAGTAATCTCCGATTATCATTAAACAATTATTGGGTCAGGTTAAATAAACAACTAGAACAATAATTGAATTTGTAGGCCATATTGGAATCGGGAAAATTAATTAAAATATCCTGATGTTTAGCAATAATTCATTTTAATGGTCGCCGCCACTATTTAGTAAATAACTTTTTTAATTGTTTCGATTCCACTGGATCGGACAGGGTCATTTGAGAATAATTGATTTTAATTATTCTTTACAAGGCTTGATTTCATTCTGTCATTACCGGAAGAGCTTTCGAAACAGAAATTTGCACGTTCGAACGAAATTAATAATCCGGCAGCGGCAAGGAATCTTTTTTGTGTTATTTGGCCACAACTGAAAGCCAACACTTAAGGCTAAGAGAAGTAGGTGAATAACGACCGAACATTTTTCAGTAAATATACACAAATCAAGTTAATCAACACAAAATTATTTATGTATTGGGGTCAACAATTTTTATATATTTCAATATTTAACACACATTTACAAAAAAATGTCCACTATATCTGGAGCCGTCTTTATAGTACGCGATGAGTTTAAGATAGGGACGGTTTCATTAAAGCGCAACAAAAAGCATCACAGAACAAGGAGGAAGTAGTAGCTCCTTTTCGTACGTCACGAGATGAGCTGTCAACTTCACTGACTAATGTTCTAGTACGCCATTTAGTGCTGGTACTAGAACCATGTTCCAGGGAGGTATGTGCGCTAAATAACTATTACTGTGATCTGCCTATTTCACCAATAAAATAAAAAAATAAAAAATTAAATAAAATTAAAAATAAATTTTCTGAGAATACTCTCTGAAAGGTTGAATAACTGTCACGAATTGTTTTGTACAGTGCATAGTTTAGATTTTCACTTGTAATCCCCCAAGTGCTTGAAAATTTTCCTGCAATTAATTCAAGTACGCGGGGGATTCGGTATGAAAATTTCACACGAAAATAAACTAAATAAACACTACTTTCAACTGATATTAAGATTATTCTAAGATATAACAAGATGTAAGATTAGTAGGCAATGAATGGATCTTGTTTACAAAGTGACAGAAACGCATCGGAATTAGTAAGTAGTGTTGTTGTTTCAAAAGTTAAAAGTATAAATAAGAGTTATTTGAAAATGGAATACGTATAATTGATAAATAATATCTTTTCCACCCACTTTAGTTTCAAAAAATTACCGAAAATTATTTAGGATAACTCTATGTGTGTTATGAAATAAGTTTTATTCACTAAAATAAGTGAAACGTTGTTTTCTTACTATATTTTCATGTCTTATACACATGGCATAGCTAAGTTTCACCACACTTAACTTGACAGAGATGGCTTTCAAACTAAACGTCGTTAGATATTTATCATTATTTCATTTACAGTTTAACCAGTTTAAGCTCAATATTTCTATTGTTGAAGTTGTTTTCGAGATTTTTAAAGAATAAGATTATAGAGTATGGAAAAAAACATAATATACAACATGCGCATATTGCGAAGAACTTTGTGAAGTTTAATATGGAGGAAAACCAAAATGAGTTAAGTTATTCATGATCATAATTAAACATGAAATAAAATGTTTTTTCACAAAGCTCGATGATTTTTTAAATAATTATCTCGTTTAAGATAAAAAATAAAATTCCATTTCTACGTAAAAGCAAATGCCAGATATGATCATATGTCAATAATTTGACAGAAAAATTTCCACTTATTAATTTCGTTCAGGGTACCCTGGAGGACAAACATTTTCGGAAATTTTTTGTGTTGCCATGGTAATAACACAAAATCAAAGTTCTGATTGGCTAAAAAAGAGACGTGTGAAATTTTCAGTATTATTAACGAGTTGCTACTTCTTGACGGATTACTGCAAGTACATTCTTAGCTTACATCATCCTAGATTAAGTGTATTTAACTTGTCTTTATGTAGCCTTATGTCATTTGTGCCCATACGTGTAACAATTGATTCGCTTACTTGGTAGGTATTTCTATTTAATTTCAGTTGCCGCAGTGATAATTATTTTGGAATCAAGTTTTTGCATACAGTGTTTAATTTGTCCATATATGGGTTATATTACAACCTTTACATGTCATTTGATCTGATTAAATTATAAAAGACTAGTTAACACTTTATGGATTCGAAATATAAAAGTGAAAAAATTGAAATAGTTACAGATAGACCAGGATCAGCTTATACAGGGCGAGTCACTAGTGTCTGGATGATCAATATCTCCTCAACTGTTTGAAATTTGAAAAATGATAAAAATTGTGGTAGATCAAAAGTGGCATATAATAAAATTATTTTTAAATATACAAGGTGTTTCATACAGCGGTGGCAAGTTATTAGTAGATATTTTTTAATGAAGCACCAAACATTTTTTTATATATTTATATTTGACTATTAATCTTCTATCTAGGCATTTATTATTTTTGGACTAACACTGCGGCATTGGTCCGTTATTCTACATTTTCTGATAAAAAATGCATTTGCAGCGGTCAAGATTAAAATCTGTGAAAAATGTGCTTCCATAAATTACTCGCTTCCAATGTTAGTAAAGTCCCTGTACTTTGTAATTTTCATTCTGACTCTTCCATCTGTGTACTATTTTAGACCACCAGGACTCAGAAGAAGCATTTTATCCTGTTCTCAGTCATCTTGCTAGGGTAACCGACTGTAGATGGCCTTTCATTGTCATCTTGGAGAGAAGTATACAGGGTGTTTCAGGTAATTTCTACGGGTGATTCTACACAAAAAAAAAAATAGAAACATGGGTCCGCAAATCCCTGGCATTTTATTTAATATCTCAGGAACCCTTTGAGCTACAGTGGCTAGTTTTTGCACGTGATTCGAAATCAATAAATGTCATTATCTGATGTTATCCGCCGAGGGTAAATTCAATCAGGGGTCCACAAAACTCGAAAAGGGGAACTTACTTCTACCCCCAAATTTTTTAATGTGAATTTTCTGTGATTGTCTCATCGAAATATGATTCATTCTCTATATATACACAAAAAAGGTTATCTTGTTGTAACGCAGTAGGGCCAACAGGTTTCGAGAAATTTGAACCTAAAGGATATTTTCCAGTTTTCTTACGTAAACAGAATTTTTTCAACGATCCATCATGTTCTTTACATTTTCGGAAGTGCCATGAAGGTCATCTTTTGATCTGCAATTGCAAAAATTCACAACGTATTTTTTGTTCGTAAAAACTTCTTACCACTGATCAACTTACTTGGCTCTTTATTTCGTAATTGGTCGTTAATGGTTCCCAATATTGAATTGTCATTAATGACATAAAACTTAAGTTTCTCATTACGCAGCCTTTAATAAGAGAATTTCAATTTTTGTTTAATATGAGTTATACTTTGGAAAAACAGGCCGGTATTATTATAAGGCCGAGTCTGGGGTAATGCTGCTGAAGCAAGAAGATTGTACGAAGAAGCTTTCCCAAATAGAAGTGTGCCTTGCGAAAGATTTTTTGTAAGCCTAGATCGTTCATTACGACAAAGGAGTAAGTTTTATTCAGAAAAGGAAAATTCTGGCCCAGATCGTTATGTTAGGACCCCAGAAACAGAAGAAGCAACATTAAATGCTGTAAATGCGAATCCCCAAATCGGTACGAGAAGGCTAGCGTTACAGGAAGGTGTGTCAGCATCATCTGTTTGCAGGATGTTAAATGAACAATTACTGTATCCCTACCACATGCAAAGGGTGCAAGCGCTCAAACCAGAAGATCTACCAAGGAAGGAGGCCTTCTGCCGATGACTTGTGCAAAAATGTGAAAAAAATGATGAATTCATTTAAAAAAACTTGTTTACTGACGAGGCGGAGTTCATGCGAGATGGTGTTGTCAACTTTCACAACAATCACATATAGGCAAAATAAAATCCTCCTGCTTTCTTCGAGTCCAGAAAAAACCACCAAGAAAAAAATTCCTTCAACGTTTGGGCAGGTATACTTGATAACAGATTATTAGGACCATTTGTTTTGCCTAATAGATTGGATGGGTTAAATTATCTAGATTTTTTTAAGAAACAATTTAAGAGATCTCTTGGAGGATGTGCCGTATAAGACCAGAAGGACAATGTGGTTCATGCAGGATGATGCACCTCCCCATATTAGAATAGTTGTTCGAAATTATTTAAATACAGCTTAGTCCAATAGATGGATTGGCAGAAACGGACTAGCAGCTTGGCCCCCGATCTCCCGACCTAAATCCTCTAGACTATTTTGTCTGAGGTTATTTGAAAAGCTTTGCCTACTCAACTCCTATGACAAATCTTGAAGAGCTACGAGAACTTGTAGCAATGGGGTGCGAAATTATCAGGAATATGCCAAGAATTTTCAATGGCTCTTTGCTTCAATGAATCATCGACTAGCAGGTGTGGTGCCCATTTTGAACATTTAATTTAATTTGTCATTCTTCAAAATCTACTGAGTTTTTTAATTCAGTAATAATTTGTTTGATGACGTCACTACCCAAAATGGGGTAATTTTAAATGTCTATATTTAACATTTTCCTCAGTTCCTTTTAAAGGGCCTACCTATTTCTGAGAACTCGACTATAGTTATTGGCACAATCATAGGTGCAAGTGAAACTTGAGAACATGCTAAAAATTTTGCAAATGATGACGATTTACTATTTCGTATACAGAAGAAGCATACAGATTTTCTCACAATATTTTTTCTCCACTATGCAGGAGTTAAATGAGAAACCAATAAGATATATATTTTTTAAATTGACCACCCTAAAAAAACAAAAAAATTTAAAACACCACTAAAGAGTATGACAATCAGCTAAATTCTTAATTCAGCCATAACCACATCTCCACCGACTAACTCCTATTACACTGGTCGATGTAGATAAACAGTCGACGACCGAAGTTAATTTAAACACGTCAAACGCAACAAAAGAAGTGAGTTCGTGAATTAGCAAACGACTGTATCAACTGAAGGTGCCGAGCGGAGCATCATCATCATCATCAGCGATTGCTGGAAGTAGAAGCGTTGATATAGCGCAGTTTGGTGGTTCGACTCCTTAATTACAATATTAGAGTTAATCAGAAAGGGGAGGATTCCGAAGTGGAGAGACTCGTTGGCTTCGACCTACGTCTACTGCATATGCATTGCTTACTTACAATGCTGAAAATGGAATTTCAGACTAACTTCGTTGTGTACACCTCCCTCAGCGCGCGCGGAACCAGTGGCGGCGGTTAGAAACAGACACACGTCTCTCTACCTCGAGCAAGATAAAACTAATATACGATTCAAATGTATTTGAGCCCTTGAGTTTAACCGCAAATATGTCAAGAACGTTGAACCGAAAAAAATTGAAAAAATGATATGCTCATTATGTACATCACTCATTGAATATATAATCTTGTGATACTTTTAACATTTTCACGTTGGCAACAGCGATTTAGTGATTTATACAGGTCGTGTGCACGCGAAGTCACAAATTTAGACATCTGTCAGAGCTTAGGGACAACAAACCGAAATTCCCAAGGTGGCAACCGATCGAACATTTCATTATATTAGTACTTTTGTGGACATTATATCAGACAAAATGTCAAGTTTTGGCTGTGTTATTAAGGTGGCCATTCCCTGGTAAGAGACATCCGATAGGGAAATATTTATTATCTTTGCCCATAACTTTCTTTTTTAGTACGTATATTTAAAAAACTAAAAGTGTGCCTAAGTAGAACCATAACAAGACTATTACTATGAATTTTCACTCAATAATTTCAGTGGTTTGCAAAATAGCTAGACTTAAAACTACGAAATAGGAAGATTAACATAATTTTTAAATTTAAATTTAGCTATTTTGCAAACCACTGAAATTATTCAGTGAAAATTCATAGTAATAGTCTTATTATGAGTTCTACTTAGGTACTCTTATAGTTTTTTTAAATATACATACTGAGAAAAAAAGTTATGGCCAAAAATATTAAATATTTCCCTATCGGATGGCTCTGTTTAGTGAATGGCCATCTTAATTGTGGAAGTGTGGCAATACGAAATGACGTCAGTTTTTAGTAAAAATCTTCGATTTTCAACTAGAAAAGGTTGAGGTTAGAACATGCCAACTGATTGCAAGAAGTAAAAACAAACGAGTTTACAGGAGTATTCCATGCATTTTGTTAATGGTAAATTGTTATATGTTAATATAAGAATTGTATTTTTCAGGTGTGTTCATATAGCAGGACAAACTACTGTGTTACAAGACCAGAATCAATCAACATTTACTGTCTTAACATGGCATACAATTTAAAGCCCAGATGTGAAACTGAAAGTGGTTGTGACAAAATAAGTGCTGCTAGAACAATCTATAAACAATTTGGTATAGAAATTAACAGTTTATATAGAGATCTGATGAAGTTTATAAATTAAGAATGAAGAATGAAAGTTCAAAGTATAGTGGATGATCTGCGGACTAAATGTATTGTTTTAAACTACATTGTGGTTAATATTTGAAAACTGAGTCTGACTTTAGCCCATTTTCACAGTTTTGTAATGTTAAACAACAGAATTGAGAGAGAGAGAGAGAGAGAGAGAGATCAACTACAGATTGCGGGGCCATTCAGTAAGTATGTCCAGGGGTAAACTTGGGGCATTCTCAGCTAATGTTATTTAAATGTATTGACACCGGGATAAACGATAAAAGCAAAAAACACTGTATAGAAGTCAATTCTTAATCACCTGTAATATTTCCTAATGGCCTATGTTAGAGAATGTTCAATATATACTAATTTATATTGATACACAATTTCATTATACCAGCCGCCACTCATTTATCGATTATCTATTTGATGATCTTGTTTCTGTTCCTTGTATTTATCCCTTTCTGAAGAATTTATTTTAAAAATAAACAGTTTATCGGGAGCCTCGGTACTATTTCAAGAACATCTAGTTGCAACGATGTCTGGGGCTATACAACTTGCAGTTTTTCAGTGCTAGCTTGACCTGATTATAGTAACACTAAACGACTCCTACAATACGAAGCAGACTTAGAAATAACACATCTAGAGAACTTATACTCTTAACAATATCATCTCTATTTCAACATTACCCAAACTAAACTCGCTGCAGTCATTTTAACTGAATAGCTATTATTTAGAGTAGAGAATCTTGTCTTGGTAAAAGTTTTTAATGTTTCTCTCTACTTTTATATCACCCAAAATATTAGTATGAAATAGTAATATAGAACTTTCATAACTTTGCGAGTTATATTCTTGATGCGACTGTGTAAAACTTTATTACAATTAGCACAAGGTCGGCAATTAACATGAACTCGTAAAAATTAAATAGGAATAATTTTTCAAATTTAATAGGATTTTATATATATTTCCACGAAACGACCTCAAAAACATGTTACTGTCTACAGAATGCTGTTTCGAACTTTTTAATAGTCATCAGTCCATGTATGAAAAAAAATGGATTCCAAGTCCGTCATTTTAAGGTAACAGAGTGTTGACGTTAAGGTGTAAGATGATTTAGTCATTAATCCTGAAAATGATAATATGCCAGGCCATAACCTATCAGAATATCACAGCCTGACCTTATTGAAAGCCTCAGGGTTTTCAAGATATGGGCATTTTTGTGAAATTTTGAAAACCTCTACTTTAGGATAGTATTTTGCATGCCACTGGCACAAAGGATTTTTTCATTTTGCTTTTTGGTGAGTATTCTGGAACAGCTGGAACAAACGTGTATAGGTGTTTTTAGATAACAACGGAAATTTTTTTTTTTTACTAAATTTCGGTTCCACCAAGATTTCGTCTGCTGACTTTGACCTTTGAGGGTGCAAAGAAAAGTTCCAAGCAAAACTTACCACTTAACTTAAAACCTCATTTACATCGGTGTTGCTCAAGGATCCCTGCTCGACCCATTCTGTCAATATTTTTATTAACGATATTGTCATTGACCTGAAACGTACTTGCTGGGCTATATATCGATAATATAAAAACTTAATTAATTAATTCTTGGCAACGTTTAAACCTGTCATCTAGTTGGCAACTTATCGATTTTGGAGTTAATTTAAGGATGTGGCCAAATCTACCGACTGTCTCTTCGATGAGTTGATTGAGAGCTGTCAGATACCAAGATCGAGATATTGCGATTTGGTCAGTTACTCATCTGGTACAAAAATGTCAAAGGCTAGTCAAAGCCTTAGGAAGAAGAGAGAGAGATACCATTTATAATTTCTTGCCACAATTCTACCAAATTTTTTCTTTAACTGACAATGTATTGTTATCAGCAAACATAACTGCATTATATAAAATATTTTCAGGGAGGTCGTTTATATACAATAAGAAAATTACCTGACCCAGTGTGCTACTCTGAGGGACCCCTCTAGTCGTACTGGGATATTTTGAACCCTCCACTGCACCCATCGGGAACCGGAATACATTGTCTTCTGTCGGTAGGATATGATTTCATAACTAAACCCTCGGAAACCATATCTCTCCAGTTTTGAGAGCATTTTTAAAGGATCTATACTGTCTAATGGCTTAGAGAGATCCAAAAATACCCAGCAACATATTCACCCATATTTAGGGAGTTTAGTATTTCCTCAACAAACTGAAAAATGGCTCTTATTGTTGACCTACCTTTTACAAACCCATTTTGCATATTCGTTAATATGTTTTCTTGTTCCGAGAAATTTATTATTCTATTATAAATAATTCTTTCTATTATTTTAGATATGTTAGATATTAGTACAATGGGTCGATAACTACCCGTAGAAAAATATAAATTTATTATAATAATTTTCCTGTCGGCTTAAAGAAAAGTGTTTTTATTTGCTGGCTTTTAAGTTAAAATGTTTGCTCTTTGGGTTATTAAATTCAAATGAATTACAAACATTTATAAAAAAACTTGTTTTGAAATATCCTAGATTTGACATTTTTGCGCTTTAGCATTTGGTTGACTAATCTGCCTAACAAAGGACCACACAGCCTTATTTTTATTTGAAGAATTAGTAATGTGATTAGAATTACGTTTTTTTCTTTTTTATCAACTAGATGCTTCAAGACCTGACAGTATGCAAGAACCAGTGATCCACTTATACACAATAACCTCAAAAACATCAGAAGGGAAATAAAATATGATACCAATTTAGCCTACAGAAATTTCGTGCAGAACTCTGAAGATAATATAAAAAATGATCCCAATAAATTTTGGGCTTTCATTAAAAGTAGAAAAGGGTCGGCCAGTGTATCTGAAGGGATGTTCTTTGAGGGATCTTCGCTAAACAATCCCTCTGATATACTAAATGCATTTGCCAATTATTTGGGTCAATCTTATAATGAGTCCTCATTAGATATCGAGGAACATCATATTGAGACCGATATACCTAACAATAAACGAATTAAACCCAAAATGACGACCGGTCCTGATTCCATTCTAGCTTTTTTATTAAAGGATTGCGCTATCATCTTTGCATATCCTCTAATTCTAATTTTTAACTTAATCTTAAAAAACTGCCTATTTCCTGACCTATGGAAATATTCCAAAGTATGTCCCATCTTCAAAAAGGGAATCAAACTAGATATTGAGAACTTTAGACCAATTTCTGGAATTTGTAACTTCTGTAAAGTCTTAGAAATATTACTTCATGATAGAATATATCGTTCAGTTAACACCAAAATCTCTATTAATCAACATGGATTTATGAAAGGGCGTTCAACAACAAATTTATTCTGTGTAACTCAATATATTTCTGAATCCTTAGAAGAACGTGGGCAGATAGATGTCATATATACCGATTTCTCCAAAGCGTTTGATAGACTTGATCACCAGTTGTTACTTAATAAATTAGAAAAAATCGGCTTCTCATATTCTTTGCTCCGTTTGTTTAAATCTTATTTAATGAATAGGTGTCAGTGCATTGCATTAAATGGGTTCAAATCGATCGAATTTGCTGCCACATCTGGAGTTCCCCAGAGATCTATTCTGGGGCCTTTGTTTTTTAACATATTTATTAACGACATAGTGAACGAAATTAATTTGCCTCACCTTTTCTATGAGGACAATCTAAAAATTTTCACAGTAATTGATGAAATCGATGACTGTTTTCAACTTCAGACTTGCCTTGATAAAATAAACACCTGGTGTATAATAAATAAATTATTCATGAATCCTAGTAAATGTAAAGTAATGTCCTTTTCTTTAAAAACATCACCTTTTATTTTTGATTACAGGCTAGATAATGTCATACTTCAAAGACCTATAATATTTCGCGACCTCGGCGTAACTTTTGATAGTAAATTATCCTTCACTGTTCATATCAATACCATTGTGTCTGAAGCCTCCAAAGCGCTTGGATTCATCGTTCGTACTAGTCGAGAGTTCACTAATACTGATACTCTAAAAATTCTTTATCAATCCTTCGTCAGATCGAAAGCTGAGTATGAATCGCTAATTTGTAGTTCCAGTTATGATGTTCACAAGAATATCTTGGAGGCAGTTCAACGTAGATTTCTTAAATTACTGTGGTTCAAATCCGACGGTACCTATCCAGTGATTGGTTTTCCGCAAAGTAACTTGCTTGAAAGATATTCTATGACTACTCTTGAGGAAATAATTAGTAAGCTTAATTTTCACGTTCCCAGATTAACCTCTCGTAATCACCAAATTTTCTATTTACCTACGCCGCGTACCAACGTACTAAATAATTCACCTTTATATACAATTTGCAGTACTTCTAACACATTATGTAGCGACTTCGATATTTTTAATTGCAGCCTTAGTGACATAAAACAAAATGTTCTAAATTAAATAATCAGTGATTGTCTTTGTTTTTCTTAATTTACTTTGAACCACATATGTGTATATATGTATATATAGTTTTTATATTTAAACATTTTCCATGTTATTTTTTCATCTCTCTTCGTATCATTAGTTATTCATAGTTCGTACATTTAAGTAAATTTTTTTTTCATTTTACTTTCTTTCTATGTTGCTGTATATCTTGTAATTAATGCTTTGTATGCCTTTATTCCTGTTCTGTAATTGGGTATCTTACCTGTTGAACAGTGTACGCAATAAATAAATAAATAAATAAATAAACAAATAAATAAGATGCCTTGTAAATTTCCTTAGCCCCTTTATTAGCAAACATTTCCCTTTTTATTTTACTTCTTTGTTTGATTTCATCAGTAGTTATTTTATTGTTCTTAGTTCTTTGTGTTTTTTTACTTTAAGAAATTAATACAAAAATGTACTACTAATGCTTCGTGCTTCTGCGCTGTTCTGTGCTAGGCACCTTACATTAACAGTATCTTTGGATGCAGGCCGCGTTAAGAGTAATTTGCGACTTCCCCTCGGGGCACCACTGGCTTTCTCGCGTTCTGCAACCCTCCTCGCACATGTACAAAAACACCGCCCCCTAAGACCTGTATAAATTACAAGCAACATCTTCACTTTAACCTATTTTAAGTAATGTAAATTCGGTGTGACTAACATGTTTTTAGTATTTGCTCTTAGAATTCGTTTTGTATCCGGGACCAGAATTTATGGTAATGCGTAATGAAACCTCTCGCCTCACTACTGTTTAATGGTTCCCATTTCGAACTAATTTTGTTTTGAAAACTTTTACAGATGTGTTATTTTTGCAGAAATGGCTTAATTATTGGGGCATCCGAATGTAGTTAGTAAGCGCTTACGGCGTTGTTGGATTTTCTAAATGGCTAATAGTCTAGGAGCGAAAATCAAAGAGGATATTTGCTTGAAAAAAAAATGAAGGAATTCATAAACAATGTACTTAATTTTAACATAAATAAAAAACAAATTGTTGGGCTCATGTCACCAACAGTCTGGTGGGAAAGAGCTTTGTTGAGGCCGTGCTATGTAGCCGGTCAGATCGTGTGTTACTGTCAGACGTACCCTGCAGTAACCGACTACACTGCACATTTATTCATCACTCAAAATATACCACGGTTTCCGTCTTAGGCAACTACACTCGAAATAATTTTCCTGGGTGGTTTACTTAATTAACTATTTTTTTAAGGTGACAACTATATATTTTATTTTCCCAGAAAGTATATCAGGTTTCATTCTTGGCAATTGTGTTAGCTATACGTTAAATATTAATTTAAATATACAGGAAATTATGCTTTTTAATGTTTCAAAAAGTTTTATTAAAACTCTACACGTGTTTCGGCTTATTAGGCCTTTACATAAATAGATTAAAAGCTTTGCATAATTTATACCTTCCATTAGGTATAAATAAGTAAGGAACACATTTTAAATTTAGCAATATCTTGTACTCTTGATAAAGGCCTAATAAGCCGAAACACGTGTAGAGTTTTAATACAATTTTTTGAAACATTAAAAAGCATAATTTCCTGTATATTTAAATTATTGAAGAATGTTTCACAAGGAACCAACCGTAGAATCAACCCAATGTGTTAAATATTATTATCCTTCGTCACATTTTTTATCACAGTATAGTAATCGTCAAAAGAAATTCAATTTTTATTTTGTTTAAAAAGGCTTATGTCATAAAACGTTGAAATTTTAACTTGAGCGAAAAAGAATTCTACCTGTCTATTTGTTGGTCGGTCTGTATTTTTTTTGTGCGCGCGTTTTCTCAGCAACGGTCTAAGATATTGACTTTAAATTTGGTACACATACAGTGTGACCCATATTGAATGGAAATGCCCCTGTAAAACATATGTCTATTACCTGATTTTAATGGGGCTTTTTTTAAAGATACGCCATCGAAAGCTCTACTTTATGACAAAAATTTAGAGATAAATTTCAATTTTCAAGACCTACTATGACTTTTTTTCAATGTCAAAAATGGACAAATTGGATCTTTTTTATAAAATCTAATGATACCACTGGATTCAGAAACATATTAAATGGATAAATCCAAAATTTCGTGAAAAAATATTAAATAATGACAGATTTATGACAAATTTGATGCAGGTAATATTTTATAAGTTTTACATGATTTTTTTCTAAAAATCGAAGTAGCTCATGAAAAATAAACAATAGCAAGATAAATTAGGTGGAGTTTTAATAAATATTGTCTTTTTATTGAGTAATGACAGATAATAATGGGGTCCCATGGAAAACAAATTTTTAAGTCAGACGTCAAATCTTTAAATACGCATATACTCGGAATATATTGTTATTGAAATTATAAAATTGATCGATATTATGAATACTCTAAATGTAGTAGAAAAAATTGAATTTGTGCGTCTTAGAGGAGATAATAACAGAACTTTGGGAGATGTAAGTGAGATATTTAATAATAGGCATCCGAATAGGCCCAACATCATTAAAAGTACCGTTTCTAAAATAAACAAAATTTTTAAAGAGAGAGGCGCTCTGACAAGGCGAATTATAGGAACGGATAATGTACCCAGGTACGAGCAGACCGTTTTAAATTATTTTAACAACAATGAAAACGCCAGTGTAGGAGTAGCTAGCTTAGATTTGAATTTACCTAGAGAAAATATTCGCCGATGCATTAAAAAGAATAATACCATTCAAAACCAAGTTTTTACATACGTTGGAACCTGATGATGATGAAACACGGATGAAATTTTGCTTGTGGGCTCAAGGAGAGTATCTTAATAACAGAATTTTTTTGAAAACTACCTTATTCAGCGATGAGGCAACTTTTACCACAAATGGGGTGGTATCGTCACAAAATTGTAGGTTTTGAGCTACAGAAAACCCAGAGTGGGTCATTAATTGTAAAAGTTAATATTTCCAAAAAGTTAATGTTTGGTGTGGGCTACTCAATGAAACAATCATTGATCCTTTCTTTTTTTAAGGTAATATGAATAGCATGCAGTTTTTACAGTTCCTAAGAAATGAATTTTGGAATATACTACAAGAAAGAGTAAATTTACACTTTCAATTAGATGGCAGCCCTGTCCATAATGTCAGAGTGGTTACCAGAAGGCTTAATGCTAACTTTCTTAATCGATGGATAGGTCGAGGTAGCCCGTTAATCGAATGGCCACCCCGATCCCCGGACTTAACACCGATGGACTTCTTTTTATGGGGTTTAATAAAATCTTAAGTTTACAGGTCATGCCCGAGTAATAGAGATGATTTGTGTGCAAGAATAAGACAAGCTTGTGCAGAAGTTACCCGGCAACAATTACAGACTGTCGTAAAGAATATTAAAAACGATTCGACAACTGCATCGAAATAAACGGCGGCCTTGTAGAGGCTACAAAAATTTAAGATGAATTGTATTATCGTATTTTAGTTTTAGTTCAATGTTATAATGTGTTATTTTGTTTATTAAATACCTAATTATTATTACTTTCAATTGTTCATACATGTTTTTAAGTCAAATATGATTAAGTTTGTTTAAAAGACAATATTTATTAAAACCATCAACTTTATTTTTCTATTGTTTATTTTTCATGGGCTACTTCGATTTTTACAAAAAATGATGTAAAAGTTATTATAAAATATTACTTACATTGATTTTGTCATAATCTGTCATTATTTAATATTTTTTCACGACATTTTTACACATTTGAGATGTTCCTGAATTCAGTGGCATAGGTAATTTTATTAAAAAAACGCTAATCTTTGTCCATTTTTGACATTGAAAAAAATCATAGTAGGTCTTGAAAATTGAAATTTAAGTAGAGCTTTCGATGGCTTATCTTAAAAAAAAAGCCCCGTTAAAATCAAATAGACACATTTTTTACAAGGGTGTTTCCATTCAAAATGGGTCACATTGTATGCATCATGACGAGATCTGGAACTAGATTATATTTTGCCCTAATTCCGATGAAGGGCTGGGGTCAACCATTCGGGTGGTATCAGTGGAAATGCTCCTATTTATTTATTTCATTAGTTTAAATCTTAAATTTATTGCAAAGAAACAAATAAATCATACTACTATTATTATGTGATACTCCTCGCGTTTTTGACAGCGACGACTTCAACAATTTTACTTTACATGAAGGAGCAATTAGAAAATTTTAATTTTTGGCATTATACTCATTCAGAATATGTAATTAAAAAAGTTACATCGGCCTATTTTACTTAACGACTCGAAGCAATAATATAATTTTAAACGCATTTAGCTAGGGAAATGGCGTGCAAATTCTATGACGAAAAGTGAAAAGAGAACATATAACTATGACACTTTTTTCTTTCTCAAATTTTTTGGTATGGTGAGAGAATATGGAGGGGGAGGGACTTTTTTAAACGAATGGTTACTGATATCTGTCCACATAGGTAGTTAGTATCTGTACTTGACAAACTCCAATTACACTGGCAGGCGGAAATTCGGGTCGGTGCGCGGTAGAGAGAATTTTAAAGAAAGAAAAAACTTTTTTTTTTCGTCATCGAATTTCCACGCCATTTCCTAGACTAATTCGAACGATGCCCTAGCTATGTGAGTTTTCGATTGCTCTGAAAAGGTTTGATTCTGTTTGATTTCTGCGAGACCGACTGAAACTGGCCTAAATTTTTACAATAACGTACGATTTTACCAAGGAACTTAAACATTTAAATAGCGCTTTCAAGCAGGTTGTAAGGTTGACTGGCAACTTGAGCGTTTGCAGCGAAATACTGGAGGCAGATACATTTATTTATGTACACGTACAATTTAATGGAAAATTGCATAAATCAGCTTACTTTTGGGCCGAGGAAACGCGCTTAAACTTTTGAGCCAACTGTGTAATTCCAGCGTAACATAAAGAAACACTTTACAATAAAACGCATAGAAAGTAAGCTCTTTCGGTAACTTTTCCGTCCATTATATTTTTTGAATTCAATTCAACAGCGACATAACTCAGAGTTGCACTTGGCGTAAATACGTTACAATTACGTACGCAATACGTTATTTTTGATGCTTAGATTATGGTTGTTAATATGGTAAGTAATCAAGGTTAAAAAAATAATTCCATTTTGTTTAGTAAAAAAATATACTTAAATGGTTTTTAACAAAATTTTGATATGACAATAATATACATTTTGCACAGTTAGAAAGTGAAAACTCAAGTAGAACTTAATGTTGACTGGCACTGGATTTAATGTTGGTGACCCACTGAATGGAAACACCGATAAGAAAGGTATTTTACTATTCGATTATAACGGGATCTTTTTTTAAAATATAGACCATGTAACGAAAAATGCTTTTTCGCTGAACTACCCGTGCTACATAAATTTGAATTACCCGCGGTAAACGCCAACGCGAAGTCAACAAGTACGCATACGCGGGTAGATACATCACTGAGGCCATTTTTTAATATCGAGGCTTCTTCACTTTTGCTTTTGACGCTGGTGAGTTGAGATCGTTTACTTATTCTTTAACGGATTTTCACGTTTATTTCTTTAATACTTTGGTATTTTGAATATATTTGATTGTTAAATGAGGTCATATTATTGAGGTAACGTTGCTGTATAGTTATTTTTGGAAATTGTCAAAGGATATTCCGTGTAAAAATTAATTTTTATTGAAGCACGTGTTTGTGCGATTTCGGTGTCCACTGGACATGTATCTTTGTTAACTCATTAATTATCGAGGCAACTTTGTATTTTGTGGTCGTTTGAGACGCAATACCGTGATGTTTTATCAATCTTTTAGATTATTGTGGACGAGGATTAAATTATCACAATTTAAATTTTTTTGCTATTGTCAACTGGTTCTTTATATTACCCCTTTTCATGTAAAACCTTGGACCAACCGAAGCACCGCAAGAGGAGAAGTTGGATAGGCCAGAACTTATTACTCATTGGCTGGACATTTTTTTTTCCAAACGCAGCGTTTCCCGGAAAAATCCTCGTAGACCAGGACACGACCATTATTTGGTCCATATTCCCAGGTACCTGCGGCCATTTCCAGGGTTCGACCTCGTTGGAACTCTACGCTATCCACAAAGTTGAGTAAGCCTAAATCTCCGTAAAAAGTTCTCCGTTGGTCAGAAAAAAAATATATTGTAAACCAGCTGATCGTTTCTTAAATTGTAATTTTTTTAATTAATCTTCAAACTTAACTTTTTTAACTACATTTTTGTCTGTTAGTTAACTAATTAAATCAAATTTTTCATCATTAATATTTTTAATAATCTGTAAAGTGTTGTAAAATGTTTGCTCTTATACTTATGTTAATATATTATTTGTTTTATGTTTGATTGTTTTCTCCCCCTGATAAAGTTTGCAAGAGTGTTACGTACTGAATACGCTTTCGTCCAAATTTTTTGTAGTTTATTAAAGGTTTGTTTGGTTAATTTGACAATCAAATAATTATTCAAAAAAAATATATATAACTCTTCTCACCACAGAGTGACCCTCGACTAACCCTGAGCTAACTGGTTGCTACTCTTTCATAGCTTCCTCAGCAGCCAGCTGAGAAAGTTGTGGTTGCAACCACAAAGCACTTTACAGTAATAGCAAGAATTTAGAGATTAATTTCAATTTTCATGGCCTACTGTGTATGATTTTTTTAAAATAAGATTGGCGATTTCTTTGTTGAAAATTCATTCCGGTGAATTCAAAAACCTCTCAAATGAGTACCTACATACTAAATTTGGTGAAGGAATCCTGAATAAGGGCAGATTTATGACCAAATTAATGTAGGCAGTATTTTATACTTGTTTTTTTTTCAAAATAAAGTAACTTGATAGTTTTAATAACTAATGGTATTGAATCTAATTAATAAAAGATAAGTCATTTGCCATACGCCAAGGATAAGAATCTAATAGGAAGCCATGGAAAACTATTTTTAAAGTCAAACGTTAATTCAATCTAGCAGATTATTCTCAAAGTATATTATTACAGAAATTATGAAATTGAGCAATAATAGTATCCAGTATTAGTTTATTTCAGTTAGATAGCAGCCCTATCCATAATACTAGAGTGGTTACCGAATGGTTTAATACTAACTTTAATAACCGATGAATAGATCGGAGCAGCCCGCTACTTTGATGGCCACCCCGGTCCCCAGACTTAACACCGCTAGACTTATTTTTATGAGATTTAATATAGTCAAAAATTTACAAGTCGCGCCCGGGTGCTAGGCAACAGCTGTATGCAAGAATAGGACACGGTTACAAAGGTTACCCGGCAACCATTACTGTCGTAAAAAATATTCGTAAACGATTCGACAAGTGCATCGAAATAAACGGCGGCCTAGCAAAGGAAACAAACATTGAACATAATTTGTATTGTTATGTTTTAGTTTTAGTATAAGTTGCATTCGTTATCATTTTGTTTTGTTTGTTTTGTTGAAATAGGCTTAGGATCGCACGTCGAAAAAAATGTCTGCTATTTGACAGCTACCAACTGTAAATATCGTCTATTTGACATCAGATTCGAGTTCAGCAACCTCAAAAACAAAGTTTTTTACAGGGATGTTTCCATTCAAAGTAGGTCACACTCTATGCTTAAGACTATACGTGAAGCGTCATTCCCACTTCCTTAGTAACTCTTATTTACTATACGATTTTATTCGTTTAATAAACTCCCATAAGGAAAAATCCCTGTAATAACTCATAAAGGTTATTTACATTTTTCGCGTATTTTCGTCTCTGGGTCCAGAAACCCAGCAAAAACGTAAGTTTAAAATAATGGAACCTGATAAATGGTCCCTTGCAACTGCATCCGACTAGTTCCTCACCCTGAATCATTATTAAATAGAGCCATTGTGGCTGAATTCCTGCGCGGGGCATAGATCGATGTAGGCGATGACATTTTGAATGATGCTCAGTTGTTTGTCTGCTCAGTAGTGTATCAGTCACTCCGATGGCAAGCCGCTGCTTTTTGTATTTCTTCATCGTCATTTTTCTCTTTTAGTTGTTAAAGCTTCAAAAGTCACCAGACAGTAATTGTTGGAGACGTTCGCAAATTTATCCACGAACAATGTGGGCTTTTTCAGGCTCGCGGAAGCGCTGGATGCCGGGAAAAAACGCAGGATTGATGGTTCGTGTGCCGTCGCAGATAAGATACAATTTTAATAACAATGCATTAGATAGATTGTTATTAGGTTCTCGTTTCTGTTCTGCCACGGCTGTGAATGTTTTTATTTATTTCTCGTGCTAGTTTTGCTGTAGTTTACGGTTGTTTCTTCTGCATGACAGCAAATCGCAGATAGATGGATAGATATTTTATTTAACCAGATTGCATAGTACA
This sequence comes from Stenurella melanura, assembly GCA_963583905.1. Classification (NCBI taxonomy): domain Eukaryota; kingdom Metazoa; phylum Arthropoda; class Insecta; order Coleoptera; family Cerambycidae; genus Stenurella; species Stenurella melanura. The sequence goes on from OY757315.1 coordinate 23,723,165, forward strand.
ACATTTTTGCGAGTCAAAGAAAAACAAAATAATATAACTCTCTATAGGGTTATCGAATACATACCGTGTGGCATGCGGTTGCATACTATTATTTTTAACATTATGTCGGTAAACCTTTCTCACTGGACAAAAAATATATATGATTATTTAATTAAAAACTTAGTACATATATTCTATGTGACAATAAAAAAACCTGCCTTGATATGTGGAGCAACGAAAATCTCAACTCCCAATAGACCATATCCTAGTGGATAGAAACAAAAGGGATAGAGTTAAAAATATTAAGGCAAAAAGAGCACCAAAAGTCAACACAGACCACAAAATACTATATGGAAAACTAGAGATAAAGAAACAGTACGTAAAGGATACAACAAAATAGCAAATGACACCAGGAGGAAATGGAAAAATAATTAACAGGAGAAGAACTTAATTGGTCAGCAATGAGTTCAAAAATAAAAGTAGCGGAAGAAATCTCCCAATAGCCCAACAAGAAAATATATGGAAAACTGCTGCCTGAGGAATCACTACTTCCACATCCAGATTTTCCTTCTAAGTCTCTTTAAGGGTAAACTTCTTGACTATATTTGCAGTTTAGTATGCGGAAATAATTAATCATAGAATTTTAATAATATTTGGGGCAGATGTCATAAAAAAATATACAGAATAAGCTTCGTTAAGACATTGAAAATGAGTTTGGCTAACTATCAAGCCTGACATGATATTTACAAAATCTGCAAAATGTACAGGGGATAGGGGAATAAAGGGGAAATAAAGAACTTTTAGAAATTTTCAAACTTTTATTAAGCTGCGGATAGAGAATTAAAAAGTTACACAACTCGGGGTAATTTTAATAGGCTTTTCAAAAAAAGATGGGTATCGAAAAACTAAACTTACTAAAAACATAAGTTTTACAAAAACGACGCTAGGCGTCGGTCAGCGTCGAGACGTAAAAATGCAAGAATATGAATCTAGGTATCAAAATTTATTAAATACACAAGTTTTACAAAACCGATCCTATTCGTCGGTCGGCGTTGAGACGTATTAAAAAGAAATCTGAGGCCTTGGTTTCCAGTATATACACCAAATCCCAAGTTTCTGTACTCATACAGCTTACTCTGCTTATTTACTCCTATTTACCTCTACCTAGCCCCCCACTCCTTCAACGGAATCATGTTAAAATATAATCTAGTTTGAGATGTCGTTATAATACATACGTGTACTAAATTTCAAGTGAAAATCTCAATTTAATTTTATCAACTCTTTTAATAAGGGAGTGGGGGTGGTGGAGGAATGGAAAATATTACAAAAAAAAACATGAGGTTTTCGCTTCTAGTATAACCCTTCAACGGAATAATTCCAAAATGTAATCTAGTTCCTGATGTCATTATAATATACCAAATTTCTAGTGAATAACTCAATTTTATTTTAACAACCCCTTTAATAATGGAGCGGGGTGGTGGTGGAGGGAAGGAAAATATTATAAAAAATTTTGAGGCCTTGGCTTCAAGTGCATACACCAAATTTCAAGTTTCTGTACTCTTACCAGCCTACTTTACTCATTTCCCCCTATTTATCCCCAAATCCTTCATCAGATATATTCAAAAAACAATCCACTTCCAGATCTCGTTATAATATATACGTGTACAAAATTTCAAGTCAATATCTTATACAATTCCGGAGAAAACGTGCGGACAAAAAAAAATTCCCCACAGACCGATCAACAGACCGACAGAGAAAATTTTTTTCTCTCTCAAAGTTAAAATCTCTACGTTTCATGATATTCTAAATCTACTTCAAGAAAAAAAGAAACGGATTTTTTTTTACAATTAGGTACTACATTCCCAACCCACTACGTGGATGTGGAAGCAAAACTAAAGAAAATAAAGGCCACTGAAAAACAATAACATAGGTACACCATTCATAGGCGAATAGTTAAAAAGAGCAGCAAAAGAAAAAAGAGAAGCAGAGAGAAGGCATGAACAGAAAAAAAGTAGGGGACCCTTAGAAAGCATAGAATCCCTCCGTACACAGTAGTGTAACTTAGCTTATGTCAGAATGAAGTAGCTCAAAATAGGTCAATCTCAGAGTATCCGTTAACAACGTCCTTATTAGATTACGTAAAACAAATACCGATCTCGATAGTTTGTGATTTGGTTGTGCGATGTGAGAAGGCCAATTTAATCTATCGTCAATAGTGACGTCGAGTAGCTTTTCGCTATTTTCCCGTAGTTATATTATGACAGCTAGAAAATACCAGTATTTGAGCTTTTTCTTCACTTAGTTTCAAATTACTAGATGTATGATAAACAGTGTTGGCACTTTTCAACAGGAGGGCTTTGACATAGATAATAAACAACATAGGCTGCAAAACTGAACCCTGGGGTACTTCGTGTGTAACTGACCTCTAATTGGAATTTTTGTATACATGCAGTTTGCTTCCTATTCGTCAAACCAGATTTAAGAAATGTTTGAGATAAACATCTAATCCTATAGCAGTAAAGCTTGTTTAGTAAAATATCGCGCGAAATACAGTCAAACCCCCTTGATAATATAATTGATACAAGTTTGCTAAGACTATTGCCCATGTTTACGACATAATTTCAAAAAAACGCACAGGCCGTATTTTCAGTATTATTTAAAAAATCTTGGAAATAATGGTGATGATGTATGTGGGGAGGTAACTTCCTATTACAGAAATTCCACCCTTTTTAAAAATCGGTATCACTTTTGTAATTTTAGAAGCATCGGAATAACTTCCTTCATATACAGTATGTCTCACTTTCCATGACTCCCATATCACAGCTCTCTTATTAACAATATGTTTTTTTTAAATTAGGGTGTAAGGTACTTACTGATAAGGAAAATTTGTCACGGTAAAATATTTTAAAATCCATCAGTGGCGTCCGTCGTTAAGAAGAAAAATATAAATAATTTTCCAAAAAAATATGTTAGGAATAGTTTTAACTGCAAAACAATCTCGTAATCTTATTCGTTGTTATCAAAAACTTACTGAAACCGAATTTTAATAAGATAGTGTACTTGGTGTTCACGTAATAGAAAATGAAATTTGAAATGAAAGTATCAATTATTACAGTAATCACTGTATTTTCGGACGTAATTTAGAGTTAATTAAGCTGAGAGAAGACAGGTTTTGGATTCAGAATTAATCACGTGACGTCAGTCAATGTACTTATCAGTCAATATCAAACAATAATTGACTTGGAAATAAAAAATAGTTCAATTTTAGACACATTTGTTCACGAATAATTCAAAAGATAATAAAATGTACATAGATAAGTAAATCACAGTTCGCTCTACATATCACATAATTAATTCTGAATGGAACGAATGTCTTCCTTCAGCTTAATTAACTCCGAAAATAGAGTTATGACTAATAATTGGTATTTTAAAAAGGAAAATTTTATTTCCTGATCTTGTTGAAATTCAGTATTAGTAAGTTTTTGATAACAATGAATATGATTATGAGATTGTTTTACAGTTAAAACATTGCCTAATATCTTTTCTTGGAAAATTAGGTTAATTTTCCTTCATAACGACGAACTCCACTGGTGAATTTTTCAATATTTTACCGTGACACAATCTCCTGATAGGTAAGAACCTTCCACCCATTTTTTTTAAATCGCGTTTTTAATAATGAAGCCGTGATTTGGGAGTCATGAAAAGTGAGATATACTGTATACGAGCATTAAATAAGAGTGTTAGAGGATGAATAATTATATCTAAAATTTCATTGATAATTTTACTATTCATGCCATGAATGTCTGTACAGTTCTGTACAGTCTGTATAGTACACCAGTTTTTCAGTTTTATAGAGCTTTAATGACTTCGCTATTGTCAAATTGTGCATAAATTCAGCATACTGATTTTTGTTTGTAGGCGAATGTTAAGTATATATTCTTTTTTAAGCATGTTATAAGATGTAATAAGACATGGATTTTTTGAGGAGTTACAGACAACTTGTCCCTCATGTTCCTTAGATCTTCATTAAACCATCCCACCGGTAGTTTATTATTATTAGCCTTACAGGTTCTTAACAGGAAGTGTTTTGTTATTAGATCCGTATAAATTTGTGTTAGAAAATCAACATGAAAAGTGGAATTTGCTGAAGGACTTACGGAAAAAGATCAATCAATTTCAGCAAACTATTTTTTCTTAGTTGTGTAATCTCATTGTCTGTTATTTTAAGTTTTTAAATCTTACAGGCAGATTTCATATCATTTTTAAAAAACATTATTTGTGCTTGATGATCCGCTATGAAGGTCTCTACTACAGCCGATTCATAACCACCATCCCCTACATTGGTGAGTATATTATCTAAATAAATCGAATATTGGGGCGTAACTCTCGTATAGAGATTGTTATTTCTAAACTAAAAGACGTAACTAAGCATATAATTCAATGCAGATTTTCACGGCCGTTGTCCAATGAAGTACTTTCTTCCGGGTTTTGCCGCAGTCGTCGAACTTGACTTGACGTTTCGCTGATCATGCTGTCAGCTTCTTCAGAAGGGTTCCAAAGACTTTGGAGTCAAGTTCGACGACCGCGGCAAAACCCGGAAGAAACTACTTCACAAGCATATAATTCATTTAGAATTGAGGAAGTTTTGCAGAAATTAATATTATAGTCACCAATCACGTTTATATTCTTGAACTTGTTAGAGCAGCGTATCAGCAAATTCTCCAAATATCACAGAAAATATCATAACTGTAATAAATCCCGGATGAAGAAACCGATATTTTTTAAAGACGATGTCTTTCGTAGACGGAACTTTCCCACGCATAAACTCATTACTGGCTCGGTTTTTTCACGATGACCTAATAGGAAGATCAATTAATTTAGTGTCGGGATACAAGATGGATGAGATAAACGCCATGTCTCGTTTACATTGATTTTCCTCGTCTTTTATAACTTGCCTCCGTCCCCAAAGGATAAAAAAGAATCACTAAAATAGCATATTGTAATAGTAGCGTGGAGATTCTCATTGTAAAAATGATCAAATTATAAATAAAATGAACACACAAAGTTGATGTTTTATTCAGTTAAAGTAAGTGCTTGAAGTGCAATCCATCATTATCAATTGTTGCTTGAGCTATTTTTAGCATGGAATCGCGTACTTTTGAAAACATATTAGACATCTCAATACGCTGCCTTAATTGTTCTCGCTTCGCTATATGCAATTTGTTTCATGCAACTCTATAAGAAGTAGTTGCAAGGGATGAGGTCTGGTCACCTAGCTGGCCATTCTAACTCCTGTGATAGTTACGAGAATCACCCCTAACTGGAACGTCATACCCAGAGAACAGATAAACAGAGCCGTACTTTGAATTTATCTGTTAATGTCGCGAATGACAGTCAGTGCGTTCACCAAAGCGTAATATATTCTTATTTTGACGCAAAGCAGAGTAAGATTGTTTAATTTCCCAGAAACGTCGTAAATTTCTACCCAAAACACGATTTTTAAACGTCTAGTATTATTTTGTTCATCTAATGCGCAAAAATTTGAAATACGGCTCTGAGTACCCTTGTCAGCAGTAATTGTGTCGACTTTGATATTTTTATGGACAGTTTTTATCGCCCTTTTACGTGAACTGAACAAATGGAGACAACTATACCACTATCGCTTGACCTACTATTAGCATATAACAGTCATACCTTCAAGTGGCAAGCACCAATTGGTATAATTTCCTCGCATTACGCTGACCGGTACTGTATACACGAACATACTGATACGGTAACACATTACCTAGAGCCAACCCTGGTCTTGACACCATTTATCGCTTCCGATTTCTGGCTGTTTCTCAGCGAGCCCAATTAAAAAGACGTGTATAATTTATTTACTACAACGGTGTGGAAACGGTACGTTTCATTTTTCTGAAAGCCACACCACACCGTAGCAACCTAAAAATAAAAAAGGGGATTACCATTCACTAGCTCGATTCCTGCCGCTATTTGCAGACAGTTATGAATGGAGCTAATCATTATATCGCTTGTCATTTTTTACCTCTTCAACATAACATCTCCATTAATGATCTCGCGCACGCCTACCAAGATGCATATTTTCTCTCTAGTTAGAACAGACAGAAATATAAATCTGCGGTGCATGTGAAAGACATATGTTAATGGCATGTGTGAGGAATTCCTATTAAATTTTAGCATTCACATAAACAGCTTAGTTAAAATCGTGAAGACAGCTGTTATGACTGTTTCCTGTTATGATTCATTTTTTATTTGTTTTGTGTAGCGCCAAGCCCGTACGGACAAATAAAAGAAGTCAGGTTAATTTTATAGCCCACATGGAGATGTGAGTGTAATATATTTCGAGAAATATACGATCACGTCTTCGATATGAAAATCAGGTTGTAAATGTGTTTTCTCCCCGGGAATAAAGAGCGACAATAGGAAAAACGCCAAACAGTCTGTGAATTACGTGGCACATGCTTCATTGCGTGGTTCTTCTGGGTTTGTGAGGCCTTTTTAGCAATTATAAGTAATTTTTGAATTATTGATTCTTTCACATACTATAGTTGACATTTTTTTTATTATTACGTATTCTGATACAGCTGGACTCCTTCATGTACAGAAAAAAATGTATGGAAGTCGGTGCTTGCAAAAATGCCGATATAGTCAGATAGTCGAGTTACAAAGTCACATCGCCCCAACCGTTCCATAGTGGTCCCAAATCGAGTTTTTTGGTTCAAAAATGGCTAGAGAGAGTAAAGTAAATCTTATCGGAAATGATTTTTTTTTTTTTAATTAAAGATTACCGAAATTCCAACAAATCCTCGTAGCCCGAATTTTGAAAAAAAAAATCCTTTACCTATTATTATTTTTAAGTTAAAGTTTTTTCACAAAACTTGTTGCTCTCGGGTTTTTGGGGTCACTAAATTCGAACTAGAAATCAAATTGGAGAAAAGATGTCAATAGAGGAGAACTCAAATTTCCAAATGGCCATTATTTTTTTATTTAAATATATAAGAAAATTGACGTAAGGGTTTTTGGGCTTCTTAGAGCCAAATTATCTTATGAAGTTATTTAGTTCATTATAACAAAAAATATTTTATAAAATGTTTGCACTCTTTATTATTTTTTTAATAAAAAAACTCGACTTGGGACCACTAAGTGCTCAGAGAACACGTTTAGTGGCAATGTCTCTGTTATGTACGATACGACTATTTATTGTTCATTCCTTAATATCACTTTCTTTGTGTATCAAAGTGAAGATGTTTATTTTGTTGTAATAAATGTTAAGATTCCCATTATTAGGATTTTGTGCTATCATGAATAAAAAATGCTAGTATTGTGTAATTCTAGATGCATGAGTACAAACATGACAATGCCAAATAAAATATTTATTAGTTTACCACAATACATTACAATACGTTTTTTTATGTTAATATGCATATACCGGTATTTACATAAGTCAAAATCTTGGATAAAAAGAATAAAATTATTATAGTATACATATATTATTATTAAATTAATAAATAGATAAAAATAATTAAATTGAAACATAAAACATTAAAACAGCTAAGTATAGTGTTTAGAACATATTTGTAAACAGCTATGTCAGTTAGGCATAGGGTTTAATTTCCTCACAAATGTCACCAACTGTATAAAGAACGCCTTACTGATGAACATTTTAATTGTAGCTCTGAGTTTATCTATGGGTAGTTCTCTGATTTTGGGGGGGAAGACTATTAAAAAGTATAACTTCAAAGTGATTTATGCCTGTTTGGCTTTTTGTTAACCGTGTGAAGATCGTTCTTAAATTATTCTTGTTTCTGGTCTCATGATTATGGACTTCTTTATTAGACATGTATTCATTAATGTGCCTTTTAATGCATGTTAAGCATTCCAAGGCGTGTGTATACAGGGAAGTGTTAAAATTTTACCTTCTATAAAAACATCCTGTGTTTCTCTTCTATAATCTACCCCAGCCACAACCCTGACAGCTCTTCTTTGTAAACCAAAAACTCTGTGCCTCCAAGCGGAGTGACACCATGCGATAATAGCATATCACATACGAGATTGTCATAGTGCAAAATATGCTGACCTAAGAACTTGTATTGGGACAGCTTAGGATAACTGTCGAAGACAATATATATTTTTAGTGATAGCAACGGTCAGAGAGTGTCTCATTGCTGTTTTGTGTCTAGGAATACTCCTAGAAACTTTACAGAAGCTGGGTTACTATCTGTACCGCTTAGATCACGAAGGAAGGAAGTCTTGACGTTTTATTTGGGCTTAAGCATAGTCGATTTATTGCGAATCAGTCTTCTGTCCTTGACTGTACCGATATATACTGTCTTTCAGAGTGTTTAGGTCAGTGTCATTCATTATTAGTGTAGTATCATCTACGTCTAATAGACAGTCTACAACAGTTAGCGTTGAGGACAGGTCACTAATGTACAATAAAAATAACACTGGGCCTATGATAGAACCCTGGGGCTCACTTACATGAAGTTCTTTGGCGTTAACCGAACCTAAGCGTACGGACTGAACACGATTAGAGAGATATATGACTGTACAAGATGGCGACTTGCAGCACTGAATTTGTATACAGCTAGTTTATCAAGAGAGGATAGAGGCAAGAATGTTGTGATAACGTACTATAGGAAAGCGAATAACTATAAAACCTAGAAGTTGTTCAAAACTCATTCAATGTAGTTAGTATACTAATTAAAAATGCCTAGTATACTGTAGTCGCCACATAGGATGAGGCTGCTTGAAAGACGAGTTCTAGCCAAAAAATGAGAAGACTGTTACGTGATATATTTGACTAACACAAAGTTCGTAAAATAAGTTACATTTATGTGATAACTAAATCACAATGTATTCTAAAATAGCTCACACATTACTTTTTAAAGTAGTCTTCTTGATATGAAGTCTCTATAATCTTTTGTTAGTCTCCATTGTTGTTGGTAGATGGCTATTCCAGTCAATAAATGTCGAAACAAATCAAATATTATTTCTAATAGTTTTTGTGGGAAGATCTTTTTGTGGTAAGGCGATAAGGAGTGTCGCGAATTTTAGATTGTACACGTGGGTGTTTTTAAAAAGGTGGTTTTAACGTTGGTGTTGGTTTATTAATAATTAAAATGAGTATTAGCACTCATCCTTTTTGAAAAGGGAGAATTAGCCACGCTATACGCAAATCGGAAGTTCCATTGGTAGTATTTTTGGTGACTGAAAAAGTTGAATACTTGCTCAGTTTTGTGGAATTCCAAGCCGTTTTAACGGGATTATTTGCTGCCTTTTGTACACCACATTCACACTAGAATCCACAAAAACATCTGGAGTAAACCTGTTTGAGGAAAAATTCGAAAGAAAACCCTCTAGCTGTTAGGAGGTAATGCTTTATTTTACTTAAATTTTGGTTAAAAGAGCTCATACAATTTACACATTTTATATTTAACAATTTGTGGTGATCAATCGATTTAATTAGTACATGTATCTCGTGAAAATCATTTTATTAATAATTTTTCGAGTATACACTGCTCGACAAAATTAAGGTAACCGATTTATTTGTTGTTACAGTTACTATTGCTTTAGTGGCTAAACTTCCATGATTTTGTTTCTTTATTTTATTAGAATATTAATAATAATAATAAGTAATTAATATCGTATACTTACTTGAATAGAAATCAAACTGTACTCATCTTTTTGTTAGTAAATATAATTTCTTTTGAAAGTAAATTGCATGAGAGCTTGTTACATCATTTTTTTTGAGTGCTATAGATTTATGAAAAATCATTTAAACGTATACTTACGTAGTTTAAAGTATAATTCTATATTTTTTCCTTGAATAGGGGTACTCATACTTGTTTATCCTATTTTAGGGTTTTTTTTTATCGCTGTTGTTTTGGTTTTTCCTTTATTTCCTGGCAAGGAAGAGAAGTTGTCATATTGGTCCAGACTGGTTACATATAGAGTTTGGAATGTTATTGATTAAGGATTCTCTTGCTTTTGCTTTGCTGTAAGAATCTGCTGCTTTCACTCGCTTTGCTGCATGTATATCGCCATTTGCAGGATTTTTCACCAGCTACCTACTGATTGACCTTGGGACCAGCTAAGTTTGCATGCTTATTGATCTTATGTTTTGCTTATTGAATTGATTGATTGCATATCAGCTCGCCCTATATTTTTTTTGTTTAAACGTAATATTTTATTGTATATTAGAGCTCATAATTGTATATATACATTTTTATTTATAGTCCATGATTACGCATTAATGTGAAGAGCTCTCTGCTTCTAACTGCTCATGCATAAGAAAAACAATAATTAAGTAATTTTAATTATTTTGATCTTTAGTATAGTTGATGATTTTTTTTTAAATATTTTCTTATTACTATTTCTAGTAGAGCTCAGTGGACTTTGCTTATTTTTTTAAATTTAGTATATCAGAGCAAAAGTTTTGCTCCCTATTAATTTATGTGTCTAATCTTTTTCTTTAGTAGATAAGTTTTCTTTAGATAATACTTTCATTATTTTACACTTTTTTTTGCGACTGTACGCTGCGCGTGTATACACGTTCGGTAAAGCTTGCGCTAAAGTTACCCTTGGAATGTTTATTTTAGCTTAATGTATCATCAGCTTCGCAATATACTTACTTGAATTATTGAACTGAATTTCTTGTAAAATTTGAAACGTATTACTTCTAATAAACGACTGTATATTTGTATAGCAAAATTTAGCTTTTAACTTATTTAATTGATACAAGTACTTACCTCATAGCATTGAAACCAAACTTACCTGGGTTTTTCTTGGTTATATTTGATATTGAAGTAGTGGTAGCGTTAAACCAAGTGGCGCCCCAAATTATTACTTTTATTTTTGACCCGGCCCGTCTCCACTGCAGCTGGCAGGCCGCTGCCTCTACTTTAGCAATTCAGGGTAAGCGTTGAAGGTAAGATTGTCTCGGGGAGAACGTCACAAGACTTTAAAATACAAAATATGCAAAAACTACCGTAGAGATAAAAATTGAAGAAAACAGAATTCTATAATAAATGCTCTTACATAACATTTCGTAAATACAACCATTCTCGCGTAAAATAAGAATCAAACTTATGGCATGGCGTCACGAGGCAACACACGAACGCCTTTTTCCTTGCGTCTCGGTACAAAAACTTTGATAACTTTTAGAGAAACAATGGGATCGTCATAAAGAAAAAAACATTTTAAAGGGCAAAGGTGCAGCTGTCCAATACAATACAATACAGATTCGGAAATTGTAGTTCAAATATTTATCGAAAAGTTAGTACCTCGTCCATACAATATTATTCAACAGCAAGCAACACTTTTAAGACAAACAATCATTATACTCTTCAACAATTTACTTCACGACCCTGCCACTAATCACCAGTAAATATAAGTAAAACAGATAAATATCTACACAGTATGAAACGCGTACCTAGCTAATAATGTTATTTATATCATAAAAATATATTTATACAATTATACATGGAAAGTCGTGATCACATCACGCTTTTCTGCCAACTTTAATAACAGTCGTTACCTGTGATTTTTTAATATCAGTAATTAAATCACAGTTCGTGATATATCGCCCATCACTAATTACTTTGATTATTATTTTACCTGAAAACGGGTATATACGTACGTTAAATTTTTTGTAATGACATATTTTTATAAAATCATGTGCTCTTCAATTTTCGTCTCTACGATATTGTTTGTATTTTTTGTATTTTAAAAGTTATTCCCTGACGCCAATTTGTTTTATGTTCCTCAGATCTTAATAACATTTCAAAATATTTTTCTACTGCTAGAAACACGAAAAAATCAAATGTTTTCATCTCATGGGCAATTCGTCTTATCTCCAAGCCAATTGACTTGTCTTTCAATTCTTCTATGGTATCCGGTCTGTTAAAATACACCCTTGACTTTAAGTAACCCCAAAGAAAACAGTCTAAGGGGTTTAAATCCGGTGAACGCGGGGACCACTCAATCGGACCTTGACGACCTATCCACCTTCCAGTAAAAGTGTCATCTAAAAACTGACGCACTGTTATCCCAAAATGAGATGGGGCCCCGTCTTGGTGAAACCAGACGTTTTCAGCAGGAATATCTTCTTATTCATTATTCGGAAACATGACTGCTAAGGCTGGCACTAACTCAACTCGCAAAAACTGTAAATATTTTGCGGCCGTAAGATTTTCTTAAAAAAAAAAATGGTCCCAATAAACGATCACCAACCATACCTGCCCACGCGTTTACTTTGCCTCGTCGCTGTGTGTGGGCTTCTTGAGTCCAATGAGGATTTTCGCGTGACTAATACCTATAGTTATGCCGATGTACAGTCCTCTTTAAAGAAAATGTAACTTCATCAGAAAAAACAATGTTCTTTAAAAAATTTGGGTTTTCATCGCACATGGTCATCAACTGTTCACAAAACTGTAAGCGTGTAGGCGCCCATCTGGATCGTCCTCATTCAATTCGTGGATTAATTGCACTTTGTATGGATGGTATTTTTCTTTTTTCAATACACGTACAACAGAAGTTTGACTCACGTTATGATTTACAGCCGCCTTGTCTAAAGATGGTGGTTCTCCTCACCTTCTAGAAGAATACTTAATTTGGTTTCGTTGCTTGTGCTAGGGCGACCAGATCGAGGGAGGTCAGCTACACTGCCAGATTCATCATATCTGGCCACCAATCTACTTACAGTGGATCCAGAAATTTACTTTTCGGGATACCTTGGCAATGAAAATATCACATGCGTCCTGATGAATTCTCAGCCTATCACCATATCCAACCATCAGCAAAAGTTCTACGTGTTCTCTTTCACTTAAACGTGGCATTGCATTCACTTGTTTTACACTGTCTCAGAAGTGTCACAAAACTGAGTTTCCCCACGTGCCAGGAATAAAAAAGTTATAGATACTTTACACAAAAAGGCCTGCATCTCTCTGTTGTTAAAGTGATTGTTTTTTTTTATTATTTTCTTTGTTTTGCTTTTATGTCGAATGTTTTCATGCTAGTTAAAACAAAAATGTAGGCAACAAGATTTATCAGTCCATAAGAAAGTGGAACATTACTCGTGAATTTGCGAAACGTAAGCTATTTTTACATAAAATGTCATTTCTCCAAAAGAATGGCTCAGGTAATATCATTTTTATTATATCACCAGAAAGCTAAAGGAATATACCACCAAAAACAGTAAACAAAAATGTATGTTTCCATTTAAAAAAAAAATATGATAGCGTCACAACTCAAAAACCAATGGCGTCATCAATTTTGGTATAGTGACATAATGTAGCATTTACTAAACTAAAATCGACAGTTCATTAAATTATAAATGTTACAAAACGGTCTACCTACAAAGTCTATAAATACCTTTCTTTCACTCTGAGGTTTTCAGCCCGTGATTTCTTACCTGAAACAAATAAAAAGTTCATTAATTAATTGGCAAGATTTTTAAACCTCTTATTTTAATTGTTTTTATACAATATTAGTCTCCTTTCTCGATACCCTGTACAGAAGCAGCCTCGTATATTGCAGAATGTTAAGTGCTCTATATAATACTAGCCCCGCATCATCTGTCTACGTAAATTGAGCAAAAGTTTCGCAGGGTCCCTTCGGTACATCATTAAATTAAGAACTTTACATTAATTATTTAAATTCACCCATTGTAGAATGAAATTTGTATATCATAGCAAGTGCATGTTATCCTAACCTAACTTATTTAATTAATGAGAAGTTAGCTACCTCAAAACTAATAATTGGCTTAATGAACAGGCACTCTCTAATGTTCCCTGTCAAGGCATACTTTGCGAGCATATTTTAATTAACTATATTGCACTCGAGAATTAAATAGACAGATAACAAAGAAGTTACATTTGTATACAGGTCTTTTCACTTTTATCCTAACTCACATCTAGGGCGCTAATGAAATATTTGTAGAATATGAAAATGACAACATGCCTTGAAAAATCTATAATCTATATAGTAGAACGACAACAAGACAACACAGCCACACAACAAAAAATGCTCTGTACCAGAAATCGAACGATTCTAGGTGGAGAGCCGGCTGCATAGATTTCCTAAGAAGAATAATAATAATAATAATAAGAATAATTTATTTTCCAAACAAAATAAAAATTACAAAATATCAATTTCTAAATAAAGACCATAAAATAATATCATCTGCATTATACATATATATCTAAATGGAAATAAAACAAAGGAATCCAATAGGAGGACCGTGACCACTGAAGTCAAGGACTAGTACGAGGCTGCGGTGTAGCTTCAATTTATTTTTAACTTAACTTAATGTAATGCGGAAAGGCTAAAATGTATATTTGTGAATACAACAATGTAGGGTAACATTTTATATCTATAACTAAAAGATGAGAACTAGAAATAAATTTATAAAAAAAATATTTTGAATAAGTAGTTAGATCTAAATCTATTTATATTTAAATGCTAGCAATTTTTTAGATCCATAATATTATGAATAATATGTCTTTCGGTAGTTTTAACCCACCTTTTTGCACGTTTTTTAAATACATTTGGATTCAAAATGTTTCGGATTTCTTGAGGCAACTTTGAATAAATACGTGGAGCGATGAAATAGTATGATCTTTGGCTGATTGTTTTTTCTGATTTACATGTCTGTATTTTCTTATCTTTTTTATAACGGGTATCGTGATGTGTTTTAAAAGCATACAGTTGTCTAATATCTAAGACATCACATTCTTCAAACAGTAAATCACTTGGATAACGTTTGTTTCTGTCGCTCATAATTTTAAGAAATATCTTTTGCATTACTTCCAAATTTTTTAGGTTACTTTGATAGACCTCCCCAACCTGCAATACCATATTGCATGTGTGTTTCTACTAGAGAATAATAAATCCATTTAATATGATGCTTGCTCAAAATTTGCTTGAGTTTTTTGAATTTAAAGAGAATAAATCTTAGTTTCTTAATCAGACACACGACGTGAAAGTTCCATTTCAAGTGTCTGTCAATTTCTATGCCAAGTTATTTCATATGCTCCACGCTGCAAATTATTACTTCATCTCGTGGAGTTTGAATTTTTAATGAATTGAATGTTAGTAGTTTAGTTTTATTGCATGAGAAGGGTAAGTATTTGGTTTTAGAAAAATTTATTGACAACACCATTTCATCAAACCACAATTTTACTTTTTTCAAGTCTTGCTCTGCAATTTCTTTAACATCATCCCAGCTCTTGGCTTTATAAATTAACACTGTATCACCTGCAAACGAGGCTACGTCTGATTGTGTTTTAAGCAGAAGAAGGCCATTAATATATATTGAAAAAAGAACCGGCCCGAGAACTGTGCCTTGGGGAACACCAAATTCTACTACACGTGGCTCGCTTTGACAGTTTTCAATTTTTACATATTGAACTCTATGATTTAAGTAGTCTTTAATTAAATCTAATGCTATTCCTCTAAAACCAAGGTCTTCGACAGTTTCAATTAGCTTTATATGAAAATCTTTATGTGAGTGAGTAAGTACTACCACAGACATGCAGGGAGCCATTTTTTGTAAATTTTGCCAGTGTCATGGAGTTTTGACGTCACTTCCGGTCACAATTTTCTGTGTCATCGAATACACGAATAAAACTTATGTATACAATGAGATTGTAGCGGGGTGCCAGGCTTAATTTGCCCGCAATCCTGAGACACCCTCGATTAAAGTTTTTCTTTTTGTTTCTTGTCATCGAATACATGAATTTCGAGTTTAAGTTTACAAGCCTTTTAGTTATTGAAAATACCTCTTCTTATTTGCCCGCATCCTCCCATTTTGACGTAACTTCCGGTAAAATTCCATGACGCGAGCAAAATTTGCTTATATGAAAAGTGGCTCCTACTTACTCACTCATACAAAGTTTTTCATGTATCTTATTCATAGGAAATCTATACAGCCGGCTCTCTACCTATTATCTTTCTATTTCACTTGATTTCGATTCAATTTTTCTAAAATCGCGAAAAATGTCGTTTCTTCGTTATTTATTAAGCGAAACTGTAGGGACAGTGTATTCCATATCTAGGCGTCTGTATCCGCTCTTCGCAGGAAATAATAGACTGTGCAGACAGAATAAAATAGTAATTAACACCGTTATAGTGCGAGCGGTCCTTAGATACGCGGCGCTGGCGTGGTGCAGCACGTCGGTCACAATGAAACACTTTGGAAGACAAATTTATATGCCTTATCTTAAATTTCTCACAGTACACTATGCTTAAAAGACATCTATACATGTTGTCACGACATAATTTCATTAGCAGACTAAATGAAAGTTACATCTCAAAAATATTACCAATTCAAACTAGATGATAGTTCGCTTACAAGCAACATTACACAAATCAGAGAGCATAATTCACTTTTTCAAATATATTTTTATTATTATTGTTACGTGTTTGAACCCCGTGGTGAACACTCCACAAACCGTGGATTCGGAAATTATAACATAAGATAACAATAACACTTATTTATTAACTCACTTACACTACTTACAATACCTATTTGTTCAAATTAATAACTCCAAGACCGACGTCCTTGAAACTACAACAGTAGTACCACAAGGGTCAGTTTTAGGTCCCCTAGTGTATATTATTTACGTGAACGATTTTATTGTGGACGACTCTATTTTATTCGCCTATGACTCATCTCGCTTAATATCAGAATGTAGTATGAAACATATGGTAAACAAATCTAACTAAGGCTTTCACAAGCTCAATAATGGTTTACAGAAAATAGGCTTGTTCTAAATAATAAAAAATCTATATTTTTAAGGTTCAGCAACTTAAAGAAAAATTATGCCGAAAGTCTTTTGATAAAGACAAATAATGGTAATGTTAGATAAGAACGACGATCTCGGATGATTAGGGGTCGAGCTTGAGCTCTTTGCCTCAATCATCGCTGTAGACCTGGACCGGCCTCGTCAGGGGTGGGCCCACTTTTTCGTTAGCGATGTTAGCGGACCTCCTCTGGTCCTGGCCGGTAAACACTGGAAATACCAATGCATGAACTAACAAAATACGAACGAAATTTAAAACATCTGGGAATAAAAGCGTATAATCACCTGCTAGGTATAAAAATATGCAAATAAGTTACTTAAAGTCCCAACTTAAGAAATAACTAATACTCAAATGTTATTATTATTAAACGAACATTATAATGACAGAACAATTTCTAGACACAATTTCTCTAATTTTTTATTGCGTATTCGTAATTTTAACCGTTATATGATATATGTTTTATACATATTTTCATAGTTATAATTTGTTATTTAGCTAGTTTGACTTAGTATATTTATGTATATACTGTTTATATTTTTATGTACCTACTATTTGACACATTCTCCCATATCACGCATTTGTGATCGACACGATGATTAAATTATTATTATTACTTCACTAATGTAACACTAAACAATCTCTATTATTTGAAAATTCACTTCTTTGATCATTTTCTTTCACTTCATATCTTCACTCAAAGTTAACCAGAACTTAAGTGACTTCTCCGCGCAGCTTTATATACTCCACAGATGTCATTTTTCGCTTCTCCAGCGCCATCTCTGAGATCATTGCTGAAATGCTAGCTCAAGTTACACAATTCACTCCAACGTCACTGGATGGCGTGACAGTGTGTATGTAGCAGCTTGTCACCATATAGACTGTTTTTTATTAATTTTTTTTTACCTTACCTGGTTTCGTCCCGTCCACTCCTTCAATTGCGACGGCGACCAGTGCGTTGGATGTCTGATTGGCTTCGGCACGAGTGTGTGGGGAAGACAAGATTTTCTACGTTTAATGCTAAGCAAAAGTTTTGATTTGATTTGCTAACAGCGTTAGTTAATAAATGAGAGTGAACACCTAAAGTGAACATACTTTTGAATAATTGATATCTTATTTAAAAATTCAATACCGTAGCTTCCCATTTCACAAGAAGTTTATATCATAATGGGTACCTGACGGGAAACAGGAAGAGGTATTATTCTACGAACTAAAAAACCAGCTCCACCACTTACATTAGTTATCTATATATCTTTATTTTAGGAGTTATATCTATGAATATTTATTTGTGTACTTTAAATTATGCTATCGGTACAAGCAGCGCCGCCATTTGTTCTCTAAGATTTATTATGGAGATAATTCAAAATATTCCATCGACGTCCGTTTCAGAATTTATTCGAATCTATACAGGATGATACCGAGAGATATTGCACTACTGTTTTGATGGCTGCTACAATAACCAAAATTTATATGTTTACGGATTTGCTAGCACCATTTTGCCGTTGTTTGTTTTACCGATAATGCAACACTACTCTTCCATCATGCGATTTGATGTTGTCGCAGTTCATTTCGAATAATAATTAGTAGTTTATTGGTTAATGGAGTAAACGTAAAGTGTTGTTTTTTATATACTAGCGACAATTAAAATTATTGTTAATCTTATTATCGCATCTTTGATATATACCAGAGGCGGTTTTTTTATATCACACTTTTTTTTAATCAGCTGTTTTAGAGAATACCGCGAGTGAAAAAATTTTACCAATGAACTTTTGAGAACTAAGTCTAAATAGTAAGGGCAAAATAGGCGGAAAAACGCCTTTACTCGGAACCAGAGTGATTGTGCATAAAACTACATGTATGATGGCTCATTTTATTCGTTAGAGTCTCTAGATCAAAGTTGGAAACATTTTTTTGAGGGGTCAGCTGATAATTTGTTTATTGTGGAAATATAAACAATAAAAGTGATGTTCGATGAAGCATTATATGAAATAAGGCACTGGCTCCATAAATTGACGTCATTTTTTGATTTCAGTGTCATTTCTTATATTTTTGGGGTCACTCGTTCCGATTCTAATGTCAAGAAAATACCAATACTAGAGGGCGCCACAGAAAAAGTTAAGTGAAGATGAAAATAATGACAAATGAATATTACATGAAATAATGTTTTTGCTACCACTGACATTTTAATAGAAAATTTAATTTTCTATAAAATTGTTTATGTCCATTTTCTTTGTAACTCTAAAGGATTTTACAGCGTTTCAAGTTAAACGTTCAGGTGTTCAGTTACTGAAGAAGCCGTGGTGGAAAGACAATTCTTCCAAAAGCGCAAACCAAATATTGGACAGTGTTGTACGTCTCTATCTTTGTCGTACAGCTGCATTAAAATGAAGCGGAAGGAGGTACACACATTAATGACAGACGTCGTAGTAATTGTCCACATGCCGACAGTGTAAAATAAAGAGGTTCACTTGTTGACAGCATTTCGTACCTTGGCTGGACACTTACAACTTACAGCTTACAACTCAGAATGCTATAAGTTTGGTATAATGTATATTTCTTTGTCGGTCTTTCTTTATAATTTTCAAACTGACTTTAAATGAACTATACTAATTTTTGTTGTTTCTGTTTCTTGCACTAGGTACTTTTCGTATATTATATTGACTGAATTAAGGTTTTATATTTATTTGACCTTCTTATGACACTTTGTCACAATTTGCTTGTCTCTTTAACCGCTCCAGGTAAACTAATAAATATTTTATTTGGCGTTGTCACGTTTGCACTCGAGCATCTAGGAACTATGCTTGAGTTTGGTCCATGTCAACAAAGAACTGACCTTAATATTTATTAAAAACAAAATAAACAACTTAACTCTGCTGTACTAAGTGGATAGAAGAAATAAATAATAAAGAAATTGCACCAGGACTAGGTAGACTACTTACATTTATAATATTATCACCTATTTATCATTGCAACTTTACACGGTCATATTTGCGACAAGGTTACTCCTACGAGAAAAAGTAATAATTTCATACAGCAAATTTTCTGTACCACATATTTGTTAATAACTGTTATTATCGTAATGTTAATAGTTTAGGAGAAAAAACTGTTTTTTACAATAACTTCTAATTTTTGGAGTAACTATTATACTCGTCGAGCTCTTTCAATTACATATTTTTTTTTTAACTGGCCTATTTAATACTAAACTGGACGCTTTGATCACTATATTATCTATAAGAAAAAATTCTTGCCACAATTTATCCTAATTAAAGCTATAATTGAATGGTCTTATAACATTTAAGATCATTCAAGTTTTCGCAACTTTGCTAAAAAAAAAATTAAACATGTTTCCAAGGGCTTTTTTCCTTCGCCCGGGGCGTCCGCCAGTATATGAGTGGAACTTAGGTAAGAAGAATAACTAACCTTACACACTCCTGGTAATTCGTTGCTGTATTTCCGCCTCGAAGGAATCGGGTAGACCATGCACGAGATGCGATTCCCTTCCATCTGACCTGTTCAATATCACAAGTTACAAAAATGTATTTATTTGACAAGGACGGAGGGGAAGAGGATGGACGAGAGAGTACGCGGCTTAAAACGCAACCAATTACTTTTTTCGGCAATGAAACATAATACGAAGTGACTTTTATCCACAGGTAACTGTTTCTATTAGTGATAAGATACGCAAAAACGTTTGTGTTAATTTAAATACTAGGGAAGGCCAAAACAGAGTAAGAGAAGAGAATGGTAAATAGGCTATAATGTAGTCTCGAGAAGTTGCTGGGAAGGAGATCCATAAAATTCATAAATAATAAAAATTAGTGGAGAGCCTTTGTAGGTATTTTGTAACATCTACAACTTTTATGATTTAGATTAGACTAGAATAGAATAGAATGGAATGGAATGGAACGGAACCGAATGGAACGGAACTGAACTGAACGTAACGGAACTGAAGTCAGTAGTAAACAATATAAACAAGTAGATTGATTGATTGATTTGACTGATTTGTCAGCGTAAGGTGGGCATTGCTGCCGATTCCGGGCATCCATGGAGGTTTGTTCCAACACGCAGCTTGGTCATCCATCGAACACGCCCAACAGACGGCCAAACCGCGTGCCCGAACCAAATCTCGGATGTTTTATATACCTCCGGACCGGCTGCATACGCCGGGTTGAACATTGGACATGCTTGTTGTCAGCAGCGAGAGCCGCATGACGCATGGGGTGGGAATATAAGATGGGAAGTGTAGATGTTTGTGAGATGCTTCTTTTAAAATTCCATGCTTCTATTAAGTTTCCATCTGTCATCATCGGGTAGGGTGTGCAGGTGTTTGCGAGACGCTTCTTTTCAGTTTCCATACTTCTTTTAAGTTTCCATCTACCGTCATCTTCTTATTTTTCTTCTTCTAAGTTTTCTGTTTCTTCTGTTTCTGAATCGGGCAGCTTTATTTTTATTTTATTTTTGTTTTTTTTTTTATTTATTAATCGATCCACAGGCAAATATCCATTTACAGTGGAATTGCTGGGAAGGGCCCTATCTCGCGGTAACAATATTTTTTTTCGCGTTATGAGAAAAGAGGTCCGAAGGGATAGTTTGCTCACCCTCCATGTCGTTTCCTTGAAACAATCGATTTCAATTTCAGGCAGTTTTTCCATTTCATCACCTATATATTATGTTTATTACCTATATATTACGTTTAATATCTTTTCAATTTTGATTTCCATTTCTTGTTTAAAATTTAGTAGACATAAATAAACCAATGCTAATGCTACATAAACAAAAACTTATCTGTTTCGTTCACAGATCTGGCTAGCTGTTGCTGATTTTATATTATCCGCTTCAAGAAGGGACGGATCCAGGTATAGATTCCACGGTCAAGCAGTACACTTTCTCGGGTTGTTTATATACACTATTTTGTGTTGCTTTATTCAACCAACATAATTCAATCAAATATCAACTATATGAAATAGCCAGACCCGCGCTAGTTTATATCAATCAATGCAGAATCGTTCACGCTATAATTCAATACAATTTCGACGTCTTGTTGCCGCTTTATCCGGATTTGTTTCGAGACCCGTAGGAGCCACGAAACACGCGTCTGTCACCGAATTTGACACACTTATGCAGATCAATAGATCAAATCACAAAAAACAAGACATAATTAAACAACACTAAACTAAGAACCTAGTTTAAAAGCAAAATAACATGAAACGAGAGTCAGTGCATCTCAAGGAGTGGACTGAAAAAATAATTATATAAAAACATGTGTTTTTATGATAAAGCTTTTATTTTAAAAAACTGTACTTAAAAGCAAAAAATAATTTTTAAAATTCATACACCTGGAAACCAAAAGCTTTGAGAACGGCCATACAGCACTATTGCATGGTTAATTTGCTCAACTGACCGCCCTAAAATTTTTAGTTTCCAAGTGCATGAATTTAAAATAATTATTTTTTACTTTTTAGTACAATTTTTTAAAATAAAAGCTATTTCTTAAGTACTTTTTTATATATTTTTTTCGACATAAGCGCACTTTACTCTTGAACGATTTTCATATTTTTTGCCCTACCCTGTATACCATTTAACATGAAGCCATTCTAAGTGGTTATCGGACATGCAATAACTTTTGGCGGTATTTAAACTTTGGTTGTGCTACTAAAAAAAATATAAAAAAATCCATTTGTTGCACACTTAATTGACCACGCTGTATATACTGGGTGTAGAATCAGGTCATGCCTATCATAAAAATGCATTGTCATCGAAAATGAATCAACGTGTAAAATTTCAACTCCGTGGGATAAGAGGAAGTGGTTCTAATTTAGCTTGCAAGATTTGACCTAAACAAACTAACACACTAACATTGCACGTTAAATAAAAGCTTTTAAAAAGAGTGTAAATTATAGTGTTATGAACTAATGAATAGTTTAGATTAAAACAGGGTGCTAAAAAAATTCTCGAAAAAATAAAAACAGTACCTTAGAAAATGTCGGATTCATTATACGGGGTGATTAATTTTGCTTGATGGTAACTTCATGTATCGTTAGAACTCAAAAATAAATAAAGGTTTGCTAGAGACAGTGCTACCAACCACTGTAGCTAAACTTTACTCTAGAGGTAAAGTGAATGTAAGTATTATTCATCTCACAAATCGTCTCGATTTATGAATTTTATTATTATGAATTTTAAGCACTCCTTTTTAAATAGGTATATTTAGTACATCAATGAATGCAGCTCTATTGGAGCCGGATTCGGGTTTCTAAACACTGTAGAGTGTAGGCAACGTTAGTGACGTCCCATCTAACAGCACAGAACTTAACATAAGATCATAGGGACTCCTTATCGAAGACTTTCCTTAAAATATGTGTTCTTCTGAATAATGTGCTTTATTGTACTTTTTGTGTACTTATGGATTACGTAGTTCTTATACCATTTTAACAGCTCGAGAGAGAAGCGCACCTGCCTCCCACCTAGTCTCGGGTCCGGATCACGGCACTGGAAATTTCTCGAAAAAAATAAATTAATTTATATCCACATACCAAATGCATGTCCCTTCCGACAAAGTCACTTCTAGCTTTTAGGGGTAAAGGGGATTGTATTACCAGTCAGTGGTGTGTTATGTTATCTTAGGATATTTGGAGCTGATTATCTTGAGAACTACAGATAATGTTTAAAAAATACACACATATAATGTACATACAGATCAGGCTAGTCAAATACGAACACGGATGCAACATGTCAAGTTGACTTTTGTCCGTACTGGCCGGAGCCGATTTGAGATGCGACGATTTCCGATGCGCGGCGAATGCTAGCTTGTGTCCATGTTCAGCGTAACCACATTTGACGGAAATTTGATTTCTTGGCACATTTTTAAAATTTTATAGTGATTTCTAGTAGAAGAGACATATTTAGTATTACTGGATATTAGTTGTTCGGGACATTTTTCGACAATTCTTTTAACTTAGTGAAGAATTGTGATTTATATGATCAAAATATGACAATTATTCTAACGGACTATATCATAGGTATAATCACCATGTGACGTCACTTTATCGAGTTTCGGCTGGCCGAGTATATTTGTATTCAAATTCTTATACCTTATTATGATAAATAATATAAATAATGGGAATCTACTATATCGATGTCATTATTTTATTATCATTATACCTAGACCCCCATAATACATGTACATGTTTGATATTCTATCGTGTACGTATAGAAAATTGCATTATTTTAAAACAAAGAGTTTTCTTTCCATCACATTGTCGCAAAACGTGAATATTATTACCATACACGCGAGTCTGCATTCCTGGCAGAGTGCAAGAGAAAATTCCGGAGAAAAATTATTATTTTCCTTAAGAAAAACGACAAGTATTCATGTCTGTCGAAGATAGAACTGCAACACGTGTCCGCCTGTAACATATGAGCAATATGGCCACCGCTTCCTCGCATTTTTACATGCGGAATATACAAAAACGCGCCCTATATATATTTCCCGACAACCCTCGAACGAGACGAGGGATGCTGAGGGGCCGATCTCACTTTAAAACATCAAAAAGGGCATGTCAATCATCTAATATTGAATCCACACGGT
Organism: Stenurella melanura; assembly: GCA_963583905.1. Classification (NCBI taxonomy): domain Eukaryota; kingdom Metazoa; phylum Arthropoda; class Insecta; order Coleoptera; family Cerambycidae; genus Stenurella; species Stenurella melanura. Next base: position 23,747,553 of record OY757315.1, read on the forward strand.
GAGAATTTTCCAACAGTAGTATTGTGCTGAGTTGAATTTTAAAAACGCTCATGCCGAAGTACACCTTCTACATATTTTATCGCGCACAACTCCTTTTGCAGTCTTGTAAATATTATTTTTTATGAATATAAAATAGGTTAGAGTATTTTATCTTCGCCCCCTCTTGCGGGAATATATTATCATTTTCGAAACACTTGTGCAGGTCGTTATGGCCTTTTAGGGCGGTTATATATTACTTATAATGTGTTTCTGCGAGCCGGAAATGGGTAAATGGGGCAGTGTTTTGTTTTATTCCGTCTGAAATTTGTAAAGGGTATTATTCTGATGTGGAATGTAAGTACACCTTCCTAATGTACGAGACGTTTGCATCTACTTATGCTTTACAATATTTCTTAACCGAACAGAATACTTGCACATTATTGTACTGGCATCTAAAAAAGAAATAATTACTTAGGGCAACCAAAAATATCGTCAAACTTGTGGCAGAATCATCGTCAAAAAATTGTGGCGATGGTGTTGTTGCATTCTTCTAAAGCCTCTGATAAAATTTATTATTCCATTCTTACATTCTTTAAGACAGAAATTAAAAACGTATTGTGTGCATAACATTATCTCAGAAGCATAAATATTTACTTCTTACTACAGAGGTGACGCAAGGATCTACCCTTGGCCCTTTCCTCCTCCCTGAGGAATAAATTGTGTAAGTCACTTGCGTTTTCAATTTTTAATTATGCAGATTTTGTGCATGGTTCGTTTTTGGATTCTATTACCCGAAACCGTATACAAAAAGGTAAAAATCATGCTGATTCGAATTTGAGTTAAGAACATTGGATAGTGTTGATTGATTGATTTGCCAGCGTAAGGTGGGCATTGTTGCCGATTCCGGGGCATGGAGATTTGTTAGACCACGCAGCCCGAACGTCCGCCGAACGTCCATCTGCAGTCGCCCAGTCGTCTATTACATATTCATGCGGCTCCACCCGACCGACCAACGGATCATCCCACCGTGTGCCGGAACAAACCCACGATGCTTTTATATACCGCCACCGCTGGACCGGCTGCATACGCTAGATTGGACATTGGATATGCTCGTTGTCAGCAGCGAGAGCCGCATGACGCATGGAGTAGGAGTATAGGATGGAGCGTGTAGGTGTTTGTGAGATGTTTCTTCTTATTTTCCTTCTGTCTTCATCGGATGGAAAGTGTAGTCGTTTGTGAGATGCTTATTTTAGGGTTTCGTGCCCCTTTTTACTTTCAGGTTTTTGTAAGATGCTTCTTTTTAGTTTCTGGCTGTGATCATCTCTCCTATTCTACTTCTGAGTTTTCTGTTTCTTCTGTTTCTGAGTCTGGTAGTGTGTATATCCTTGATATGCTGCTAAATTAAATTTACTTTGTTGGTTATCTAAGCATCTAATTAGGGAACTTCATTGAATTAATTTTATTTATTGTTTGCTCCACACGGGCATACCCCAATCTAAGTTGACATTTCGGTTACAAGTACAGGGTGATCCATCATAAATGTCACCCCCTCTAGCTTGGTTATTTCTGGACCGATTAGAGAATTTCAAAAACCAAATTAAATATTTTTTAGCAAATTTTTATACGTCATATTGATAGCCTGTAACATATGAGCAATATGGCCACCGCTTCACATTGAGAAAATAATGACGTCCAATTCTAACCTTATACAGGGCGTTACTTGATTTTGTAAATGGAGCACCCTGTATCTATTTTTCTCTGATTTCAAAAATATAATCTTTCACATGGCTAGCTAATATTTGCAAGAACGCCAATAATTTATAAATTACAATTACATAGGTACTGACCAGAAAATTTTAAGAGGGCATTGAAAACAAAACACCCAAGTGTCAATCTGAACTATGACAGTTGGTAATTTTATATTACCGAAAGAGAAAGTTTATTGTCATCGATAAAAAAATGCCCTATTAAACCGATGATGCCACACTAGACATATTTACGGTTTATCTCAGTAATAATGAAAATGTTAGATCTTCAGTAAGAGAGTATAGGAGACTATATCCGAAACATCCCGTTCCAAGTCTGTAAACTTTCCAACGGATGTTGGTCAAGATGAGTGATACAAAGACACTGGAAACCGAGAAAAAAATTAGGAATAAAGACGAAAATCGTGAGTTGAATATTTTGACGATGACCGAAAGAAATCCCTCGGAGATTGTTTCAGAGATTTAGACGTCTCCTATTCAATGACATTAAGAACTCTTTACAAATATAAATGTAAACCTCGAAAACCAAGTGTATTACAGAAATTATATCCCAATGATGATATTTTGAGGAACAATTTTTGTCAAATTATGCCTGGAAGGTCCACTACGTGGATGTGGAAGTAACACTACAGAAGATAGCTACGTGAAAATTATATTTTTGATATCAAAGAAAAATGAGGGTGGTCCATTTAACAAAATCAAGTAACTGTATACTGTTAGATTTGGACGTCATTGTTTTCTCAACATCTTAGAAAAAAATATAAAAAAATTGGTTACTGAATTACTGAATTTCTCGAATCGGTCTAGAAACAAACAATAAAGTTAGAGGGGGAGGGGGGGGATGGCATTTATGATGAATCACCCTGTACACATAATATGTAAATTATATCTTGGAATATTATGTATTTGATTCTTCATAAGGACCATTTAACATCATATATCTTATACTGAATGATCATTACGTAAAACAAAGAACCCCGCACCAAATACATGGGTAATTTTGTTGTCAACGGAATCGTTACAAATTCAAGGCATAGAATCCTTAGGTCATTCTCAATGAAAACTGTTATAGATAAAGCTCAAAAATATCTTTATCTTAAAAATACAGAAGCTCGAAGCTCCCAAATTCAAAATTAAAAAAATGCGATTTTACGTATTTTTTATAGAAACGGGCTTATGTACTGATTTATATGAAGCAGTTACATGAATAATATATTGTGTACTTATGTAAATAAATATATTATGCCGAAATCACATTTTTAAGCTAAAGAACTTTTAGTCACCTCCCCCAAAACGGCCTGTCTCGCCATGTCAACTATTTCATTGCCTAATATACCACAATGAGCCTTGACCTATGCTAAATGACAATTTTGTTTTATGTTTGTATTTCAATTATTAAATTTATTATATTAGATATTATATTGTTGCAATTAGGGAAACTTTTAATATTTTTTAATTTATCTACCGAGCTGTTACCACCAGAAACAATTACAAATTTTTGTTGTTGTAGATTTTTAACCTGTAGTAATGCTTGCCATATAGCAATGAGTTCCGCAGAGTAGTTAGATAAATTATCATTTAGTGCAAACATAAATTGAGTGTTTTCTTTGCTCCAAAGTTAGTGAAATTAGGGGTAAAATAAACGTTAATAACTTTTATTAAAAAAATTATTTAGCACACCTATCTATCGAATCTTTTTATACATTACTTCAACAGTAATATGTGAAAGTTCCAGGTTTTTTCTTAGAAATGGTAGGTCGGAAATCTCTTTATGTTCCGACTTTATATATGTATTCCTACATACATTCATTTTATATGATAATCCAATAGCCACATATTTCTTGTTTCATTTAAGCTTTGTTGAGCTCAATATCATTAATTAGTTAAAAAATTACAACAAATTTAGTGGAGCCTACATTTTTGATCGCACAAAAAAACTTCATATGCGTTTTGATGTGAACTTTCTCCCTCTATCGCCTAGTGCAATTAGTTTTTTTGATATCTTTTTTTATTTTTCGAGTTATTGTCGAAAAACCGAATTTCGGCCAATATTTTCGATTATTTTAGGGGTCGCCGGCACTTTACAGCTGTAAACTTTTTTTTTGTGATATTCTACACCAACACAAATAGGTACTTATTCTGAAAAGTTCAGCCATATAACATTTAGTGACGGGATTTTATCAATTTCTGTGTCTGACAACTGGGCTATAGGGCAAGTTAAAGGAAAATATAATTGTTTTCCTATTCTTATAAAAGTACAAGTAAGATCTCTTTAAGGTATCAACAACAATGTTTAAATTCTATATTCTAAACATAAAACACTAATCGCTGAATAGTTATGAATAAATAAAACTAGAAACGCTCCTGTGTCAATCTGATTTTTTCCTCTGGATATAAAAACACTGCGCATTCATGCCCTAACTTAAAATAATTTGCACGCTCCTCCTCAGCTTCGCATTGAGCCTAGTACGAATTTATTTTCGTGAAAAGACGTTAATACTCATTAGTCACACCTTTTGAAACGCTGCCTGTTATCAATTATAACTCTTCTGCGCTTTTATCTCCAACTTCGTTTTGATAACCGTGAAAATGATGCATGCACTTGGTTTCGGCACTAGAGTGTATGTAGTAGGAAAAATAAAAAAGCAGGCGAGAGACATCCATATTCATGACCTGCTCGGTGTGTCAAGTAGAAACAGCTATGACATTTTTAACTAATACAAGATGGCGTTTATAGATTACTCTGTCCGGATGAATTTGTAATGGCGAGGGAAATTTTATCTGCGACGTTGGCACCACCGCCGTTTTTACGCACTTGCCGAGGGTCAACATACTCTTGATTTATGAGTTCCTTTATCGATTTTTAAATAATTTTAGAACACGTATTTCAGCCATACGTTAGAGCGGCTCAATTTTTTCGAGCTGTTTGAGTGAAAGACTGCGGGCGAAAAGGCGAGGGGCCGATGAATTATTATGCACAAGATTTCCGGCGCAATTTCTCTGCAGGAATTTTATATTATGTTTTTCTTGGTTGACCTATTAATTGTAATTTTATTATTTTCCTGAGGAAATATATGTTTTTAACAAATTCTGCTTTATCAAGGTATTTTATTGTAATTGTGACGTTGAAGCACTTAGTCATTTTACAGTGAACGTTTAAATTATTTTACAATCCGAATATTTCTTCAAGTTATTAAAATTACTGTGCCGAAACACACGGAAAAAGCTTTGATTCCTAATTTACGTTATTTATGCGAAATCTCTTGCAAGTGTAATTTTTTTTGTGCATCGACCTAAACCTTCATTTAGAAAATAAATGCACACCAACAAGTACTAAGTTAATATCCTTAACAATTAAAAATGGCAATAGGTACATAAAAAGACCCCCTCTTCCATTTCTAATATACAGTTTAATCCCTTCTACGTGTCGTGCTTTGAGTCAAGTTTCATCGGGCCTAATGAATTTGAATTTATACGATGTTTTGATGTTAGTGACGTGGTATTTTTATTGCCTCCTTTTGTTCCATCGCCGCCATGGACTACTTGATGCATCTGTGTACAAAAGAATGTTGTTTATTCATGACTCTGCTCACTGTCTTTAGACCGTGAAAATTTATTACATTCGGTCTGCGTTTTAATGCCTTAATTACTATTTTTTCATCATCCAGTTCTCGTTCTCCCTACCCCTCATTTAATAGACATAAGGGGTGACCCCCATCGTCTTCTCTAGGTCTTTGATATTAAAGTTCAAAAGAGACATAAAGAACAATTAAACACTACCCTCCACAAGCGTTTCGCCAATAATGTTGGCATAATCTGGAGATGATTAAAAGTTTTAATCACCTCCAGATCACGCATACGTGATTGGAGAAACGCACATCGAATGACAGCATTCGATTGTACTGTGGAAACTACCTCAGAGGCAGCGGTTGATCTGGAAATATATGAGTAGTATTTCTGGCACTATTCTAATTGCAAATTAAATCCGATTTTTAATTTATTTAACTTGTTTATTACCGCAAGCGATACATTGGCGATAATATCATATTTTGATTTCTGTCATTTACAAATCTGAATCAGTAACTCGCGACAAGGGGCGCCCCCCACCCCTATCCTTAGTGTATGACGAGTGAATTAATTTTAAATTTAAAAGAGGGCGGAAGCCTTGTGTTTTGACGTAACGCATTAGTTTCACGATAAATCAGGGAGGCTTTTATATTTTGCAAAACAATGCAACACAAAGAATCATGACGTAAATGCAACTATTACATGGTTGCCTAGATTTTGTCTAATTGCGTTTGCGTTTGCTTTTTACTTCGTCGACAGTTTAGAACGAAAATAAATTTTAGTAAGCGGCCGGGGAAAATTTCAAGTCAATCTCGGAGATAATTGGTAATTAACCCCTCTAATCAGCTGTTAACCTGGTTGCCTAATTAGTACAAATCTTGTGAATTTTGTAATTGGAGATTTAATCAATTTAGCACGACGCTTATTCCGGGTTATTATTTCAGCTGTAGGTCGGGAAACGTTCCGATATTCAAAGCTGCCTTACTCAAAATATTACTTTTCATAGTTATGACCAATGGCTAGGATTCTTCAGATGAAAGTGTGATTATTGTTTAGTCATCATAAAAGCAAGTGTTCGTAATTCGCTCTGTCTAAACTGCCACTTTTGGCATAATATAACGAATTACAAATATTAAACAAAATCAAAATGAAACATTTAGGATAAATTTCAAAATTTTTATATTCGTGATAAAAATTATGCTTGGAAAAATTATCCAATATTTTAAGGCAACAGGCTGAGGTGGGTCTAAATACTCTGATATTCACCGCAACTTGTAACAAGGCGAAATGCTTATACAGTGTTAGAGCACGCTATGAAGAAGTTTCAAGAGGTTTCCTGAAAGTTTTCATACATAATTTAAACATACAGGAAAAATTATGCTTTTTAATGTTTCAAAAAGTTTTATTAAAACTCTACACGTGTTTCGGCTTATTAGGCCTTTATCAAGAGTACAAGATAATACTAAATTTAAAATGTGTTCCTTACTTATTTATATCTAATGGAAGGTATAAATTATTCAAAGCTTTTAATCTATTTATTACATGCATTACATTTACAACTTGCACAGACACAGTCATTCACAAGAACTCTAAGCAATCATCACAAATAAAAATGGCATCTTTCCATTCATTTATCCACCGTCTGCTAACCTTCCCTTTAAATAAGAATAATTTTATAAAAGAAGTGAACACCATTAAAGAAATAGCTAGAAACAACGGTTATAGTGAAAACCTCATAGATAAATTATTAAAACATATACAAAAGAAAAAGTTACTTAAAGAATTTTATGCTGATACTCCACAAAGAACTGACATATATAAATGTATTAATTATAGGCCTAAGATTAGTGATAAAATTAGTCATAAACTGAAAAAACTAGGATGTAAAACTATTTCTGTTAATAAAAATAATCTAGGGAAAATGTTAGTTAATAATAAAGACAAAAGAGATTTATTAGAAAAAACAGGGGTATATCAATTAAAATGTAATGACTGCGATGCTATATATATCGGTCAAACTGGTCGTAAATTAAAAAATCGTCTCGCTGAACACAAAAAATCAATAACGAATGGTATACACAGCACCGGTATGTCAACATACTGCATAGAAAATAATCATTTTGTTAATTTTAATGAAGTCGAATTACTCCATACAGAAAATAAAGGAAAGAAGTTAGATTTACTAGAACAATTTGAGATCATGAAAGCTGTCAAAAAGCATAAAAATGTAACTAATGATCAAACATTATTTATGGGTCATAATATTCTAGAAAAAATAATTTAACATTAAGAACTTATTTGTAGTATATTTACATAGGATAAGAATCATATAACTAGTTGCATGTAATAAATAGATTAAAAGCTTTGAATAATTTATACCTCCCATTAGGTATAAATAAGTAAGGAACACATTTTAAATTTAGTATTATCTTGTACTCTTGATAAAGGCCTAATAAGCCGAAACACGTGTAGAGTTTTAATAAAACTTTTTGAAATATTAAAAAGCATAATTTTTCCTGTATGTTTAAATTATTGAAGAATGTTTCACAAGGAACCAACCGTAGAATCAACCCAATGTTTTAATACATATTTTAGAAGATTAAAAAAGGATTGTATGTGCGTTTAACGTGCTATAGCAAGCAAACGAATTTTAAACGGTGAAAAATTAACCGATTTTAGTGACGATTTTCCACATAGAAAATTTAAACAGTGTTTATTACTTAGTCCTCTATTATTAAATAGTTTATTGTAATTTGCAACGTCCCCAATCAAAAGACAATATCTGAGAGGTCACATACTAGGACTTACATTTTGACATAACTTTGTATTTTTTTTTCTTAAATGCTGTTCAATCTAAGTGCTCACTTCATCAACTAAAATTTGTAACAATATTTTCAATAATTTCCCATCAGAAATGATACTTTTGAATCAATACTACTTGAGTGCATTTTTATATTTACAAACATTGCCCACTTTCATTGGATAAACAAGAACAGTGTCAATAAACATTGACCTTGCTTGCATTTACAAAATGCTGACGCACCATTTACGTCAGAGACAAACACATGAAAAAAACTAGGTATCGAAAATAAGCTCAAGAAGCGTCTCCAAGAGCCACGCTGTGCCATGGGTTTATATATTGGGTACTGAACTTCCTTTACTTTTAATAGTGCTATTGTAGATACAATTGTTGAATAAATATTGTTAGAGCTTTTTTCAGATATCCTAACTTTAGCACGTTTTCGGGCTGATAATATCAACAGGAACAAAACGATATTTTTGTATTTTCGCTACTCATGTGTTACGCCACTGGTTATCAATTTCACAGAAAGGTATGCAAAACAGAGTTGTGGGTAAGGTGATACTGTAATTCCATAAAAACAGTCAATATTAAAACTCAAAATGTGTTCTTAAATTTCCCCAGTGAACACAGCGTATTAGAGAATGAAGTATAATCGTGTGATAGATACATCAGTAAAATCGCCTACGCCTTGCTCTGTTGCAAAGAAAAAATATATTTAAGGAGGCAGGAATCCTAAGGAATTTTTAAGACAGCATGAAAAAATTTAAGGAAAATGTGAACTGTGATATAATACAACCTCTGTTGTATTATATCAGAGCTATTCTCTAATAGCTTGAAAGGATCCCGGCATCATTCTTTTGGTGCACCTTTTGTGCGTGACCATCCCATCCCGCTCTTGGCCGGTTTGACTTAATGTAATTTTAATATAAAATGACACTTAAACTTTGAAAGAATGATACATTTCAGAAAATATACTTATTAAATAAATCCTAAACGATTTACAAATAACATGCGACAGCCAAAAATAATAATTTCTGAAACACTCCCCGAACTTCACTGCTATTACTTTTTCCAATATAATTACGGACATTAAAATTTAGAGCAATTCCCCTCGGAATTAGTTCATCAAACTTCAGCAATTATATTTAATGTTTAACAGTTGAAGCAGTTGTGTCGTCGTCTGCTCTACAACTCGGAGCATTCTGGATGGTTTATGCACGTCACAAAGAGAACTACAAGATTAAAATATACTTTAATGCTATCCGAAGTAACCAAAGTGCACATTTTGAATGCCGAACGAAATAACTGTACGTCTTTTCTTTGCGAGTCGCAACTCCTACACAGACGATCAAGAGCGCCTTGCATCTATTTTGCCACTGTAAATAACGGGCGGGTTACTAAAGTGCATGTATATCTTGATTTAGATGAGTCCTGACGCCTTCTTGATTCTCTAGCATGTCGCTTTGGACTGTTAAAAATACGCTGAAAGGTTTACAATTCTCTGTATGATCTCGACTAGTTGAAGGATGTCTTTATCCCGGGTCTTTATTAAATTCTCGCGTTAGCGGTTCTGTAATTTAAATAATTTAAATGATAAGAGGTAATATTTATTCATTATTTGCACTCTATGTACAGAGCTTATAACGATTGCTAACTAACCATCCGATTTATTTGCTCTCCTTAACAGGCTTTTATTAGCTTGAACTCTCATTTTTTATGTAAGAAAATCCTGCAACTTAATTTACTTCCACATCCACGTAGTGGATTGAAAGCATAGTAATCGCAAAAAAATTTTCAAAAATTTTTATTCGTGAAATAGGTTTAGAATGTCATGAAACGTCGAGATTTTAAATTTGAGCGAAAAAAAAAATTCTGTCTGTCTGTCGGTCTGTCTGTAACTTTTTTTTTGTCCGCACGTTTTCTCCGGAACGGTTTGAGATATTGACTTGAAATTTTGTACACGTATATATTATGACAAGATCTGGAACTGGATTGTTTTTTGAGGAAATCCGGTGAAGGGTTGGGGGTTAAATAGGGGAAAATAGGGAAAAATAAGTAAAGCAAGCTGGTAAGACCACAGAAACTTGAAATTCGGTGTATGTACTAGAAGCCAAAGCGTCAGATTTTTTTGTAATATTTTTCAACCCCCACCACCCCTACTCCAATATGAAAAGGGTTGATTAAATAAAATTGAGATATTCATTTGAAATTTGGTACACGTATGTATTATAACGACATCTGGAACTAGATTATAATTTGAGATGATTCCGTTGAAGGGTTGGGGGTTAAATAGGGGTAAATAGGGGAAAATAAGTAAAGCAAGCTGGTAAGACTACAGAAACTTTAAATTCGGTGTATATACTAGAAGCCAAGGTCTCAGATTATTTATAATATTTTTCAACCCCCACCACCCCTACTTCATTATTACAAGGGTTTATAAAATAAAATTGAGATATTCATTTGAAATTTGGTACACGTATGAATTATAACGACATCTGGAACTAGATTATTCTTTGAGATGATTCCTTTGAAGGGTTCGGGGTTATTTAGGGGTAAATAGGGGGAAATAAGTAAAGCAAGCAGGTATGAGTACAGAAACTTGAAATTCGGTGTATGTACAAGAGGCAAAGGCCCCAGATTTTTTGATAATTTATTTCAGCCCCCCACCACCCCTACTCCATTATTCAAGGGGTTGATAAAATAAAATTGAGATATTCACATGAAATTTAGTACGCATATGTATCATAACGACATCTGGAACTAGATTATATTTTGAGATGATTCCGTTGAAGGGTTGGGGGTTAAATAGGGGTAAATAGGGGAAAATAAGTAAAGCAAGCTGGTAAGACTACAGAAACTTGAAATTCGGTGTATGTCCTAGAAGCCAAAACCTCAAATTTTTTAACAATATTTTTCAACCCTTCCACTACCCTTACTACATTATTGAAGGGGTTGATAAAATAAAATTGAGATATTCACTTGTAATTTGGTAGACGTATATATTATAACACATCTGGAACTAGATTATATTTTGGGATGATTCCGTAGAAGGGTTAGGGTTAATAGAAGTGACTAGGGGAAAATAAGTAAATCAAGGTGATAAGAGTACAGAAATTTGGGATTCGGTGTATATACTAGAAACCAAGGCCTCAGATTTCTTTCTAATATTTTTCAAACTCCACCACCTCCGCTTCATTATTAATGGGATTGATAACATCAAATTGAGATATTCACTTGAGATTAGTACACGTATGTATTGTAGTGACATCTGATTGAGATGCCTCCATTGAAGGGGTGGGAGGTGAATAGTAGAAAATAAGTAGGGTGAACTAAAAACTTCATTTTTAACGCATATGGTAGAAACCAACTCCTCCAACTCTTCTATGATATCTGCCCCAAATATTATTAAAATTCTATGACCAATAATTTCCACATACTAGAGTGCAAATATCGTCAAGATGTTTCCTTTAAAACGACTTGGATGAAGAATCTGGATGTGGAAGTAGTGATTCCTTAAGCAGCGGTTTTTTACTTACTGATTTAATATTTTGCACGTGTATATGGTTCACACAACAATACAATTTGACATTTTTTATAGAAAAATACAAGATGGTTGGTATGGTTTATTACCATTTAATATTCAATTTCAACAAAAACTGATATCTTGGGATTTTTGAGGTTGCAGATTAGAAACAAGCTAACCATTATATTCTTCGCCAATTCACTGTACTTTTTATACAATTTTTGCACATATTATAGAATACTCTCAGCATTTTATCGTAAATAAAAAAATATTATAATAATGGTAGCTTGTATTAGGTCATATTGTCTTTTTCCGATAATAAAATCAATTTACTGAACTTGTCTTAGAACGTAAAAACAACAAAATTTATTTTAAAATTTACAGAAAATCGACGTTCACAGATACCACCATATCAAATGTTTCACTTAGTCCTAAACCACACAAATTAGCAGCTTATATCTCAATGATACCTAGAGCTTTATCACTGCCCCTTTCAGAACAAGCCTCTAAAGACAGAACTAGATATCAATAAAACAATAGCTATTAACAACGGATTTTAATAGAAAACAATAAACATTTTAATTAATAGAAACCAATTAAACATAGCATACCATAAGATCTATCCATATACAGGGTGATTCAGAACTTATCCGGAAAAATTTAAGGGGATATACAACGGGTCCATATAAATATAACAGCGCAAAGAAAAAATGAAAAACAAGCACTTTAAAAAAATTTAAAAATTTTACTTATACGCTACTGCTATTCTGGTCGACTGCAATAAAAATTGGAAACAGCATGAATCGTGAAAACAGCTGATATTGGATGAATAGTTGTGAAATGCGAAAACTTCACGTAAAAGAAATCGATAACGACAAGAATCTAACCTAAAGTACTTTATCTTTGAAGTTAGAAGTTTACTTTCAATGTTTATTTACTTTAAATGATTACAAATTTTATACATACCTGATGCTACAATAACTGTTCGAAATTTTGTCCGCCGACCTGTATGCACTTTTGACGTATCCAATTTTGCCGTACTAATGCAAATGTTCCCCCTTCTTGCTGTTCCCGGAGACGTAAATTATTGGCACTGTCGGGCGAGCTGTATTGTATTTATACGCGGATTTTCGGCTACAATTTCCAAAATTTCTTCCTCGGCCGCTAAAATACGTTGTGGACGACCATGTCCCCCGTCTCGTCAACGATTGAATTGTAAATTTCCAGTATCACGGCCACGTTGAACGACTGCCGTAAAAGTTTCTGGGTTAAACACATGTCTGTCGGGAAAATATTCCGCATACAATTCAGACGCTGCTAAAGCATTCTGCATTACCTCACCGTAAGTTAAAATCATGTCCATATACTCCGCGTTACTATACACATATGGCATTTTGAAAGAAACTCACTTACAGCACTAAAATTTAAAAAAAACACTCACTAACAACATGATTAAATCACAAACTGACAACGCACCGGAACTAGTTGCTACTTGCTTGATTGAAGAGATCTGCGCATACAGTAAGGGGGTAGGTCACTGTTTCATCCAGTCGTCCAGCTAAGTGAGTTTAATAATACCATAACTTCAATATTTTTTTACGGCAGTTCTATTAGGATTTTATTATATTTTTTTTTCGTGGTATCGACTCTAATTTTAAGGGTGCATATCTCCTTAAATTCTTCCGGATAAGTTCTGAATCACCCTGTATTCAAGATAAAGAAAATACTAAATATGTATCGCTAACATACTTATTATGGGAGTATCTCGGAAAAAAATGCTAACATCTTGTCAAGTCATTATCTTAACCCGCTGAAAATAGCTCTTTTTACTGCGAGGCAGAGCCCTTCCGTGCACTTCCATCGTAAATGGATATTTACCCGTGGAACGGTTAATATAAATAAAAGCTTATTGCGGCGAGCTAAAACGCAGATTTCTGTAAGCAAGCAGGCGGGAGGCGGGGCACACTGCTAGAAAAAGTAGAAACAGAAAACAGAAAACTTAGAAGAAGAATAAATAAGGAGATGATGATAAATTAAAACTTAAAAGAAGCATGGAAATTTAAAAGAAACATCTCACAAACACCGACACTTCCCATCCTACATTCCTACCCCATGCGTCACGTGGCTCTCGCTGCTGACAACAAGCATGTCCCATGTCCAATCCAGCGTATGCATATAAAACATCCAAGGTTTGTTCCGGAACGAGGTTTAGTCGTCCTTTGAGGGGAAGGTAGGGCCGCCCGGTCGTGGCATGAATATGTCACAGCGAGTGAAGGATGTAGTTGCATCTGGCCGGTGGGTGAGCGACCGGGCTGTGTGTTGGAACGAACTTCCAGACTGGATGTCCGGAATCGGCAGCAATGCCCACCTTACGCTGGCAAATCAAGCAATCAATCAATCGACATCTTGTCAAGTCATAATCTTAAAGTTACTTTTAAATTACAGCCAAAATTGTCACATCTCTTGTTTAATGCCAAAGGCGAGACTAATGATCTGGAAAAATCAGGTGTTTATAGGTTGACATGTCCGGATTGTGATGCCTTCTATATAAGTCAAACTGGCCGCACGTTTAGTATTAGATATAACGAACACTGAGGGTCCTTTCGACTTAACAAAACAGATTCAACGTTTTCAAATCATTTTCTAGGATCCGGCAATTCTTTTCCAAATTTAGAAAATCTAAATAAAAGTTTTAAATAAAATTTACTGGAATTTCTAGAAATTTTTAAATCTAACCAAATCACTCATAATGGTATCCTTAATGAAGTCAGATCTATATTACACAGCCGTTTGATGTATTTAAATGTTCATAATCCGCTTATCCACAAATTCTATGAATCGTTTATGTTAACATGGTAGGAAATTTTCATAATCCACTTTTAACTTAGATTATGGAATCCTGGTTTTAGGTAGTTACTTGAAGTGCTGTGGCACACCTTTTTACTCTCGATTTCACTTGTGAACGTTTGAAAATGGCACGTTAAGTGTCGAAACTGCAGTAACGTTTTGGTTACACTAAATTCAGTGATATAATACAAAGTAAAACGTGTTTTAACAGATCATAATGATTGATTATCACAAAGTGACGACTTCGACTATTAAATTTTTCAAAATTGCAGAAGATACGAAGTGTGTAAGCGAGAGAAACACACTGTATGAAGGAAGAACTAAGTTTTGATACCTTCCATAACAATTAAATATTCTATTTAATGTACCTAATTTTTAACTAGACTTTAAAGCGCGTCGTCAATATTCTGTACTTGAGCAGACCGCAAAAATTGCCTGTTTCGCTTTCTTCAACCCTTCGAACAAGAAATTACATAATACATAATTTAATTTTGTTGATTCTTACAAATTAAGACTCTCCTCGCGCTGAATTTCTAAACAGGCAAAAATTTACGATATATACCATCAGCGCACAGTTGGGCAAAAATCAAGGAAACAGGCAAACATATTGAAATTTAGTAAATGAGCCGCAGGTTCATGGAAAAATTAAAATTTTAAAAGGTTTGTAAGAGAGGCGTAAGAAATTATAACGACAAGAAATTACGAACCTATATTTTTATTAGCTCACTCATGTCAATAAAGAAAAATATTTTTGATTTCGGCAGGGCATTTGACTGTCAATCATACAAAATTGTTAACTGTATTATATGACTATCGGATGAGAGGACAACCACCTAACTGGATTATTTCATTTTTAACCAATCGTCAACAGTATGTGAGTACCTATACAACATGTTAGTAAAAATATGGTATACAGAGCCAATTCTGAATGTTCGTCTTTAAGTAGTTCCACTGGGCTCAATATTGGGCCCTGTGTTATTCATATTATATATTCCGGTATATAAGAATAACAATAAAAAAATTTCAGTGTGGTATACGACTGAAATAATAAAAAAATATAAAGTTAAGAGATAAATATCGTAAAAAATACAAGAAACATAATGATACAAATGTGGCAGAAGATTATTAATGTATTAGGTCGATAATTAAATATCAAACCGCTGAGGCGTATAAAAACTACTGGAATGATGTAGAGGCGAATTTATCAATTGACCCTAAGCAATTCTGGTCATACCTAAACAATAAAAAAGGTACTACTAGAATTCCAGGTAAAATGTATTATAACGATTCTGATCGTGAAAACTCCCAAAACATTGTTGATAGCTTTAGTCGCTTTGTTAACAGTGTTTATTTACCACCTTCCAACGAAATGCCATCCTCTGGAATTATGAGTAATCTACCATGTGTTCATATCGATCAGTTATCAGAAATAGATGTTACAAAGGCGATTAAAAAAATAATGAATAAAATGACATCAGGACACGATATGATTCCCAGTTTTCTAGTCAAAGATTGTTCTAGCGTGTTTGTCACCCCACTCTTAACATTATTTAATATGTCATTGCGAACTTCTACTTTTCCAGAATGTTGGAAATTAGCAAAAGTCTGTCCTATATACAAAAGTGGCAACGTAGGAGACATAATAAACTATAGAGGTATATCAATCCTACCAAACTTTGCAAAGATTTTTGAGGCCTCAGTGTTCAGCGTAACTTATTCTACTATTAAACACTCAATCTCTACTTATCAACATAATTTTATGGAAAAACGTTCTACGGTATCTAACTTAGCTTGCTTATCTCAATTCGTCTCAGACTCACTGGACAATAGAGGTCATACTGACGTAGGGTATACTGATTTCTCGAAAGCCTTTGATTGTGTAGATAATAAATTATTAATCGATAAATAATCACATTGGTATCAGTAACTCTATTAAATTTCTTTATATTCTACTTGAACAATAGATTCCAGTACGTCTCTTATAACGGTTATAGGTCAAATACTTATCGTGCTTCATCAGGTGTGCCTCAAGGGTCCAACTTGGGCCAACTTCTATTTATCATATTTATTAATGACTTATGCGATAATTTAGACTGTGAGAAACTGCTTTTTGCCGACGATCTCAAGATATTTAGTGAAACTAATAAAATGGACGACTAGATTTACAGCATCAGATTCATAAAATTGAATTGTGGTGTATATCTAACAAATTAGAAATGAATGTAAGTAGTAACATATACACGTAAAGTAACTCAAATCGAATTTTCGTATACTTTTAATAACAGGGTCCTCTCAAGAGGTCAAACAACTAAAGACTTGGGTATATTATTTGATTCTAAGTTGGATTTTGTGGAGCACATCAATGTAATAACAAATTCAGCATTAAGATTACTAGGTTTCATAATAAGAAACTGTAAACAATTTTCAAATACTGAAGCTCCAAAATCGCTGTATTTTTCATTTATTCGATCAAAAATTGAGTATGGTGCAATAATTTGGAACCCGATTTATAACGTTCATTCACAGTCTTTCAAAATGATTCAACGAAAGTTTATGAAGTATTTAGCCTTTAAAGTTGATAATAATTATCCAGAACAAGGATATCCTCACAATTTACTTCTGTCAAGATTTGATATGCAATCAAGAAAAGATAGAAGATTAACCATGTTTTTAATATTTTTGTACAAGTTGGTCAATTATGTAATAGACTGTCCGATGTTATTGGCAAAGATAAACCTCAAAACTCCCAGATTGGTTGCACGCCATAATGCTCTATTCTACTGTCCTACGTATCGCACAAATGTCGCACAGAAACCTCCCATTTATGCCGCGATGGAATTATATAACACTTTGAGTGATCGATAATATATATTTAATTCCTCATTCAAACAATATACTAAATTTGTTAAAAGCATTCGTCAATAAAATACTATCAGTTCAAACATATTCTTACAATAGAATTAATTATCGTTATTTTCAATGTATGTTAATATCGGTTACTATAATATAGGTTAATACATATTGCTCATTATTTTTTAAGTTATCTACACATCTACTGTTCGTTTAGTTTATGTATCTCTTGATATAATATGTACTTGTATTTTAATAGCTCTAATAGCTATACAGCATAGGCAAATATGTAGAATTTAATAGTATGACTTATGCATTAACCTAAATCTAATATCACTATTATTACCATTATTATTATCACTTATGTTGTCCTGTAATTGGAATATTCTGTTGGGCAATAATAATCTATTATTATTATTATTAATGTAATAATATTGTAGAAAAGGTATTTACATTTTTCAATCAACGTCAGTTGTACTTCAAAGCAGATAAAACTCAGTTAACTCGGTTACATAATAGACAGAAAAAATGCGAGTCTATCTCTATCCAGGTCAATAAGTCGATTATAACGAGTACTCATGAGAGTATAAAATCTTTAGGTTTATATATATCGATGACTAATGGAAATCACATTGTGAATATCTAATTTCCAAGCTAACGATATTTTAATATTTTTTATTTAATAATATTAAAACCGGTCCCAAATAACAATTTAAATGCCTTTTAGATTTATTTAGGTTTTATCAGTGTTTTATAATGGCCGTAAGTCATTAAAACTTGAAAGTTTTAATAGTAGTTTTAAAAAGAGGCATGCGGGCCCTTTTCTTGATGGGCCCCTGTGCTCTTATAAAGGTTTTAAATCGACTTCATAGAGTCCTCCTCCTAAACTATCTACGTTTATAAGGAGTCTTGGAAGTTTTTAGGATAACTTATTGATTATGTTAAAACTTCAACTGTGACTTGGGGGCTTACCAGGGAGCAATTAGTTAATTTGTATTGTGCCCAAGTGGAGTCTAGATTAAGGTACGGTGTCTGCGTCTGGGGGAACTCCACTCACAGAATATTTTCATTGCTCAAAAATGGATAATACGTTGTACAGCTCGTGTTTATAGTACCCATTCTTGAAAAGAGATCTTTAGAGTAGTGTTTTAACTTAACCATGCTTATACATTTTCGAAATGTGTATTTATGTTTATCGAAACAAGAATATGTTTACTCAGAATAAAAATATTCATAACGTAAATACGAGTAGCAAGGAAGACTTTCGAATAGTATATGTCAGACATAGTTTAACTTACAATTCCCCAAAGTCTATGGGATCAAAATTGTTTAATAACTTATCCCCTTAATGTTAAATAGCTGGAAACTGAATTTTAAGGTATATGTTGACTATTGACTTGACTACTCCTATAGAACACTGTAATGTTGTCATTATGAAAAATTTATTATTATTATTATTTTTTATTTCTTATTTATTATTACTACTATTTTTTTTTCCTATCACACTTTTAGTGGGTGGTTATTCAGAGTCGCCGGATTACTCCCTGTTGTCTACTGAATGGAGAGAAGACGGCGGACTAACGCAGTGGTACCCAATACTACTGCTTTCTGCATCCACTGTATAACGTTGCCCGCGACTATATTTAGTTCTTGTAAGTGGAAACGGACCTTTTTGTGCACGTACCCGTTGCAGATATTATTAATGGTTTAATATCCACTTTTTGCATATTCCAGATTTCCTTAATTTAGGTGGCTAATGGCTCGTATTTCTCTTTTTTCTGATGGTAGGCTCTGCCAAGGTTGTCGTCTAGTGGGACCAAGAAATCGATGATGGTAGCGTTTTTCTGCATCTTGTCGATGACTATCATGTCAGGTCGGTTATGCTGTATGAGTCTGTCAGTAATTATGGCTGTGTCCCAGTATATTTTGAAGTTTTCATTTTCCAATACTTCAGTTGGCTGGTATTTATATGGTGGGACGAATCCTTTTTTCAGGCCAGTTTCAAAAGCCACTGCCTGATGAACTACTTGACCCATACTATTATGTCTGCTGGTGTAAGCTGTTGGAGCAAGATAACTACATCCTGATATTAAGTGCTGTATTGACTCTTCATCTTTATTACATAAGCGGCACTTTGTGGAGTCAATCATCTGTTTCAATATGTGCCTTTTGTAGTTCCTTGTTGGTACAACCTGGTCCTGAATAGCCATTAATGCGCCTTCTGTTTCAGGAAACAAATACCCTGATGTGAGGTACGTATGGGTGGATTTTTTATCTGCGTCTGGTTGCCTAAGTGCGGCAAAGTATCTGCCATTACTATTATTATTATTATTATTTTTTCCCTTTCTCTCGCACTGAGCGGTACATTATCTCATGCACATCGGCCTGAGGGCAATAAGTCAGTCATATCTAAGCGAGAAACTTGCGGACGATATTATTATTATTATTATTATTATTAAAATATTAACAAGAATCTAATTTACAACGACTTTGTTTTATAAGGGTACAACAATAATTTATAAAGTAAATGTTTTATAGGTGAAAAGATAGTAAACAACATGTTATGAAATATTTTATAAAATATAATAGTATCATGGAAAAGTTCACACATTTAACCTTTAATAATTTTTAATTTTATTTTAATCCTATGTAAATTTTTTATATTTTACATTTTTTTAACTTATAATTACCGGAAAATTACGAAATAATTTTTTTTTAGCACATAGCATCACATTTTACGTAAATGTAAAATGTGTTATTTCTCAAATAATTGTATAAACTACTGAATCATGCGATGATTCGTTTTAGCAACTAGCACAAAGTTGGCTTAGTGAATTATTTTTAAAGTAGAACCCATAGAAAATGGTCTATCAGTAAATATTCTAAACGGAAATATAATTTTATTTCAGTTGCTATCTTCATTGCCTTTGTTTCAATTCCTGCATTTTATTATTGATTTGCTAAAATGTAAATGTCTAGATGAAACTGTCGTAAAGTGACTGCGAGTCCTTAATTGTGTATTCCTCTACTCGTTTCCTAGTTTTGTTGTAATTGGAAACTTTTTAATAATAAGTAAGATCGCAGCGAGTTAAGAAGGTCGCCCATTGTTCCCGTTGTTTTATTTCCAACCCCGTCACAGCAACCTACGAAGTAAGCTCTTACAAAATACTCCCAACTCGGTTATGTTTATAAAACATAATGGTATTGTTTGATAGATTTATACTGTCTTCTCCACAGAAGTGTATTTAATAAATAACCCCTTTATTACATTCGTAGAGTTGCATTTTATACGTCGATTCGGTTATTGTTAGAGAGTGCATCGTTGCGACTACGGCATATTCAACGATCTAATTATGCACATGGTTTTTAGTGCAGGTGGAGCCGTCACCATCTATTAAAATGTGCTGTTATTCCAAGAAATACATAACATAGTCAAATTAAAATAGTGCATGCACCCAATGTTAATAGAAAATTTAAGACGAGCTTAAAACCCCTGGGTTTTCGAACTAGACCGATATAAATATTAATTATAATATTGCCCAAGCAAGAGACCTTGAGGGAATGAAAGCAATTAATAGTTATGTTGGTTTTATTAATTAAACCAGGTGAAGTTATTGGTCTGTAAAAAATTTAAAGCAACTGCAAAATATTTGTTTCTGGGGCGCCACCAATTTTTACGTTGTTATCCGATAAATACAGAGGTAATAAGAAAGAACACAGTTAACAGTATAACGAAATATATTACTAAGTCATTTATACCAGGTAGGGTACAAATATTTACACTTTTGCCACTAATAGAAGATTACTGCACACAACTGGGAACAAAATTGACACTGAGATATTAAAAAAATACAATAATTAATACCAAGCTATTAATGAGGAACTCTAAAAATACTTTCGTATACCGAATGTATAAAAAAAGCACTTTAATGTAAAAAAACAAATATTTTACAAACGGTTATCAATGAACAACGCCAAAATTATTACAATTCATGAATTTTTTTAAAACCTTAGAATCTGGTAAAAGTTGACTTGTCCAAAATGAGCAGCGTTGCAACTGACAAACTTAACGAAAATTTGTCTTATAATAGTCTATTTCCCAAGCAAAGAATGTAGACCTTTCATTCAGATATATGTCAATTGACCGAAGGGTCGGTAAAATTTTGTGATGAAATATATGCGTAGTATAAATATACCTTCTCTTTCTTGCGTATGCATCTACATTCTTCTATCTCACCTGTTCTCCCATTGAATATGGCGAACAATGCACTGATCTGGCGAGTATTTGTAATCAACCAAATTGTCTGGCTGTCAATATACTTTCTGAAGGTATGTCGAAGAATATTTCCTGCAAGTTTCAGCTTTGTACAAGGACATTATGGAATGCTACCTTTCTTTAGGCTCATCCGGCAGGTATATGTAACTGGGATAATTCTCTGGCAGTTTTCTTCTATACTTAAAAATGTATCAATTAAAACATATTCAAACGCCAGAGTCTTGTAGGAGTACATTCATTTTTATGATAATTTGGCATTTTCAAAAATTTAGGGGGTACTGTTGCAACGGCGCCAACCCTGCCAGCTATTGATTTTCATATTTAATTAGTATTAAATTAAGGATACACAAAATTGTAGCTTTGTACCTCGCACGTTAATCGAGGTGGCTGCCAGCTCTTAGACTATATATTAAGAGCAGGGAAAAATCATTTGGATTATTAAAAAGTCAGAGTCAGAGTTTAATATATTAAGTAAGCTGAAAATTTTCCTCACCCAAGAAAAATAAACTATGGCGCTCCACAAGGTACAGTTTTGAGCCCGATCGAATTTATTTTATATCTTAATAATGTACTGACGTTTAAAAGTGCTGGAGGTATTTTAAACTTCGATAACGATACAATCATTCTGTTGATATTTGGGAGGAATTTAAAAAAAAAGCAGAAATAGATTTCAAAACAACAAAATGGTTTGATTTTAACACATTAGTACTAAGTAAAACAAAATATTTATCTCGTCTTCTATGAAATTACTTATAATGGGAAACTTAAATATAAACACCAGTCTTTTTACACTCTCTGATTGAATCACATCTTTGATATGACATAATACGATGGAGAGGTATCAATAGAACAATTTTTAAAATCTGGAAACCATGCAAAGGAGATTCATAAGAATTATATATAATATAAAAAGTACTTATTAAACTTACTGTTTTTAGAAAGCAATTATTTGACATCAGCTAGCTTTGCAGCTTATCATCTCCAATGCATATTCAAAAAAAGACATATATAATGAACTATAAGGCTCATAATTATCACACTAAGTAAAAGTGTACTTATCAAGAAAATTAAACGTAAACGAAAAAGATGTTTCATTATATGATATTGTACAGACCGAAATAAAAAATATTAGTAAATTACATGTACTTAAAAGGAAATTAAAACAATGGCTATTACTGTATGATAGGAGATTCTCCATAATACTTAAAATAAATAATATCATATGCTTCATGTGCAGTTACTACTATAATATGTTGTGTAATATGTGTAGGCATGAACATGAATATTATTATTAATATGAATATGTATTAGGAATATAGGTATATATATTGTACACGTTAATAAACTACTTACTACTACAGACATTGAGTAAGATCTGACAAACAAGAAGTATTTGTTAAATACTGCAAACTACATCGTTGAATGATTTTAAAAAATGTACAAATTTATCAACTTTTAAATTTCACTTTTATTCACTTTTATTTCAGCTAGTATAACCGTATAATAAAAGTACCTTAAATCTGAAGGGTTTTCTCAATTATTATAAACTCTTACAATACCAAACGTAAACTGTTATTTTGTGGGTAGATGGAAATCACTTCTTTTATTTAACTCTATTTTGCAGATTTATGTACCCTCCTTTGCATGCTAAATAATGGTGTTGGAGCAAAAAGAAAACGATGGTAAATGAACAAAGTTCTGCCTCCCAATAAATAATTCCATTTGTAAGGTTTTAAAACATCATTCATTTTGCGATTTCCCGAACTTTAACTTAGCGAAATTGAATTTATAAAGTGCCATTTTATCATGGCTTTATTCACATTTAGATGTAATATGGGTAAATGATCTATTCAATACCTGATAAACGAGCGACAATTTTTTCCAATCTTTTTACGTTGACAGACTCCCGGGGAAAACGTATTATCCTTCCGGAACTAACAACTGTGTTTCGGTTTTGTCTGACAATTTTAAATTTATGACGTGTCGTGGTTGTAACCCAATTAATGACTGGGTCTCATATTGCGGTGCGTAATTATTGTTTCTATGGCTTATTGATTTAGTTAAATCACATGCACACATCAATGCCATCTGTAACATCCCGATCCCCAATATTGAAAGAAAGTCTACATGTCTGTTAGTCCAAGAGACTGCAACACTAAAACCTCTCTCATAGAATTGTAAATTGTGATAAAAAATATACTCGTAAACACTGAACTGATGGCGGACTTTTAATAATAATAATAATAATAATAATAATAATAATAATAATAATAATAGTAATGATAATAATAATAATAATAATAATGAACGTCTTTATATTATTTTCTTTCAGTTCATATACATGCTATACATGTTATTATTAAGTAAACAATTATAAGTTTGTAAATGATGCAAAAAACGAGAATTATTGTCACGACCGCTGGTATATGAATGTTACAATAAGGGACCACTCGGCCTGCGAGAGGTTTTCCTAGTTGGAAATTATTAAACACAAATTAAGTAGTAAATAATATTTATTAATCAAACAGTAAAACAGGTTGCAGTCAAACAACAAAGTCAGAAATACACAAATATAAAATAAACAGCAAATAGTGTTTCCAAAGGCACATGTTGGGAGAAACGGGTCCCCAGATGAACTCCCAGAATGGACTGCCACTGCCCATTCATTCTGGGCTATTTATATGATTGATAAATGCTTGATCAGCATATTCCCTACATACGTAAAGTGCTTGGAAACTAATGACCTGATATTATTAATTAGTAATTGCAACCTGGTACACCACGTCCCTTAATTAATATGTTATAAATGCTTTAATACTTTATATTTTATAGATTGGAAAATAAATGATATAGAATTTAGTTTATTTATTATAGATTTACATTTGGAAATTCTTTAATTTATGTTTCCTATTTTTGTATTTGTTTATAGGGAATATGCTAATAATATATTTTGCCAAATTTACTTAGAAAAGTAGTTATTAATTTTGATATGTGACATTATTAATTGATAAGGAACATTAACATAATAAAAAAAGTTGTACTATATCTTAATAGAGCAACAAAAGTAAGAAACAGAGGACGAGATTACAAATAGCGAGTAATCTATTTCAATTTTTTTTTAGTGTATTAATAATCCCTGACTATTAAGTAATTGTTTTTTTAGTGTGGATTTAAATTGGACAGGATTTAGTGCTTTCTATTTATTAGGTATTGAATTATATACGCGCCAAATTTGGTATGAATATGAGCGTTTAAAATGTTCAATGAGAAATAGTGGAGATGTTAGTAATACCTTAAACCTAATATTCAGTGTGTGTACATCCGTTCTAAAGGTAACTTTTCGGTGTAGATATGGTGGGATTTTCGTTGTTAAAACTTTCTGATACAGTCACGCAGAATGTAGTAGTCTCCTATTTACCATATTGAACCAGTCAGTTTAATTTAATCTGCAAGAAATTCTCTCACGTAGACGAATTCCAGGAACGAGCATTGGGTACGAATTTTGAATTTTTGTACTTTGTTCTTATACTGGTAAGTTAAATTGGGACCATATAGAGAGTCTGCAAAGTTTAATAAGGACAGTACTAGAGTTTCACATAAGGTAACTTTCATCTTTTGCGGTAAGCAATGTCTGTTTCCGTAAATTAATTTTCAAGCACCATAGGCCCGCTGTGATAATTTGTTAATTTGTTTCTCAAATTTTAAATTACTATCAATCAGAACCCCAACACTTTTAGCCTCTCCTACCAATTAAATTTTGTCATCATCTATTCCAATATTCTATAAAACACTGTATTATATAGGTCTCTTTAAAAAAAATTGGTAGTTAAAATTATTTTTTATTTTTGGGCCCACTACTCATTTACCATGAGTTTAGAAAAAAATTGTTTATAAAGAATTATATGTTTTGTATATTCTCATGGTCTACCCCACCTTACTTTTAACTACGTGCTCGGCAGACCTCTGCAAAGATGTTCATGCATATTCATCATGTTACCCTTACCACAAGCTTTTTTTATAATTTAATGCTGAAATTGTACCCTTAAGAGTAGGTATGCCTCGACAAGCTGCTAAAATTTGCGAAACTCCAGTGGGCGGTCCTTTAAAAACGATAAAATATTATTTTATGTGTTTATAGTACTATGTAGTAGTAAATAGAAATGAATGACCGCGATTCCACTTATGTATAAGCTCGAAATTAGTTCATGATTGTATATAAATTCTACCTGCCAAAGCTCAAAGGTTATGCCGACACCCGACACATCTATCCTATCATTCTAACCTAAATGCGTTTTTAACATATTATTCCTTCAATAAATACAGTATTTATAATTTAGACGGCTAGGTATTATGCTTCCCTAGAATTTTAATTTGTAATAGATATACTCGTATACTCCATAGAGTATACGAGTATATCTATATTTTTGCATAATGGAAAAGATATTCAATAATTAGTAATCTGCATTAATTAATAATAATCGTCAATAAGGAAATAATAATATTAAATAAAAAGAATAAGAGTTGATGAGGTCCGATAAACATTATAAACAAAAATTAGTGGTATGCAATATTGCAGCTACGGACACACGTTTCAGAGTTATTGCTCCTCATTAGCGTAGCATGGCATAAATAATATTGTTATATTGTTAAAAGCAAGACCAACAAAGATAGGAAAGCACAGTATATTGTAGGTACTCTATTTTGTACTTTCGTACCTCATGTGCCATATATGAAGAACAATAACTCCGAAATACGTGTCCGTAGCTGCAGTCTTGTTTGTTATTATAGTACTAATTCTTGTTTATAACTAAATGGAAAACTTAACATTTTAATGTTGTTTAGTTTTCGTATGTGTAAAGCTTTAGCTGTCACATCATTCAACAAATCAAAATTTAAACTCTTGGATCCTCAGGGGACTCCTCAGGACTTCTTGAATTTTTATTTTGTAATCTCCCTCAAATAATGGTAGTTTACCAATAAACAAAAATTAGCAACCATTGTTAAAATCAAAAATATACACCACGCAAGTTGTTTTATCCAATAAGTGTTATGCGTATAGTATTAGTTATTTATTGGTCTAATTTGTCTATACGCGATATTCTTAGAAACTGTTAAACAGAAAAAAAGTTTAAAATAAAAAAGGTGTCTCCATCTTTATTTCTTCTCAGCATAGACTTAAAGGGTTTTCCGTTCGTTAACTGATCCTTGCAAATACTCACATTTTATCCACATGGTTTTTGAAAAAAAAACGTATTTTTTACAATTATTAAAATTTGACCTTCATATTACCACAGTTCATTAATAAATATGTAGTGATGACATAGTAAAATTGAGATCCATTAATGTTTTCGTTTTTTGAATTATGGCAAGTTAAACAAAAAAATAATTTTAATTATTATTGTTATACATCCAATAGACGCCGAGAATAAGAGAAATGATTCGCAGAAAATCAGTGATAAGTAATTATTTATAAGCATTAAACTATTCAACGGATCATTATGAAATTCACTAGTTGTCTATCGAGAGGTAAACCACCGTCGGCACTCGTTCTCCGAATTTTAGGCAGGCTGTCGGCAGCCATGGCAGTGGCGGTCATATAATTGAAAGCCCCGCAAGTGCGGCTGGTTGGAGTTACGCAGGCGCCGCAGGCAAGGCAGTCTCGGCAGTTCGTGTAAATTCTACAAGTGGTTGACCTCTCAGGTACTGTTTTGATAGTATATAGTATAAAATAAGAATTTCTTTACAACCCTAACCTGAAATTTGCAGACGTAAATGTAACAAGCAAATGCCAATTTTTCGAAGTCAGTAACAAGTAAATATATCGAGAATAAATAAAGATTAAGGATAGAGGCAACCTTTTATTTGAAATTTTACTTTCTAGGAGTAGTAGTCTCGATTTGACCAAGGAACTAGTGTTATATACTTAGCACATATCACATATTAGCACATATTATATAAAATAACTTGCCTGGTGTACACTTAGTTTTACGAATTATTATTCATATTTTCTTTAAAAATATATGGATGGGGAGAACTTACAAATTTGCTTTTATAGTAGACAAAAGTTTAATGATAGATGTTTTAAACTAAACCCCGCATCAAAATATCATTAATAACTTTAGACATAGTAGGTTATTTCTAAAAAATATGGATATCTCTGGTTTTACTGGTTAGATTTTAAAAATCCAAAGCATCAATTATTTGTATCAATGAAATTTAATAGTGCATTTTTTTAAAATACGAATGTCAGAGCGATTCTAAAAATTTGCAAAATTTTGAAAGTAAAAAAGATGGCTAAAATTTGTATTCAAAAATGTTTTCTCTACAAATTTTTAAAGCAGAGATAAAAACCTGCAACTTGAGTCTTAGAACGTCTACATTGGTGCGCGATCTCAACAAGAAAATATTTTCAACATCGGTCCACATCACCTTCTGGACAATACTTTTAGCTCTGATTTGTTAAATTTTCACGAAGTTGCTTTTTTCTGGAAAATATTTTCGGGTTTAAAGGAGTAAGTTGGTTTCTCTGTTTCTTTTTACATTTTGAGCCTAGATTTCATTATTTTGACAGATCGATAGATAACTTTACTGCCGACAGTTTTTATCCCAAACATTTCTTTCTATTTTTCCCAGAAATAAAAGTTATTATGATAAAAATCCTGTTACTTGGTCTAATGCAACAAACTGATGCGTGTGACTTGATCAGAAAATGGGAAAATGTGCGCTTTACTTTTGTGTTTCTAACTCCTTTCATTGCAAATCGCATCGCCCCTTATAATTCTATATTCATGTGTTTGCGATATGAACACATCTTTAAAATTTAGTATCAATTGTATTGTCCAATAAATGTTTTCAAATATACCAGCATACCACCATTTTATAAAGAAGAATTGAAACACAATTACACATTATTGTTAGTGCATGGGTGGCTACATATAACTAGTTACTATATTGTTATAATTCCGTACTTGTAGTATAATCAAAGAGTAGAGTACCTGTTAAGTATAATAGTAAATTAATGGAATTTGGTATTTTATTGGGCGTCCCGTGTTATTAGAAATGATTTGGTTTAATTTCTTATTTCGTTCCCTCGTTATATTATCTCATTCATAAAATAATTCTGGGTGAAGGGCGGAGCTTAAACAATAATAAATCCAGAGGGAGCTCGTATCAGTGTAACATTTGTTGCAAAATGTGCCTTTGCACGGTTCCGTGCTATACATGTTTTTGCAAAAAGTATTATGTTTTTTGGAAAAATAAAAATAGTACGATACACAGAAAACATGAATGAAGGTTTGTATCGAGTCCTTTTTCTCATATTTTGATTCTAAATATTTAAAAAAAAAATCAGCAATTTGCTGCTAATTAAAACAAATCTTATTAATTAATACCATTTTTTCTCAAAATATTAAAAAGATACAAACCTAGATTGATATTTTTTCGTCTATTTTTCGCCTGTACAAATTTCGTAACTGCAATGGTCTAATTATAATTTGTCGCGGACGGGGCGGCGTTTGAGAGTAATTTATTTCTGATTTTTAGACGGCATACCCACTCTTAACGAATAAAGAAGTCTGCCATATTAAACAATCAACCAAATATGTGACAGACTAATTATTTTATCATTCTAAGTAAATAGTGAGTGAGCCAAAATATCACTTCATCGTTATTAAAAAAATAAAAACAGCTCATTTTTACACAACACTTTAGCAAGTCAAATGTGTTAGATGCTGTTAACACTGTCGAATGAATCTGTGTCTGTTCTTCTTCCTCTCTTCTTTTGAATCGAAAGGTCAGCAGTCTAAGAGCAAAAAATAATTTCTAATCATTGGCGTCACACATTAATAAAGTTTTAAATACAAACAGTAGTTTTTTATACACTTGTTATGAATCATTAACATTATTCCCTTTTATATAATAATAGTAAACTTTCCCCTCCAAATTGGGACATATCTTTTACATACATGAAATAACCCCATTCAAACAAATACATGCATTTATTTTTAAATTTCATGCAGATTTCTAATTATAAACCTACAAATGCTCCTCCCATGAGTAATTCCGTATTCCACTAGACCATTTTAAAATAATAAATGTAACAGGATGCAATATTTCTGAAGCTAAATGTAGTTGACAGTCGTGATTATTATGATTTAAAATGTGTTACTACATTTGGGAATACATCCACTGACATCCAGTATTCTAAATATTCGTAATTGTGAGTGAGGCAAATAATTAGGAAATTACAGAGGAGAATTAAATATTTGCTGGCTAACGCGATTGTGGTGCTAACAACAAAATATGACAGAGTTGAATTTTTAGAATACTAACGTAATAAATGAACCTAATAAAAAATCAGCCGGCTTTAAACAAAAGGTCCCTAAAAATATGAAATAAAATGTCTCTTCCGTAGATGCAACCTGCCAGTAACTCTCTGATGATTCTATATCCTGAACATATTTTTGTAACTCAAATACCGAATAAAAATGTTAGAGTTGAATTAATTGTTTAGTACTCTTTTATTAAGAAGACTTGACTTAGTGTTTACAATGTTATTTAACACTGTTTTACCTTTATCAAAATTTTGAAAAAAAAAATATGTTATAGAGCATAGTAGGGGGCATTTTTGAAAAAACATTATCTATAGTGTCTCAATATACATGAAATTTTGTATGTTTCTAAAGTTATAATTCGAATATTTTGGTGTATTACTTACTGTAAATACTCAATAATTTATTGTTAAATACCTCTTTGGTATATCTACCGCTATATAAGAATTGGTTACGTTATTAGAGAGGAAAGAATGATTTTTTTTTCAAAATTTGATTAATTAATTTATTTTAAAAACCAGAGGGGCCAGAGGTGCAATATCTTGCTAAGTAGTTCGTCTTAGTAATGTGATGTCAAGGTAAAATATCAGCTTAATTTCCCGAGGGGCATCTGGCCCATACTTACCCTGCTACACTATTTGAGGATGATATTGATATTTGTGCAAAGTCAGTGAGCAATATTTTCGAAAAAGAGAAACTGTATCCGTATAAGCTTCATTTGAGTCAGGAATTATCAGAAAACGGCTTTGATCATAGGGTGGAATTTTGAGATTTTTTTTTAATTTATTTATTTTGAATTGAGTTATAACTGCTACATCTGATGAAGCGGTGAAAATTTCATAACATTAAATATTAATACGAGCTGTTAGGAGATTGAAGGTGAAAAATTGTCGTAAAAATATGTGAGGAGTGCAGAAGTTTAACTGGCTAAGAATATCCTGTCAATGTCACTTGTTATTAATTTATGCAGGAAGACTAGTTGGGCAATAATGCGGCGATTTTCAAGAGATTCAAATGATCTTCATTGTAGCTAAGATATTTTAAGAAACGCCTCTGAACTCTCTCTGTATTTTGCACATGTACGTTGTAGTGGAAACACCATTTGATGGAGGCATAGTCAACCCGACGTCGGACGAGAATTTAGTACAATAATTTAATGGTACTTAGATTGTTAGATTCACGAGTGTTTCTTATCACAAAATCTAAAGGAGTTTGCTACCATGTCATTGATATGATCAGAAAACGATAGGCTAGGATTAAAAATCACGCCAAGGTCGTGGATGGCATTGGATCTCTGCAGTGAGACGTCCTATTTTATGACGTTGTGCTTCAGAGAAAGGGGCATAACGTTACATTTAGAGGGATTTAGAGGTAGATTGTTCAATGTACACCAGGTGTTAACTTTATTTAATGTTAGTTGTAGTTTATTATCGTCATCAGGAGACTTTATGGTAGTGTATATTTTCATATCATCCGCGTAAAGTAAACAATTTGCAATAGTTATAATACCATTAATGTATATATTAAATAATAATGGTCCTACTACGGATCCTTGTGGGACCCCAGAACTTACAGATATCTCAGTAGATTGTTGACCGCAACATTGTACAAACTGTTTTCTACCTTCAAGGTAAGATTTGAAGAAATATAGCATATTTTTTTACAGCCCAAAATTATCTAATTCATTAAGCAAAATACCGGGATTGAGTCTATCAAATGCTTTCGAAAAGTCTGTACATATAACGTCCACTTGCAAGCCAGACTTAAGTGCATCTGCTATATATATTGAGTAATTAGCAGATCTTCCCTACATGAAACCATGTTGGTTTGGTGTGATTTTATACTTTAGATGGAAAATGAGAAAATCATGAAGCAACATTTCAAGACGTTTAGAAAAATTATTGATAATAGCTAATAGGTCTGTGATTTTCAATTTCAGGTACTATTTTAGAAAGTTTCCAAGAAGAGGGATACGTAGATGTCTTAATAGAAAGATTAAATATTGTGATAATTGGTGTTGAAAGGAAGCATGCGCAGTCACGGAGTCAAAATGTAGGTATTTTGTGTGGGCCGACAGTACCTTCATTTCTCTGAATTGCGTTAAATGTAAGCTGTAGGTCAGAGTATTTTGATCAGCATCCACAATGGTCGCTTTTTATATAAGAATTTTGAAAAAGTCTGCAAAGGCACCACCAATGTTTTTTTAATCGTTTATTAGTCTGTCTTTATATGTCACACTATTTGGCATGCCATTATTATTTCTTATATTGTTAACAAATTGTAATAGTTGCTTGGGATTATTATTTAAGTTACCTTCGAGGCGACTGCAATGTTCGTTGGTTACGCCTGACTACCCTAAGACACCTTAGCCACCAAGAAAAAAATTTAACAATAAAGGCGCAATATTTTGCTATTGTATGTGTAATTTACTAACTCACCTTATTATACTCTTTGCAAATACAAAACGAAGAGCATATTGCATTCGATCGGCACATTTCTAAAACCGGTAATATTGCTCGTGGAGAAAAAAATTTCATATCACTGTGTTGGTGATCGAATTCTGAACAACTTTCAAAATGGCCGTCCGTCCGTCTGCCTGTCCTTCCGTCACGTTTCTTGTAAGCACGATAACTTAAGAACGAAAAGTCCGATTGTATTGAAATTTGGATAGAAAGTTAGCGTTAGCTAGAGGAAGAACCCCATTGTTTTTGAGTAAAATCTATCGATAAATAAAAAAGTTATAAAATTTTTCAAATAAAAAAAAATTACAAATTTTTTTCATGTTTTGTAATTAAACTAAAAATGTCTAAAACTAATATTATTTACAAAAAAACTGCGAAGAGTATCCTATAGAATGTGCAACAATTATATAAGAAGTGCAGTAAATTGGCGAAAAGTATAACGGTTAGCTTGTTTCTGTATGTAATTTGAATGTAGACACTGTTTAGTGGAGATTCAATGAATTACCAAAATACACTCTATAAACAGTTAAAATGATTTGAATTAGAGAATTCTCGGTGTAAACAAACAACTCAGCAATTCAAATAACCTGCCCACATAGATGTCGACAAATAAAAGAGTAAGAACCGAAATGGAGGAGAATGTAAGTGTATCCGTCGTCTCTAAAAGACGTCGTTTCTGGGCGGGGTGATTTACCGCTGCCGTAGACACGAGAGTTGACACCTAAAAAATATATTAGTCTTTTCCACATATTCTTAAACTTAACCTAAATTCACTTGGGGTTTCTGAACGACGTAAGAACATCAGGATACCTTTCAAAAAACTTTTTCAATATAACAAGGGTTTCTATGGGTACTTATATGTGCCGACAGTCGGCGAACTTTGCATAAAAAAATGACTATAAGGAACGTAATGGCTCAACTTTTTATGTCCATTTATTACACAATTTCGAGTGGCGAAAGTCGTCCGTGTGACAAAGTGGTGCATAAAGCCTTAAGCTAACAAACTGGCTGGAAAGAGTTATATTTTTCGTATTTTTCAGGATAGTAATCTAACAAGATTAATTTGTAATTGAAAAATGACGTTAAATTGTACTCAAGTTCACGAATAATTATTGTAAATATTGTCTTGCATGAAAATAATGTTCTTTTAGTTGGTGATTATAATATTCCTAATTTTATATTAATATAGACAATAATGAACAAAACTAATTGCATCACCATTTTGATTTTATACTAGGTAATAATTTACAGAACATGGGAAGATTACTTGATTTTGTTATTCCCAATGATTTCCAATATTCACTGTAAAGTAGTACTGGACAACACACCTCTTGTTAAAGAAGATGAGTATCATCCATCTGATGTCATAGCCAATTTTCATAAAAAAAAGATGAAAATGGTGCAAATTTTTCACCTTCTTTGAAACGGGAAAATACAATTTTAAGAAGGCTGACTTTATCTTTGATCGAGGCCTTATTTGAGTCTGATTGGTTATGCCATCTTTAATGATAACGTGTCATTGTACAAAACTCATAACCATAAGTATCGATCTCGGTATGACTACTATATGAAAAACAAAGTGAAAAAATAGACTTTTCGAAGTGACAATATCTTACAAGAATTTCGAAGATTTCGATCATTGATAAATAGGATTCGGATGACAGATCTCTATTTCACAATTTAGGAGGGGGCTGACTGAAGTACGTTTATTAGAGTGTTATTATTCTGTAGGTGTTTCATACGCGAAAATGATACATTTTGTTATAGTACTACTATTCTCAATTGAGAAATTCGATCTAAACCGTTGCTACCAGGATAAATCATTATAAAGCTTGCTTGTGACAGAATAACACTGAAACCGTGTTTGAATGTTACAAACGATACTCGTACGAATACAGTCAACCAGATATGTTATGTACTTACCTCAAACTAAAGTAGTCGATTGTTTACCTGGCTTACCATTTCAAATCAGTTGGTTCATTCGTAATATTGCCGGTAGCACAGCCGTAGGTTAAATGATATATATATTTACTTTTATTCAATCATCCATGGAGTTGTTCATTAAAGTAATATTATTTATTACAAAGAAATAACCGAATCTATACGATAAATGCATACGGTGTACGATGCAATAATGGCATATACCCTGCTGGGCAGTATATGTTAAAAGTGGGTTGCCAAACATTGCCATCAGTTTGCAATGCGGCAACCTGCTTTTTATAGTTAGAGAAAGTAACAATCTAACCATTACACTCTTTGCCGATTTACGGCATTCTTTATACAATTGCTTCACATTCTATAGGATACTCTTCGCAGTTAAATTAACGAGTTACGGCTTTGTCTAACTGCGACTCTGACTCTGACTGGAAGTTAACTAGCGACTGTAAAACCGGCTGTTATTTATACAATCAGACATAAAACGCAAATCAAGCCAATAAAATATTGCGTTTACCACGATTTCAATTATTAATGCAACTGATGACGTCACCGCTAATCATGGAGTGTTTTGTATACCCATTCGTTTATTCAAATTTTTATTTGATATCCGACAGAATATTGTTTAGATATTGGGAGGAACTTTAATATATGAAGTAGCTCATTTTGATAACACGGAAAAGTGCAAATTTGCACATAGTGACGATAACACCTAATTTTATAAGTAGATTAATAAATACAGTGCAGCTTATTTCATTTAAGAAATTTTGGGCTAAAACTACTTTAAATATCGTTTAACATTTTTTTAATGCTCATAATGATCCGAAAACAAATTCAGGATCTTAACAGCTCCTCTTTAAACATCGTGATTTTGGGCCTACTGAGATACTGACAACAGTTAAAATTTAATTTTTTTACGAATAATGATGATTTGACAAATAATGTGTACGACGTACATTTTCATAACAAAAATAGAAATAATTTTCAAAACGCTACCGCTCCCATTTAACATAATTTTATGATCTATGCCTGGCTATTAAAAATATAAAAATAACACCCGAAGCTTTATTAAAATGATACTCGTTAGCATAAATTAAGTTGTCATGTGATCTGAGATTGTTTTAGGAACGCCGGAGACAACGAGATCAAAAGAAAACAGTTCCATTTGTTGTGAAAACAAGTTAATCTCCCAACTAATTTAATACTTATTTAAACTATTTAATTACAAAACATGCTATTTGTGTAGTTTATGCTCTCTAAGTTACATCGACGCTTTTTTGCCTCTGCCGTCCCATTCACTCCTAATTGGCCGTATTTCTTTATTAGTATGACATTAAAATGGGGCGTCGTGAAAATTTATTAAGCTGAAATTCCTTATTTTCGTCAGTCCTTAAATAAACTATCATAAAGATTTCACCGGCTAGAATTCCCTAGATTTATTCACGCCTTCGAATAGTCTGGAAGAGCGGACCCATTAACGCTTAATTGTTTCTAGAAAATATGCAGCATTTGTGGAAAGAAGTTCATTTATTTGTTCGAATTGGACATTTAAAAACTTTCTACTACTATCAAGAATTTAATCTCGCTCAGCTCAGTGACCTTCATGCTCAGTTGCTTCTCCAAGTAATTTGCCTGAAACGTCAAATTCGGATCCGTACCCGACAGATCACAATCTGACCCGATCTGAGTTCAATCGACCCAATACTATAGTCCTGTAACATCAATCAGAAATATCGCAACACTTTATAGTGCAATGGGACCCACAATGTCCACATATGCCTTCAATCGACCTTCGGACCTCGAGGCGTGTCGTGGTGTAACTCTTTAAAAATTATTTTTACCACGACGCGGCGTATACGTTATTTTAATATCAATTGGTAAATTATTTTAAAATACTAACAAAGGAAATGCTCATAATCGCAGCAATATCACAAGCGTCGACCGAATATTTTTAGAATCATTTTTTAATTTTTGAAGAAAAACTGAATATTTATTATCTACTTTCTATTAATTGATAGGAAATATGTAAATTACTTATTTATACTACATGATTTATTTATAATGAATAATGTTAGTTTATTGAACAACCCCATAGATGATTCAATGAAAGTAAAGATATATCATTTAACAAACGGCTATGCTACCGGCAATATTACGAATGCATTAAGAGCAGGTAGCGAACATTCGACTACTTTCGTTTAAGGTAAGCGCATAACATATCGTTGACTATATTCATATACGGGTACCGTTTGCAATGTTCAAGCACGATTTCAGTGTTCATAAGATAATTGAGTATATTAAACATGAGAAAGAAAATTATTGTGGAATGTTAGGAGAAAATGATGAATTTCGTCGAATTATTAAATTATTCTTATGCAATTTGTTTAAGCGCAGGAGGTCTTACTGTTTTAATGCATCTTCGTTTAAAAAATATATATTCGATTTGGTTAAACAGTCAATTGTGAATCCAATGTAAGTTTTGGTGACAATGGACAAAAAACGAAAAGAAAAAAAGTGCAAACACTACTACGGTTAAGCCTGGCAATTCAAGCCGCATATCAGTGGAAGCGGAAGTGGAAAATGTGTTGTTACTTGTGTAATAAAAAAGCTGTCCTCGTATTAGTACATTCTGTGAGTCGGATTGAACCTAGAAAAACACAGATTTTATTCTAGCCTAACGAGACTATGTTCTCCCCCCCGTTATCGAGCATGCTGAACTTGATGGCAGTGGTTCAATCTCTCTCCGAGGTCACCCCCCCCCCCAATTGGCCAAAAACTATCCCCGAAAGGGGCAAACCGTGTATCCGCCGTCTCTTACCAGCCAAACCCCCAAAGCCAATCCCCCAAAGGAGAGAAACGCGGATAGGCCGTCTTCTGTCGGCTAAAACCGCGAACACCCCCCCCCTTTATCGAGAATGTTGAGCACGATGGTGTGGTCGAGACCCCTTCTCGACCCCCACCAACCCCTAAACGGCCAAAAACCACTCCCGAAAGGGGTAAACCGCGGATAGACCGTCTCCTACCAGCCAAATTTGTGTTATCCCCCCCCCCCCCGTTTTCGAGGATGCTGAGCTCGATAGTGATGATGAATATTCTCCACGAGATCAGTCGTGTAGACATCAGTAACTGAGTTGTTGTTTTTATGCCAATGGACGCAGAGAAGGAATCTTACACGTGGCTCAGCTACAGTAAAAGTGGCGACGGGGAGATTCTGCGCGGGATGATGTGTACCAGATAACACCTCCGTGTGTACTCTTCGCCGCCGCGAGCCCGCTTTTGAATTAAATTATTCCGTAAAAAAATAAAAAAGTACGAGGATAACGATAATTTTGCCCGTTTAGTAAGAAGTAAGAGTGTAATTATATTTTTGTCCGTTTGCTGAGCGAGGAAAGGTCGCGATGTTTTTTTCATGCTCAGCATCTTCGAAAACGGGGGGTAACACGGGTTTAGCTGAGAGAAGACGGTCTATCAGAGTTTCACCATTTTCGGGGGTGGTCTTTGGCCGTTTCGGGGGTTCGCAGGAGTCAAGGAGTGGTCTCGACAGCACCATCATCCTCAGCATCCTCGAAAACGGAGGTAACACGAGCTGAGCTGAGAGAAGACGGCCTATCCGCGTTTCACCCCTTTCGGGGGGTGGCTTTTGGCCGTTTGGGGGTTGGCAGGGGTCGAGGAGGGGTCTCAACATCACCATAGCGCTCAGCTTCCTCGAAAACGGGGGTAACAAATGTTTGGCTGGTAGATGAGCCTCTATACGAGGTTTACCCGTTTCGGGGGTAGTTTTTGGCCGTTGGGGTGACCTGGAAGAGAGATTTAACCACCGCCATCGTTTTCAGCATCCTTGAAAACGGGGGCGTGACATAGTCTCATTAGGTTAGGAAAAATTTGTATTCCTGTCGCACTTACAGAATACAATATTATAGTACAGCCGATTAAAATCCACTTGTGAGCAATATTCCAAATTTCTCTTTGATAAATGGTCTGCCTGGTCTATCAAGGAAATTGTGATGATAGTGATAGCGACTAATTTTTTGCTTGCTTATTTTAATTTTTTTACCACTGATGTATGTATATTTGTATACAGAGCAATTAATTTTAAATACATGTTAAGTTACAACATGTCTTAATATTATTCCAAGACCAACTTAAAATTATAAAGTTAACCATTTTGCACCAAAATCAGAAAAAAAAAAGATAATTGAAATAATCTCGTCCTCATAGAAATATAAAATTGTCCACTGAACCCTCTCAAAAACCATCCCTATTCCACTACATTTACTTTAAATTTTTTTCGTAGTCACAAATCTCATTCAAAAAGTTAGATAATTTTAAAATAATATTTAATTTTCAACCCCCTTAAAAACACCCCCTTGATCTTTAGATTTTTTTACTATTATTAGATGCACTGAAAATAGTAAAAAAAAATTCAAAGGGGTACAAATATTATCGTACCTACAAAGTTTCAGAATTTTTAGAACTGAATAAATTATTTAAATGGCCTCAAAACCCACCTCTTTATTGCCTAATTTTTTAAAAAAATTTACCGTTTTTCCAACGAATATTTTCCGTTCATCTGCAAATTTGTGGAAATTTTTCCACCTAAAACTTGAAAATTGACCATTTTGCGATGGATGGACACCAAGGTAATTCCATAAGTGTTTCGTTGTGCCAATTTTGGTACAGGACACTAAAAAACTTGAGGAGGGGAGAACGTTTGACTGGCCCATCCAATTTCGTAGACTATTAACGTCGATCTTATATGCATAAAAATATGTCAACCTTTCAACACATTGTGCCCGTAGATTTAAAGAGACTTACAGGCTTCAAGTCTGTGGACACGCCGCGCCGGTCTGATCGATTGAATTATAACTCGATCCATTTAAATAATAAAAACAAGAACGGCTATTGTATTACGGACGCATTAGTTACATTTTATATTGAGGGATGCAATTTGCTTTGGGGGTTCGCATTAACTAAACGGATTGATTTACAGCTTCAAAGTGCGTATCGCGTGGCTGAAAAATTGTCTAATGGGCTATTTTATTTCATCGGCCGCATTAACACTGTCGTTGGGTGTAATTGATATCAATTACCTCTTAATCAAAATAATTACACCGGGAAAATGCCGGCCGGAATTTAGTGAAAATTCAGTCATCTGTATTACCAACCATAGAAGATGATGTCAAACGTCATACACGTTATTAAACAAGCTAGCCATTATTCTCTTCGCCGATTTATTACACTTGTTATATAATTGTTGCATATTCTATAGGATACCTTCGCAGTTTTTTTTTGTAAATGATATTAGTTTCAAATATTTTTTGTTCAATTACAAAACAATTTCTTTTTTTTTTATTACAAAAATTAATAACTTTTTTATTTATTGATCGATTTTGTTCAAAAAGAATAGGGTTCTTCCTCTAGATAACACTAACTTACTGTCCAAATTTAAATACAATCGGACTTTTCGTTCTTAAGTTATCGTGCTTACAAGAAACGTGACGGATGGACGGACCTACTGACTGACTAGCAGACAGACAGACAGACGGACGGACGGACGGACGGACAGACGGAAACGAACGGACCTTTTGAAAGTTGTTCAGAATTCGATCACCAACACAGTGATATACATTTTTTTTCTCTACGAGCAATATTACTGGTTTTAGAAATGTGCCGATCGAATGCAATATACTCTTCGTTTTGTATTTGCGAAGAGTATAATAAATGAAGAAATATTGTTTAAATACCGTTTTTACTTCCCTCTCATAACTACCGAAGGGAAGTATTGTATTCGAGAAAAAATCACCCTCCGAGATTTTTTCGGATTTTGACGTTTCAGAACACGTAGATTACGAAAATATAGGTTTTTCAATTCCGTCAGTCTGTCAGTCTGTCTGTCTGTCTGTTGGTGCATTTACTAAAAAACTACTTGACGGAGAGCAGTCAAATTTGGTAAGTAGTTGACTCTACTGTCAGCGAAGAAATGGTAAAACTTTCACTGGAAAATATGCAGGGTGGACCGTCTAAACGGAATAAATAGCGAATAGCTCAAATTTAAAATTTCCACGTTTCATGACACGCTAAACCTATTTTTTTTCACAAACATTTTTGAAAAAAATTTTACCACTAAAATAGATGAAGAAAAAATTTTTTTTTGTTCAAATTTATAATTTCCACGTTTCATGGCATTCTAAACCTAGTTATTTAAAAAAAAAAAAGATTTTTTTTTTACCAACATTTTTGAAAAAAATTTTATCACTAAAATAGATGGAGTTTTTTCCTTGTTCCAATTTAAAATTTCCACGTTTCCATGGTAATCTAATCGTATTAAAAAAATTAAAAAAAATTTCTGAAAACTTAAAAAAAATTTAAAAAAAAAATCACCAAGTACTTACTATAGATTTTCTTACTTTTTGTTGGGTATTTTGCCACTGAAAAATATTTAAAAATTTTAATGAAAAAACCTCTGCGCCAAACGGTTCAGACAGAGGTTGGTTCTTGAGTACTTGACTGTTTCAAAAAGTCTCACACCTAAAAATATATAAACTAGAACAATGTTATAAACTAAAAACTGAAAATCAAAGCTATAGGTAGTTAACGTTTCGGAAGAGAATCTACTTCCGTTCTCAAAACTTTTTTGGCCGTCAACCATGACAGTTCTTTTAAATATTTTTCAGTGGCAAAATACCCAACAAAAAGTAAGAAAATCTGAATATGCCACAAATAAACAATTACAGACAATACTTACTATAGAATATAGATGAAATTATTTTTTTTGCTCAAATTTAAAATTTTCACGCTTCATGACATTCCAAACCTATTTAGGAAGAAAAAAATGTGTAACATTTTTTTACCATTTTGAAAAAAAAAAAAAATTACTACTAGAATAGATGAAAAATTTTTTTTGCTCAAATTTAAAATTTATACGTTTCATGACATTCTAAACCAAATTAGAAGAAACAAAATTTGAACACTTTTAACCATTTTTGAAAAATTTCAAAAAAATGAATTTTTTTTTTATTCAATTTAAAATTTCCACGTTTCCATGGCATTCTAAACCTATTCAAACAAATTTAAAAAACAAAATGAAAAAATCTTTAATCTATTTCACTACTTTCTATAGAATAGATGAAAATTTTTTTTTGGCTCAAATTTAAAATTTCCACGTTTCATGACATTCCAAACCTAATTCGGAAAAAAAAATATTGAATAATTTTTTTACCATTTTGGAAAATAATTTTACCACTAGAATAGATAGACATTTTTTTTTGCTGAAATTTAAAATTTTCACGTTTCATGACATTCTAAACCTGTTTCAGAAGAAAAAAGATTTTGAAAATTTTTAACCAACATTTTTGAAAAATTTCAAAAAAATGAAATTTCTTAACCACCATTATACTTCCACTCCACTACGTGAATGTGGAATTGAAAATGTGTCAGATGGCAATAACATTTGACATATGCTATTATACTTTTATTGAAAAATATACAGGGTGGTCATCCCAAGAAATAATTCATGGTGGACATTTGTTAAGGTATTTGCGCAAGCCTTCCATATTTGGCACCTGTTATTTAGTCTTGAACTTTTGCTGTTGGATGAGTACTCTATATATTTTTTTGACGAAAACTTACCAGGTCTTCTTTGTAATAATAGTGATGACTATATTCCGATTATTATTTTCAATGTCATTTCGTAATTATTAATTATTTAGAGTGACCCGCGCACAAACAAAGAGGGAACTTCTGTGTAAATTCCTTTACCGATTTTTTTTACTGTTATTGTTGTCTTTTTCGTACCTGTTAGAATAACAGGTCGAAATCTTACATTCCATGTTTCGATTTATTTTAAAACCTTCTTCTGGACTGAAAGAAGACAAGCCTTGTGCATACATTTTCGTAAACTTTCATTTTTCTATTATTTACCCACACCCTTTCATATT
This sequence comes from Stenurella melanura, assembly GCA_963583905.1. Classification (NCBI taxonomy): domain Eukaryota; kingdom Metazoa; phylum Arthropoda; class Insecta; order Coleoptera; family Cerambycidae; genus Stenurella; species Stenurella melanura. The sequence continues at coordinate 23,789,828 of OY757315.1, forward strand.
ACCTTCGTCCTTTCACTGTAACCCCTTTATTATGAATTTTTTATAATATTAAATTTTATCAGGTTTCAACAAAAATTTCACTTCTATGTCAACCCTACCCCTCTTAGTATTTATTACTCTCTTACCGTATGCCTCATACTATCCTTTTCCTGAGAATTAAAAAAATATTAAATTTGATCAGTTTATTTAAATAGTGTTTGGGGGTATACAAAAGAATTTTAAAAATAATTTTTTTTGTAAAATTATACACAAGACACATTTTTTCTCGTGGTAATCGGTTAAAATCGAAAATAATATTTTCAAGTTTAAAATTTGCGCCATTTCGAGGCAGCCATTTTGAATTTCTCAATTTCCACAACAGATTTGTAATCAGCAGCCTTGAAAACCCCCCGACTATAAATTTTCTCCAAGAAATTATATATATTAAACCGTATTCTCTAGTGTTAATTTATTATGCATCTATAGAATGCACTTATGCATGCAGTTTTGGGCCCTAAAAGGCTCCAAAATGCTTATAAATGACACTAGAGAAGTTTAAATAATAATGAAACAATACATTTTCAACAAATCTAAACTTTTTGAACCGTATAAATTTGAAAACGTTACGAAAAAACAGCAAATCATGAAAAATGTACTTTCTTGCATAAAAGTGCCATGTGCACTTATTTATATAATATCTGTTCCACGACCTAGAAACAAACGCGTTAGTTGGACCTGCTTCTGTAGACCTCAAACAACTTAAAAAAATTATTTAATGGACCTAAGATTTCGTAATACCGGTTTTTTTAGTTGATAGACTCGACCTTTACTTGGTGAAAATCCATTATCACTAATGAAATAAAAAAACACTAAACTGTTTTTCACGTTTTCACATGTATTACGTCAACATGACGATCGTTTCGCTAAAACATTAGCTTCATCAGATGAGCGCACTGTAACACTACTCACAAATTGAACTTATTGAACCTTAAATACATGAAATTGAATTACCTGAAAACTAATTTGCATAAAATTGTGATTATTTACTTATAATATAAAATGTACTACTAGGAAATGGAATTAAAATAGATTAACAAGTGGAGAATTATTTATGTCTAATTGATCGTTAAGTAAAATATTATCGTTTTTATACCTATTAATTTCTAAGCTCTCAAGTAACGACAACTTTGATCCCTTACTAGCTGTATGAAGGATATCAAAATCGTCGTTAAATAAGTGCTTTTCTTCCAAAAGGTGATTTGCAAAGGTAGAATTATTTTTATTATTCAAAAAAGATGTTTTATGTTCCATTATCCGTTTTTTAAAATTTCTACCTGTTTGTCCCACATATATCTTAGGGCAAGTCCCACAAGTTAGTTTATACACTCCCGACAACTCTTCTTTTTTATTCTTATCTTTATTGTTTTTGATAATAGAGCCTAAAGTATTATTAGTTTTATAAGCTATATTCAGACCTTGCTTCTTTAAAGGTCTGAATATAGCTTATAAAACTAATAATACTTTAGGCTCTATTATTAAAAACAATAAAGATAAGAATAAAAAAGAAGAGTTGTCGGGAGTGTATAAACTAACTTGTGGGACTTGCCCTAAGATATATGTGGGACAAACAGGTAGAAATTTTAAAAAACGGATAATGGAACATAAAACATCTTTTTTGAATAATAAAAATAATTCTACCTTTGCAAATCACCTTTTGGAAGAAAAGCACTTATTTAACGACGATTTTGATATCCTTCATACAGCTAGTAAGGGATCAAAGTTGTCGTTACTTGAGAGCTTAGAAATTAATAGGTATAAAAACGATAATATTTTACTTAACGATCAATTAGACATAAATAATTCTCCACTTGTTAATCTATTTTAATTCCATTTCCTAGTAGTACATTTTATATTATAAGTAAATAATCACAATTTTATGCAAATTAGTTTTCAGGTAATTCAATTTCATGTATTTAAGGTTCAATAAGTTCAATTTGTGAGTAGTGTTACAGTGCGCTCATCTGATGAAGCTAATGTTTTAGCGAAACGATCGTCATGTTGACGTAATACATGTGAAAACGTGAAAAACAGTTTAGTGTTTTTTTATTTCATTACCGGTTTTTTTGTTGGCCTGGCCGGACTAGGAGTTTTCTTTTCTAATTAGTAGACATGATTGGGAGACTAATCATTTCTAAAACAAGAATTTTAGTAAAGGGTCAGAAATAAGTAGACCAATATGAACATTTTTAAAAGCTGACGTCAGTTCCCAAAAGTATGGGCGATCAAAGTATCTTTTTACAGATCATCCACATAACTTATCAGGTATATAAATATTTAAATCAATAAAGAGCTCACCTAAACTAGTCAGCTACAAGATAAAAGAACATAGTTATACAAGCATACCCACAAGTTAATATGCAAAAAATACCTCAATATACTTTACAAAATGTAATTGAATCTTTGCAACGGCATTTTAAAAAAACCGTTGAAAAATATTAGAAAGAAATCTGAGGCTTTGATTTCTAGTATATACACCCAATCCCAAGTTCCTGTACTCTGACCAGCTGGCTTTACTTATTTTTCGCTATTAATGAATTACCCCAGGAATTAAAAACTAAAAATACATCTGGTTTTAAAAAACATGTGATTGACTTAATTATGAACAGGCAGTGATTTCACACAAAAAAATTGTTGTATTTTTTTTGTTGTTTCCTATATTTAATGCCCATTGTTCAGAACTTAGTTTTCTATTCTTTCTCTCTTGTAAGCATAAGTTAGGAAAATTTCGATTTTGTTATTTAGGCTATATTGTTTGTCTTGGGTTAGGTGGAAGAACAGGATGCCTTTAGGCTTTACTGAACCTCGCCCAGTAAAATCGTTATTATAAATTGTAATATTAATTTGGTTAATAAAGTCCTTTATTATTATTATTATTATTATTATTTACCCCTATTTAACCCCCAACCCTTTAACGGAATAATACCAAAATATAATCTAGTTCCTGATGCCATTATAATATATACGTATACCAAATTTCAAGTGAATATCTCATTTTTATTTTATCAACCTCTTTAATAATGGAATAGGGGGGTGGAAAACATTATAAAAAATTTTGAGGCCTTGGCTCCTAGTACATACACCAAATTTCAAGTTTCTGTACTCTTACCAGCTTGCTTTATCTATTTTCTCATATTTACCCCTATTTAACCACTAATCCTCTAACGAAATCTTCTCAAAATATAATCTAGTTCCAGATATCGTTATAATACATACTTATACTAAATTTCAAGCGAATATCTCAATCTTATTTTATCAACCCCTTTAATAATGGAATAGGGGTGGCGGGGGGTTGAAAAATATGATTAAAAAATCTGAGGCCTTGGCTTCTAGTACTTCCACCGAATTTCAAGTGTCTGTACTCTTACCAGCTTGCTTTACTTATTTTCCCCTATTTACAGAATTTTTTTTCGCTCAAATTTAAAACCTCGACGTAAAATTAGATTACAAAGCTGTATCAGTTTTCGTGTCTAATATGTATGCCTAAGTTGACTAGTTTCTGAGATTGAGTGGAATCATGAATACAAAATAAAGTGCCTAATCCTACTTAAAAAATAAGCTAGAATATTCTATAGGTGATAAAACATCACGGATGTCATGATATTACGAAAATGCTCAATTATTATATTACCCTCAATGTTTGCAAACGTATTCTACCATCACAAGTTCAAGCATTAACAGCATATTATAAAAAACAGGATCTTCTAACTTGTAAATAGCTTGGAGAATCAACATACCTTGTACAAAATGTGGCCTATTTCAATAACCTACCTTACTAGCAGTCTTCTTTTGCAAATCTCCACCATTTCTGTAGATAAAATACACCAACAACACAATAAACACTTAGATTTTATATATTACAACAAATACGAAGTATTTTTATTAAATATTTATCAGTTTATCACGCATTTTCACTTCAAGTTTTACACGAAACGCGTCTACATAATAAAAAGATCGTTTACTGATCGGTTTTTGTTTTGTTTTATATGCAGCAGTGAGGCGTGGTGGGAGAGCCTACTAAGTTTTTTGTCGGTTTTTACCACCGAACGTAATGTTATGAATCTATGAAAGTTTACACTCGCATGCTAGATATTCTGCGTTTACATGTTAATTCGTAAACTTTAATGATTTCGCGTGGATCAGGGGCGAAGGCAGGCCATTTAATACTTGCAACTTAATTTCAATTAATGCTTATGGATTTCATTTTGTAGTAGGAAATCAACATTTCAATCGTAATAACTTTTGACACTCGATTTCTCGAATTTAAGTATGTTTGAACTTCATTGGATTAATTGTTACATGGCATTCTAAACTTACACGTAACTTCTTTAGTAATTATTATTAATGCAAAATGGCGTACTTTTTCACTATTAAAACAAATATTTATTTTAATTTAAAAAAATATACTTTTACTTTCCTCGCTTTACCGATGGGAAGTATTAAAGATCTCGAAAAATCACTCCTAGAGATTTCTTTGTAATTGTGAACCGTTTTGAGATACGGGGTGTTTTATGATTTTTGACCAGAATTTCAGTCCGCCATATTTTTTAAATGACTGCACATATTTAGATAAAATTTGGTATACATATAATCTTTTAGGTTAACGAATAAGTGATGTTGGAAAAATTCCAGGACCGACCCCCATTATTTTAATAAATTGTGTGATTAATAATTAATTACGCCAGCAAAATGGGAAAACTGGAACTGGCATTTTGGCTCATTCAAAAATAAAAATATTAAATATAGTTTACTACTGGAGTATTTATGAATTGAAGGATATTTAACAGGTGTTTTGGAGTTTCGTAATGAAATGCGAGATAAAACAACAAGAAATAACAAACGACATACTTTGTAGTTGATCTTCTTAAGTGTTGAACATAATGACTTTGTAGATTAAGCTGTTTTCACAACAAATGGGACCCCTGCTTCTTTTGATCTCTGTACTTTCAACGTTCTTAACGCAATTAGCGATTCCACGACTAACTTATTGGTCAGCAGTTATGATTTTAACAAAACCATTCTTCACTGAATTCACTTTATTTAATTCTTGCAAATCTCAACACGAAATTCATTGTAACATCTTTAAACGTCCATCTGAAGGTCATCTTTTTTATTTATAAATCATACTGCTATTACGAAATGTCAAACACAACTAAACGAAAATTAAAATGCTCTAACTGCTCCTTCATGTACAAAAAACTTACTGAGAGAACACCGCTAGTGACAATTGTCTATCTAGGCATGAAGTGGCTATTTTATTAATTATTCCTAAATACCGCTTAGTTAGTGTAGCAGGGTAAAGCCATTTATTATATTGTAATAATTAATTAAGACTCCCATTAATAAAGACTTCGTGTTAACATGAATAGAAAACGCAAGTATTGTACATGTAATAATACATGCAATAAGTCCATGTAAATTTCGGATGTTAAATTATTATCTATACTATAATTATAATTACTATAAAAATAGTCCGACAATATGATATCCAATCTAAACATGAACATAAAGTTGGCACCCAGAGTTAGCACCCCAGATTCAAGCGCCACCGCTGGCGGGGATTATCTTGTTTCAAGGAGTAGAAGAGGCCGGTCGGGGGTGGCAAGCGGCAGCTCGTTGCCGGATCGAATTTTCCGATGTAAAAAAATTTTCCGGCTCTGAAATGCACATGCAAAGAGCTGCCGTGATTCGGGTTGCGGCAATCATCATGATTCAGTGTAAACTAACCGCCGTCCAATTTTCAGCGCGGCAGCTCAATGCCTCGTCGAGCTTTCCGGAGGGAAAAAGAGTTTTCAGACCGTGGAAGGGAGGGGCCACGAGCTGCCGCGATTTTCTCTTTGTGGGTATTTTTCTTTTAACAATAGGTATCCCTTGACCCATTTTCAGCGCGGCAGCTCAACGCAAAGTCGAGTTTTTCGTGGAAAACCCTTTCCCGCGGAATACTCGATTTGGCGTTGACCTGCCGCGCTGAAAATATCTCAAGAGGTACTTATTGTTAAAAGAAAAGCATCTACAGAGGGAAAATCGCGACAGCTCGTGGCCCTTTCCTTCCAGGTCGATGAATAGGCAGAAGAGCGTCAATCAAATGGCCAGCTAGATCTCCTGACCTACTACACCCCTCAACTTTTTTATAGGGTTGCATCTATAACTAACAACAGGCCAAATAATTTGGATCTGATAGATCAAATACGGGCAGAGATTGGTCGAATACCTCAAACGAAATTCCATAACTGTTTACGACATTTTCAACACCGACTTGCATATTGTACAGCTGTTAACGGAGCTCACTTTGAGCAACTTTTAGATAATTTATTACATTTTTCAGTAATAAAGTTCATTCATGACAAAAATTTTATTGCATGGATTCAGGAAGCAAATCGCATTGACGGGTTTAGACTTTCTTTACGCCGTTGAATAGCATATTAAAATACCTTTCTTTTGATGTCTTTATGATACATGATGTAGGTCATTATTTATTATTTGAATAAAAAAGTTGGAGTGGCTGGGGATGAATCTGTGTAAAACTAAAAATTATAAACTGTACCAAAAGTTGTGTGTAATTTTAAATAAAAATCGACATGTCCAAAGGTTATTTTATATAATCAATACGTTAAAAGTTACGGACACGTTATAATATTTTTTTACATACGCTCTTTGAAGCTGAAAGCTGACATTTATCAAAAGAAATGTCGGTTTAAATATAAAAGTCATTGGTTTCCCAACAGTTATAAAAATAATCGCAGAGAACAAAAAACGTAGTGTATAATAAATAATCAATGCTCGGTAATTTTGTCTCGGCGCCAGAGATGGCTCTCGTATAGACAGAATCAGTGGCGGCTCGTCAGGGGAGGCAGGGGAGGCTGAGCCTCCCCTTGGAAGAACCACCATAACTTCAAAAGTAATATCTTAAGAAATTTCAATTAGGTATATCTCAATTTTCAATATTTTTTATTGTTTATAATTCATTAATTAATGTTCAGTGTATATATAAAAGTTCTGCATTTCCTTTCCACAAACATACCTATAACGTTACAGTCCGGATAGTCTTTGTATGCATATTTCCCGGTCGGCCGGTCTTTTACTGAACGAACACTGCGGTTCGCTGGAGGCTAATACGAAATAGCTTCCAACTTTAACGCATTTACTTATAACATGAATGACCTTGAATTTCTTTGCGCTGTGTAAAATAGCAGAGCACTTCGAATAGCCAAAGGAAGCCAGCCTCCGGTCTCAGTTCTTTATAGTGCATGTGCACATTGTGAACAGGTTCAGGTGATTCACAAAGAAAACGAACTGTTAGTTGCGGTTAGCCGGTTAAGTTGACAGTTGACGTGAAAATACATAAAACATTTGATAGGCGGGCTAAAAATGAGTGCTCTAGGTGAAAATATGTCTTGTTGTCCAGACGTGGTGGATTATTTGTTATTAAATGGATTTACTACTCTTACTTACGACGAAAAGGTAAGAATTAAAAGAAATGCCAGGCCTACACCAGCAATGACTTCGTTAGTTTTTAAAAGTGGTAAACAAAACAGAGGGTTTTGTGATAACAATTATAAAAAAGTCGAGTGGTTAACGGCATCAACAGTTAGAAACAAATTATATTGTTGGAGATGTTTATTATTTACTAATGATCAATTCTCAATTTGGGGCAGGGCCGGGTTTAATAATTTGCAAAATTTATCGCGAGGTTTAGAAAGGCACGAAAAATCCCAGGAGCACATTTCATCTTGCAAAATATTGCAAAATAGATGCCGTTATATATTTATCTTCACAAAGAGCTGATAGATTTTTTAAAAACGTATGACCCAAAATTAGAGAACTTTTTGAATAACGCCACTGTTTTTTTCGGAACGTCTAAATCAATTCAAAATGATCTAATTGAGAGTGTTAGCTCGATTATTAAAGGCAAAATTTATGAAGAACTATATAATTGCGAATTTTTCTCGTGGCAAATTGACGAAACGACGGACGTTACTTGTAAATCTCAACTTTCTGTAATTTTTAGATATGTAATGCACGGAAAAGTTATTGAAAGGTTTGTTGGTTTTTTTGATGTGAGTAGTGAAAGAAACGCGGAGAGTTTATTTAAATTATTAATCGATGAATTTGGTAAATTTGATTTGAAAAATAAATTAATAGCACAAACTTATGACGGCGCTGCAGTTATGTTAGGGCATCTTAATGGACTCCAAACAAAAATAAAAGATATTGCTCCTCAAGCTTACTTTATTCACTGTTACGCACACCAATTAAATTTAGTTCTGAGTAAAGCATGTAACGGAATTAAAGAAGTTAGAATATTTTTTTCAAATATTACTGGTTTTTCGTCATTTTTTCAAAATCTACCAAAAGAACTGATGTTTTAAATAGAATTAATATGAAACATAGAATTCCGGCAAACGCTCCCACTCGTTGGAATTTTTCATCTAGAGTTGTTTTCACTGTTGACAAATACAGGAAAGAACTTATTGATGTTTTTAATTTTATTTCGGAAAGTGAAGATTTTTTAAATGACGATCAGACTTTACGAGCAGCTTACGGATTAAAACCGTTATTGTTGGATAAAAATTTCATATTTTTTCTAAAGGCTTTTAAAATGATTTTTGAGCAAACTGATGTTGTTTTCCAAATTTTACAGAATAAACTAACTGATATAACATATTCTAAAATTAGACATAATTCACTTATATCTAAATTAAAAGAATTTCGCAATACCGAAATACATTTCAATACTTTATACAACATTTTTTTAGAAAATGTTGAAAAAGTAGACGATGACGATGAGCCTGAGCCACAATGTAAAAAGAGAAAGACAACATATAACTTTGACAGGGCAGATACACATTACAAACAAATTTTTATAGAAATTTTGGACACCATTATAGTCCAAATTGAAATGAGATTTTCTGATTTAAATTCTTCGCAATGTTTCGATTTAGTAAATCCCAATAATTTTACAATGTATTCTAAATCATTTTCTACTAGTCTAATGGAGAAATTAATGGACCATTATCCTTTTTTTGACCGTATTTCGTTAAGAAATGAACTATGCGTGTTGTATTCTGACCAGCAACTTTTAGCAAATTCAAAATCATCTCAAGAAATGCTTACTTTTATATATAATAACAATTTAAAAAGCTGTCTCCCCGAACTGTACAAACTTTTGTCATTAGTGTCAACAATTCCGGTAACATCAGCTTCTGTAGAACGGTCATTTTCAGCATAAAAACATTTACTAGAAACAAAATGAGTCAAGACCGCCTCTCAAATGTATCGCTTATTTCAATAGAAAAACGTTTTTTTGTCAGAATTGAAGAAACACGATTCATTTTATGATGAAGTAATCAACCATTTTGCCAGTTCCGAAAATCGCAGGTTGCCACTCATTTATAAAAATATTTAGGCTTTAAAGCAGAGATTAATATAGGGTAGTTGTTATTTTAGAAAAAATATTTATTTATGTTATTTATTTTTTAGGAAATATTTTTTAATTCTCCATAATATAGAGTTCCGCGGTTATATTTTTTTATATAACTTCTGTCTCAAAACAATTTTAATTTTTATTAAAAGTTATAATTTTACACTCCTGGCAGTGATAATGAATGCAATTTTTTGTTTGTAGAAAAACACTTTAATTTTTTACCAAACCTGTTTTTATTATTATTAAAAGTTATATAATTTAATTACAAGTGGGATAGTAGGGCTCCTTTGGATACCGATACTCGAGTCGTAGGAACGAGAATTTCATGAGAATGATTTTTTCATCTCATCATATTTTCTATTTCCTTTTCTTTCTATTCTTTTATTAGTTCTATTCTCTCAAGTCGTGATTCGGTATCCTGGCGAACAACCCACGGCCAAAAAATGTAACGCGCCGTTGTACTACCTCAGGGCCGGGTGGTGGGGAAATGTACAAATTGTAGTCATATTGCACGTCAGTTGTCTTTCAGAATATCAAGCCTCCTCTGCAGACAATATCACGAGCCGCCACTGGACAGAATATATTATTGCAAACACTCTCTTGGTGTTAAGACACACAAAGTGTTTACACACGTCAACAATACAAAAGGTAAGTTAAAATATAAAGTAAAACATTTATTCTAAATGACCCGTGTAATGCTACAAAAATCGAAATCCCGTTAAAAACACTAAATTACGTGATTTATGAACAAATAAAATTCACCAAAATAGTTCTTGGGGCAAAACTCAATTTTTTCAAATGGAACCATATCGGTACCGTGGTACCATTTATTAGTACTATTAATAAGGAATTTATACATATGTCGTATTAAAATGTGCGATAAATTCAAACAAAATTACAGCTAGAAGAAAATAAGAAAATACAATTTTGTTCTAATTAAATATAAGGTGGCATTGAAAACAATGAAATATTTAGCTTGTCAAACATTTGTTGCTTTAACGGTGTATTTATTGTCTTAAAAAATTGTTTAAAATTCTTGTTAATTGTGTTCAAAATGCCGCAAATTTATATAAAAGATGAAAAAGAGGAAATATAATTATTTAAGGGGAAAGTAAAAAAAATGCAATTGCAGACATGGGCCTTTATGGCCCACAATACCCTGATAGACAATGTCCAGCGAAAAATTATTTTAAACGTGTTGAAAACCAATTCCGAAGAGAGCCCAACAATGATCCCGAAGAAAACTTCATTATTGACGAAGGAACGGAAATTAATGTTTTGGCTTGAATAGAACTTGATAAGACTGTTTCTTTACAAGGCAAGTTGGGTTTGAATTGAACATGTCACCAAACGGTAAGCTGAATTTTGCACAAATACCACTTTAAATCTTTTAAATACCAATTGCACCAGCATTTATACGAACGTAATTACGAACGTAGGATGGAATATTGCAATTGGATTTTATATAATAACGTGCAGCCAAAAAATGATTTTTTGGGACTGATTTTATTTTCGGACGAGTCAAGGTTTACAAATTTGGGATTATTTAACCGACAAAATACAAAATATTGGTCACAAGAGAATCAAAATTTATTACGAGAGGGTAACTTTCAAGTGCGGTTCGGTTCCAATGTTTGGCTTGGAATAATCAGTAGTAGAATCATTGGTCCAATAATATTTAAAGGACCTCTAAAGGACTGGTGCCAGATACTTGAGATTCCTGGAAAATGAGATTGAGGACATTTTAGATGAGTTACCTTTAGATTTAGGACAGGGAATGTACTTCCAACAAGATAGCGCTCCTCCCCATAATTCAAGGATAGTGATTGTTTACCTTCAACGGAGATTCGGAGAAAACGTAATTTCGACGAATGGTCTTGTAAGATGGCCTCCAAGGTCACCTGATTTAACGCCCCTTGATCTATTTGTTTGGGGTCATTTAAAAAATATTGTCTATGCAACCGCCGTTACAACCCGTGGAGACCTGGAGCTACGAGTAAGACGAACAATTAATAGCATAACGGCCCAGCAATTGGCGAACGTTCTTCGAGAAACAGCTATGCGAGTTCAGAAGTGCATTGACGTTAATGGACAGCATTTTGAACAACTGTTGTAATGTTTTGTGTTAATTTTTTGTATTTCAAAACCACCTTATGTGTAACAACGTAATTAGAATAAAATTGCATTTTCTTATTTTCTTTTAGCTGCAATTTTTTTTGTACTTATCGCATATTTTAATACGACATATGAATAAATTCCTTATTAATAGTACTAATAAATGGTACCACGGTACCGATATGGTTCCATTTGAAAAAAATGAGTTTTGCCCTAAAAACAATTTTGGTGAATTTTATTTGCTCATAAATCACATAATTTAGTATTTTTAACGGGATTTCGATTTTTGTAGCATTACAGGAGTCATTTATAATAAATCGGAACCGCAATGGCACACTTAAATTTAAAAATTAAATTATAAACAAAAAATTGATGTTTTTATTTGGCCCCGCTGGATTCAGAAAAAAATCGGTAAAGGTATTTACACAGAACTTCCCTCTTTATTTCTGTATGGCGGTCACTAAAAAGTTGTTAATTACAAAATTACTGAAAATAATAATCGGAATATAGTTCATCATTATTATTACAAAGAAAACCTGATAACTTTTGGTCTAAAAAATATACAGAGTGCTCATCCCACAGCAAAAATTCAATACTAAATAACATGTGCCAAATATGGAAAGCTTGCGCAAATACCTTTACAAATGTCCACCATGGTTGAATTATTTCTTGGGGTGCCCACACCACATTTTTCAACAAAAGTATAATATGCGCATATGCCAAATATTATTGCCATCTGTCACATTCACGTAGTGGAGTGGAAGTATAGTAGTGGTTAAAAAATTTAATTTTTTTTTTAATTTTTACATTTTTTTCTTCCGAAATAGGCTTAGAATGTCATGAGATGTGGAAATTTTAAATTGGCGCAAAACATTTTTTTCATCATATATTCTATTACTTAGTAAAAATATATTTTAAAATATTTAAAAAAAAAATTATTTTTGAAATTTTTTTTATGAAATAAATTTAGATTGTAAAAAAAAAATTTGAGCACAAAAAAATTCGGTTTTCTACTGATAATAAAATTTTCAGAAAGTCTTGAAAATTTGCATGGCCGTAGGGGACTGTGGATGCTAGTGTTAGAACGAGAATTGTCAAATAAGAAATCAGACAAATTCATTTTAGGATTTTAATTTGCTAGAATGACCAGAATTCAGGTTATCGAAAGAATGCAAAGATTTCATTAATATTTTTACACATATTTTGTCTTTTAGTTATAGATAGTTATTTTTTCTGCTGTTTGCAAAATACTATAAAGAATATGTTTCAATATAATAATGCCTTTATCCCAACAATTGCATAAATAGCTATTTTCAATTGCTTATTTTTCACACTTCCTCTGTCTCCTGTGGCGAAGTGTAGACATCAAAAGCTGCTGTTTCCCATAAGCCACCGAACTCCGGGACATGTAGTTAAACGTTTTGATAATTTCAAGTTTAATTGCACCAGAATACTACGGAGCGGCGTCGCATATCTGGTTGTACTTATTTAATTATTTAAGGAAATATTATGTGGGCAAACGAAGGGCATGATTGATGCGACTCCACTTCTAATGAACGAGCGCAATAACAAATATAGAACGTCGTTTGTTTTTCAGTTAGTTTTTAAGCTAATTTAGTAGAGTGGCCGTTAAAAAACAAGAGTGTCAACATCGCCGACACATTCACAAGATTAACTTAAACCTATTAAGATAATTATCTTTGCATTTTGTCTTTGCGTTGTCCGCGTCCCTAATATTAATGCGAAAATCGAGTGGAACTGCCACGTCGAGACGAAAAACGGAAATAAATTTACAGCTTTGAATAATTTTAAAAGTTTACCAGGAACTCTTAAAACAATTTGGAGAGATCAAAGAAAAAAGTTCTGCTTGTTTTAAAAACTTAATTTTAAACTTTCGCATAATAGACTTTCTTAAAACATTTTAAATATTTAATTACTAACTAGACTAACAAAGGGCGTTTGTCTGTTGTACTCCGTTTCATTATTTCTGCATATATTGATCTGTGACTGTAGCGAAACTCTGGCGTGTCGAGACCGTTATTACCTGGCCGACGAAGTATAGGTATAGTAATTAATATGGACATATTGAATACTGTGCAATGTCATCAAGGGACCACTGTTAAAAGGCTGCTACTCTTTACAAAAGTGCCAAATATCTCTGGTCATAATAGCTAGGGAGATGGTGGCAATACGGGTATATGATTTCATTGTAGAACAATAATATGGAATGAAGGGTATTGATATAATGGACCGATCTAGACGATAATAAATTATTATCAAATTTTCAGTTGGGTTTTAGGGAAAATATGAGTACTGAGGATGAAATGTATGAAGTAACTAAAACTTTGTACAATTTACTAGATAAAAACAAAAAGTAAATCGCAGTATTTCTTGATTTGGACAAGGCATTTGAGTCCGTCATAAAAAAATGATAAAAAGCTAACCGCATACGGTATTCAAGGACTGGCAAATAAATTGTTTCACAGCTATCTAGATTCCAGACAACAATGTGTACAAACGAAACAATTATAGGCGATTACAAAAATCAATTGCAATATGGAATCCCACAAGGCACTGTGCTAGGACCAACATTATTCTTAATTTATATTAATGAACTACTTTTCCTTGAAACACATTGCAAAATCATATCTTACGCTAACGACACTGTCCTAATAGTGGAAGGAGATAACTGGGAGCAGGTAAAAGAATAGTTAGTCACATAATTTTCTAAAATCCAGTGGTTGGCTGAAAATTTACTTACATTAAATCTAGATAAAATAAAATGTATGTGTTTTACTATCTATAACAATTTTTATATTCAAACAATAAATTTACACACACTCCTTTGTATTTCAAATGATTATTTAAATTGTCATTGTACTCAAGTACTAAAATCCACAGATAATATGAAATACCTAGGTCTTACTATAGATCAGAACTTGAAATGGACTGAACACATAAAAAAATCTAAGTATAAAAATTCGTAAAATTATTTGGAAATTCTATGAGCTGCGAAATATAATCTGGGGTGGAGCACATCCTTCAAATTTAGAAATACTTAAAATTACTCAGAAATATTTAATAAAAGTTATTCTATTTAAAAATATGCCGTACCCCTCAAATCAATTATTTAAAGAATTTAAATTCAGATCGCATGTATCTAAAATCCGTTCTTATATTTTCCTATAAACATAATTTGTTTCAGAATAACCCCATCGAGCATAATTACAACACATGATGCAAAGAAAATTATAATATTAAAGTTCCCTCTTTAAGTAGAACGACCAGTCAAAGATTTATTTCATATTATAGTATTAAGTTTTATACTCTTTTACCGATTTATATAAAAATGAGTAATAATGTTAAACGATTTAAAAAATATATAAATAGTTTTTTGATAGCTAATGAATTTTTTTTTAAATATACTTTATAAAAAATAAACATAATTTTTGCTGTTAATGACTTTGAATATTCATAGCAATAGACGTGGTGCAGAAAAGAAATGAGTAAGCGGTCTTAATTTCACAATAAATCAGTAATTTATTAAACCTATTAGTCCCTTCAAATTAGAAGAAAAATCACTAATTTTGGGAAATTTTTCCTACAGCTAAGCCACCCATATAGAAAGTTGTCTTGGGGTTGTGTTAACATATTTTTCACTAAGCGCATGAAAAAAAAGGGTTGTTTTTTAGATATAGATACATATATATGTTTTTTTGGCCATTTTGACGGTTTTTTGCGTTTTGCTGCAAAGCTATGCATTTTTTGAAAAATATGACCTGATTTGATATTGTAGATCTAGCGATCCTCTACAATTTTAGTTCTCTTAATTTTTTTCAAATTCCGCTTAGTTACGCCGCTAGAGCGCGCTGAAGATTATGTAAATGTATAAATTTTTTTGGTGTTTGATTTTAAGCCAAAACTATGCATTTTATAAAAAAATATCAAGATATCACAGTTGTAGATAAAATTTTTCCATAAATGTTGTTCTTTGTTTTTTTTTCAAAGTCGCTCGGTTTTGCTGCTAGAGCGCGAATAACATTTTTTCAATACTCTTGAGCGGAAAAAAAATATACCTTGGGGGTGGGGTGAGGCACAAACCGCCATCTCGAATTAAAGGTGCAAAAAATTGCAGCAACGCTCGATCCTACGAGAAAAATGATAAACGACAAAGTTCAAAAGTATAAAATTTCCTACATTTTTTGTATATACATTTTTATTGTAATTCTAATGTTTAAAGAGATACAGCGTCAGACAGATGAATTTAGAAAAAACAAATTTTTTAGGGGTATTAAACAGAATTGGCTGTAAAACATGGAATACCACAAAAGTCGGTACTTGCTGTTATACTCTTTTTATTATTTTAATATAATCCAACATTTTTTAATGAAATTTCAAAGTTTCTAAATTAATGATAATGTTTAGTTGTTTTTTTTAATTGAAAGAAAAAATAGCAGGCAGAAAGATATTTACAGAATTATAAGAAGGGTTGTTAATATCACCATGCAATTTGTATACACGCTAGGTGGATAGAATAATTTTGTTAGATACCTTTTCATTAGTAAATAAAAGCAAAGTAGAAAGAAAATAATAATTGTAAAAAATTTCGAATATTTCTTGGAACTATCTAGATAGCGATAAAAGCTTTATAAAAACAACACAGGCCGCCAAAAAAGGGGCTGTTTTGTTGATCAGAACTGTCTGACCCTATGTTCTCTTACGTGCTGAAACCGATTCTGATCTTAAAAAAATATATACCGCATCAGTTTCTGTCTACCACCCCTTTCATCCCCTAAAAAGGAGAAAAAGGTCTTGTCTTAAGGTTCTGATGTAACTTTTCTGAAGTATTTTGACGTACTGAAGCCAATCTTGGACAAAAAATTATACTAATACCACCCTCTTTATTCACTAAAAAGTGTAAAATATAGATCTCGGTCTAAGGTTCTGTTTTCCTCTGCCACTCCTAGGAGATAAAAGGGGGTTGTAGAGGAAAACTGAGACGGCAGAAAATTGTTTTTGTCCAAAATTGGCTTCAACTCGTCAAATACTTCAGAAAATTTAAATGAGAACCTTACAACAAGATCTTTATTTGGCACGTTTTAAGGGACTAAAGGAGTGGTAGACAAAAATTGATGCGGTAGATTTTTTAATATCAGGATCGGTTTCAGCATGTCAGAAAACATGGGATACGACAGTTCTGATCAAAAGAAATCCCCATCTTTTGTTCTTTGTCGGCCTGTGTAATTATTAAGAAATGTCAGCCAATGAAATATCAGCATCGCCGATTTCAGCCACTATTTTTTTTTTAATGTTTCTTACACATAAAGGAAGCTTCCTACTAAGTGGCTGACAAAATAAAATAATATCGAGGCGTTTTTTTACCCCATTTTTGAAAATTCACCCCCATTTAAACGCAGCAGTACACAGGTGACTGAAGTTTGTTTTATTGTTTCTTATCACTTTGCGAAACTTTTGACATAAGAGGTACACCCCGATAAAAGTCACTAAATTTTTAGTATATCATAAATTAACAAAAAAAATTAAATTGCAAAAAAACGCAGACACATGCATTTCAGCTGACTGCATTTATATTAATGTCATATTGACAAGCAACGTTTAAAACAAGTGAATGATACAATAAAATCATATAAGAGCGTTTCTTTTATTGCATGTTTAATTTATCGTTGCCGTAGTGACTGAAGTGGTTTTTACGGTTTTTATTATTACATCTTTACAATATTCAACTTCACTCACACAATGACATCATATAAAAATTTCTGCCTCCAGCTCCCTAGCTATTATACATAACTTATTTTCTCTAGTAGGTAATAAAATAAATTTTAGAACACGGTTTTATTAAAACTGTGCTAAAAAGAAAAAAAAATGTTTCTGCTCTCACAGTACAGGTTTGCATGGTTCAGAAAACTAAAAAAGTAGATACAGTTTGAATGTTTATTATACTGGATGTTTCATGGTTAACTGTACATTTTAACTAACTAATAGGCGGAGAGCACACTATGCACATTAGGGTGGATCGAAAAATTTCAAAGTTACATTTTCGAATCGTTATACTGCGGAAAAGTTGTCTTAGGTGTATACTAGCATAACAAAAAAAAAATCAAAATCGGACAACATCTTCCGATCGCGCAAAGCGCAGAAAGTTTAAAAAAAACTACGAATTTGATAATCTTTTCGTATTTTTTTTTTCAATTTGGGGTTTGTATTTTCTTCAGCGCTATAGTGCTATAGTGCTGAAACGTTAGTAGTAGTAGCCTGCAAAAAAAAATATCACCGCAATTAAAGCATATTTTCCGATCGCGCAAAGCGTCTGAATATTTGCAAAAATTGCAAATTTTTTATTTTTTCGTTAGTTTACATTGGAATGTGGAGCTTATCGCTTGCTCAGAAATAAACTACTTAATTTTAATTTTATTATCTAAACAACCCAGAACTTACCACGAGGAGGTGGCTGCACTTCGAGTTCCACCCACACCCTTTCCCCCATCCAACCATTAAGAGTGTGTACCGATTTATGTGGATTTTGCCGATGCCACTTTGTAATCTGCGTTAGTATTGAATTCTTTAATCACGTCTCTCGATTTGAGTGTTGCTCTAATGTATCCGTCCCTTGATTGTAGACCGCAACGGCATGAGTGTGACATGGGAACTCTCTTATATCCCAATCAGGGACCTCACCCGATTGTATGAAGCTTTCAATTTCTTCGTTACTTATTCCACGGAGAAGAGGTGGAGACGATATTTTTGTAGTCATTCAATCTATCATTTCCGTGTTATCTAATGCATCAAATTTGAGTGAAGGAGTATGAAAGTTCCTGATGCCTTTCCCAGTTGAACCAGACTGTCTGGCTTTGAGTACTCTCCTGAGCCCTAACTCTCTAATGTGCCTCCTCTCATCAAATATCATGGCTATTAAAATGTTTTCAGGATGGGCGTAGAAAGAATTTCGTTCGATTACGGGGAATACCACTGCCTTCAATTCATCACTCAGGTATCTAGATGCTTCTATTCCCGGTGCACATGAATGGGTCCGTTTGAAATCTGATTGTCGCACTTAATTTTGAATCATACTGGCATATATGATTTCAAAATGAAAGTGACAATGCTAATCAAGGCATTCGAAGGATTCACAACACGAACATATAGCCGAAGGATTCTTGCACATCGGGCATGTGAGATTGGACCGGGGTCGAAATGTGCCAAGTCTTTTGGAAAAGTGCCAGATTTAATTGCGTGGGATACATCAAATAAGTATCTTTGATCTTTGCTCAGTAGTTTCTTATCAATGTTCGGGATCTCACAGTCAATCGGTTGAAATTCTACCAATTCTCGTTTTTCACAACCGCTTAAACTCTGTCCAATTGGTCCATTAAATGATCTTGGGCCAGTTGTTACCACATCTAAATATTGAAAGAAATGGCGGAATGGTAACTCAATAAAATGTAGTACGCCAACAGCCCATTGCAATGGCCGTCCAATTTGTACTCAGAAATATGTTTTTCGGCACTGTGGCGTTTACGATAACACCCATACGGAACAGTGAAAAAATATGAAATAATCCGCAATTTTTGCAAATATTCAGACGCTTTGCGCGATCGGAAAATATGCTTTATTTGCGGTGATATTTCTTTTTTGCAGGCTATTCAATACTACTACTAACGTTTCAGTACTATAGCGCTGAAAAAACACAAACCCCAAATTGAAAAAAAAAACCGTAAAAACTATCAAATTCGTAATTTTTTTAAAACTTTCTGCACTTTGCGCGATCGGAAGATGTTGTCCGATTTTGATAATTTTTTTTTGCTATGCTAGTATACTCCTAAGACAACTTTTCCGCGGTATAGCGATTCGAAAATGTAACTTTGAAATTTTTCGATCCACCCTAATGCCCATTGACACGATATAACTAGGGTTGCCTTAAGAAACTCTGATAAACGAGAAGCCATAGAAACGGTGAGATAAACAAGTGTCGTTTTAGTAACATACGACACGTGCCAAGTTTCACTTTGATCCGTTCAGAAATAAAGAAATGGCGACTGGAAAATTATCTGGATGATACCCGATATACAGAAATTCCGAAAATATATTTTCATTTTGGTAAGTATCTTAAACTCGAACATACCGGAGTTTCTAAGAAAAAATAAAATGACAGAAATATCCACCTTTACAAATTCGTTTACAAACATATGAAACAAGGAACATGTGTATAAAGCAGCGAAAATATATTATAAACTGCCAACGTTTCCTAGAAAAACTACTATTCTCTGATGACATTTGCTATTACCAGGCCTGGGGAAAGGCGATGAATATTCTGTTAATATTTGTACATCGCATATATCTCCATAGACTTGTTTATACACAAAATAAACGTTTGTATATGAAATTAAAAATAACACTCACATATACAACCGGTTCATTGACATAACTCATTTTCTTGTATTCCGTTCGTTAAGAGGATAAGGACACTTATTTCTACTCTCTTAAACTGGTTTTGTTATAGGGAGTTTTAATTTAGAAAGATTGTTATATTAACTAGGTAAATTTTGATTTTTTTTTATATAATTCAATAGTAAATACATCAAAGAATTATCGGGGAATTTGCTAATATATAGAGCATTGATAACCATTGGAACCGAAAGAGAATACAACTTTGAGAAAAAAAAGTTCTCCTCAATTTTTCCAGTAAACTGAGTCTTTAACATATAGCGACTTTAACTTAAGAAAACAGGTTCTCAAAATGGCATTCATCGAATAACTCGAAAAGTGTCACATTTAGTGATAAAATGTCTTTAAGAAAGCTTACAAACTAATAAAGACGAATTTGATTTTTTGTTTATTTATATAAGATTAATAAAAAGAGGTAACAACCAAAATAAAAGATGCTAAGAATTTTTTTGTGAGAAAAATCTCTTGTATTTCTATTGAGGTAGTTTCTACCTCTTGAGGGCAAGAGCAAGCGTTGGGACCATAAAGAAACTGATCATCTTTAGTTTCTGGTGCAAAAAGCACCAATAAAAATGACATATCTAAGTCTTGCAATTTTCAACACCAGTTAGATCTTATAACAATTCTGAATGTATTTGACAATTAATAGTACATTTTTAGTTGCGTCAATTACGGTTTTCACTTCTTAATTCCCAGCAAAAGCTCCCATTTTGATCGCTTCTTTTTACTTTCCTCGCATACCGAAGGGAAGTATGGCATTCGAGAAAAAATCACCCGCCGAGATTTTTCCGGATTTTGACGGTTCAGATCATGTAGATTACGAAAATATAGGTTTTTCAATTCCGTCCGTCTGTCTGTCTGCTGTCTCTTGGTGCATTAACTAAAAAACTACTTGACGGAGAACAGTCAAATTTGGTAGGTAGCTGACGCTACTGTCAGCGAAGAAGTGGTTAAACTTTCACTGGAGAATATAAAGGGAATAAATAATGGAAAAAAAATTTTTGCTCAAATTTTAAATTTCCACGTTTCATGATATTCTAAACCTGTCAGAAAAAAAAAATTGAATTATTTTTTATCACTAAAAGGGGCGGAATTTTTTTTCTTTGTTCAAATTTAAAATTTCCACGTTTCATGGCATTCTAAACCTATTTTAAAAAAAAATTGTTTGAAATTTGTATTTTAAGCTTCATTTTTGTTCCTGATATTTTTTTTATAAAACATAAGGTTCTCGAATTATTCGTGAAAAATCGCTCTAAAGCATGCATTTTTTAGATGAAAAACCAACATTATCAATCGCGAATAACTTGAAAAATATTGATTTTTGGAAAAAATTTCATAGAACACTTTTTGCTTAGAATTCACCCCCCTATCGATTTATTTTGAGTTGACTAATTTCCACTCCCGAGAAGGGGTGACATCCGCCCCGAAACAATATAAATATTTATTTGCGCCACTTGGGATGTTTCTGACTTTGAATAATATTCAAAAACGTACATTTAAAAAAGAAGTTATCAAAATCTAAGCTGTTGCTGAGAATTAAGAAGTTTTGACGATTTTTAGGCTTCATTGACTCGACTATTTCCAACAAAATTAATCAAACCAAAATATTTTTAAAGGTTCTCACCATTTTTTATAGAAGTAGATAATTAAAAAGTATTCAAACTGGAGACCTTCGTAGGCCTGACAATAACCTAATCGATCATCGAAGGCTCTTAATTAGTTCTGAATAGCATGCTGTCATATTTCTTGAATTCTAATTCGACTTTCCAACTCTTCTGACGACTGAGATTTGGTCTTATCGACAACGGATTCTAAATGACCCCGAAGAAAATAACCTAAAGGACTTAAATCTGGAGATCATGGTGGCCATTCAATATGTACCTTCAACCTAGCCATCTCTGTGGAAATATCTCATTTAGGTATTAACGCACATCAACTGCATAAAGAGGCGGAGCTCCATCTTGCTAATACCAAATTTCATGTGAGAGTCGTTCAGGTCATCTATTATAAATATTTTCTTTCTTTATCAATAATAAAGTGTTATTTTGTATACTTGTCTCCATTTATTCAGTGCACATAAAGAAGACCATAAAAACAGGTGATCAAAATTTCAAAGTCAACACAATTACTTCTGACAAGAGTACTACAGAGCCGTACTTCAAGTTTTTGCGTATTAGAATGAACAAAATAATACTAGATTTAACAATTGTATTTTCGGTAGAAACTTGACGTTTGTCGTAAACTAAAAAATCTTACTCTATTTTGCGTCAAAATGGGAATATCTTATGCATTGGTGGACGCCTTGTCCGTTCCTCGCGATATTGACAGATACATTTAAAGTACGGCTCTGTTTATCTGTTCCCTGGATACGACTTTCTAGTTAAAGGCGGGTTTCCATTTATTTCTTATCTTAATCATGCCAAAACATACTGTACATAAGAGTAATCGTGTTTTGTATATTTGGTAATACATTATATTTGTCAAAGTCTAGGGAAATAAAGCATGCCCCAGTTTCCCCTTAGCATGGTCGGCAGCTTTGAGTTTTTTATATGCCGTCCAAATATGGACAAATTTAATTTACATTAACTAATAAATATTTAATTTAAAATACCATAAGTCGCACACCAATCAAACGTTATATCATTATAGTCGATGAAAAAATGTCTATATTTTACAAAAATTTTACCCCAGAACGCATAGTTTTATTTACCTCGTATTGTAGACAAACGTCTTATCTCAATAGAGTAGTCAAATTAGTAAAAAATCAGGCCCATTTCTACGGGTATTTGCGGGTATAACAGACCAATACCATTCGATTCGGTATGTTGTGCTAATTCTCATGGTTAATTTTTCCGGGAGTTATTTGAACAAGGTTTTAAGTTATAAACAATGAGCGATGTGACAATAATAAAAAAATTGAATATCTAAATATTCGATTTCAAACGCTGCTAAATCGACAGCTCATAGATAAAAATTGCTCAGAACCTTTTTCGTAGACCGTTAAATTTCCTTTAAAAAATTCCGCGATTGGAAAAAATCTGTTTGAGTTATGACTACAATTTTTTTTAATAAAAAAATATGTATTCAATCATCTATTAGTACAGGCAAATTATCCATTTAGGGTAACAAAAATTAATAAAAGGATCATCTCTAGGATTTAAGTAGGTAAGAACCTGAAAAATGAGATGATGCATTCTTTGCACTTCCAAGTTCCGGGAAAATTCAAAAAAATTTGAACATATGTCCGCTATAGTGGAGTCCGAACCACTTTTTGAGGATAACTATAATTAAATTTTTTTGCAGTAAGCAGGCTTTGAACGCGCTTTTGCTAGGTACGCCAGTCTGCAAGCTAGACCAAAGATTAAAGAATTAACAAGATAGGACAGCCTGCGAGAAACCTTTTATCTTTTAGCAATGGCACTATTACCTCGACATTTATATTAAAGTTATAGCGCAGTTGTCACAATGTGTCGATCACACAGAAAAGGTAAAATTAGAGAGAGAGAGGTCAATAGTGAACGACCGAACTCAGCTGGCTGCTGGAGCCATAGGTCACTAAAGAAACATGTTGCTTCGTAACTTATGTCATATGAAACCTCCAGTATTTCTATGTTCATATATTAGGTATCTATTTAATTATGATAGAATTATTCATTGACAGAATACTTTTGAACTTCTTTCTATAACATATTTTATAAAATGAAGAAAAAACAGCCACACCCGACTGTCATCAAGAGCTACACGTGACATACACTTGCGTATTTTAACGAACCAACCTATGTTTTAGTAGACTTGGTCAAATTTATTTAATTCGTACCCGACAAATCCCGAAACCGTTTCCGCTGGATGTCGTGTCCCTTTAACTTGGAGTTAACAAGGATCTTCGTCTATTTCGTCTTATCTTGTTAATTCTCTAATATTTGGCTAGACGCTAGACTAATGTGATTTAATATGCCAACTATTATCGGGAGTAGGGTATTGCCTGGGGAGGTGGGTTGTCTGTTGTATAACTTCTGAGCTGGTATTTCTGAATGAGATTCTCAACTGCACTAATATCGACGTGGAAATGTTATTGTAATAAAAGTAAATTCCTGCTTACTAGAATCTTTAGAGTCTTGGCAATGTGGGCATAACAGTGGAAATGATAATAACAGATGTTGGAGTAAGATTGTTTACAATGCCAATTTGAGCTATTTTACTATTTACTACTTACATTTAAGTTACTAAATGCATTTGTGGAGTATGAGTATGGTGAGACATTGCCAGATTTACAAGGCGGGCTGACAGGGCACCACCATACTCACAGGTAAAATAGAACATAGCCGTACCTTTTGATATTCGAAATTATGTGAATCATTCTGTACAATGAACACTTGAGATTTATTTCAAAGCAAGAATGAATACATCTTTCTAAAATCGTAGTCACAGGTATCTAAATTGAGAAGCTTTGTTCCCAATTTAACAATTCCTGTTCATGTATGTTTTTAAATGTATATATTTCTGCAATATTATTCTAATATATTAGTGCGTATACATTATACAATGCACATAATAACTAACCTTCCGAAATGTACTAAAAAGTGAAGGTGTTAAAACTAATATAATTCGATATGTGCAGTCCGAAGCTACAAACTTATTTTAAAAAATCTGTAAAGTTATTTACACAGAACTTCCCTCGTTATTTGTGCATGACAGTCACTCAAAAAAATTATTAATTACGAAATGACATTGGGAATAATAATCGGAATATAATTATTGGTATTATTACAAAGAAAACCTGATAACTTTTGGTCAAAAAAATATACAGAGTGTTCATCCAACAGCAAAAGTTCAATATACTAAATAACAGGTGCCAAATATGGAAGGCTTACGCAAAAATAAATGTCCACCATGACTCAATTATTTCTTGGGATGCCATTATTCAATAAAAGTATATAATAGGATATGCCAAATATTATTGCCATCTCTCACATTTTCAATCCCACATTCACGTAATGGAGTGGAAGTATAGTGGTGATTAAAATATAGAACAAATTTTCAAAAATGTTTTCTGTCTATTCTAGTGTTAAATTTCTTTCCAAATTGGTGAAAATATGTTGCAAATTTTTTTTTCCGAAATAGGTTTAGAATGTTATGAAACGTGGAAATTTTAAATTTGAGCAAAAAAATATTTCTATTCTATAATGGTGATAAATAGATTACTAAAACATGTTTTCATTTTTTTTTTATTTTTCTAAAACATTTTTAAATTTGTTTTAATAAATTTGGAATGCCATGGAAACGTGGAAATTTTAAATCGAAAAAAAAAAATTTCATCTATTTGTGGTAAAATTTTTTCAAAAATTTTTAAAATATTTTTAATTTTTCTTTAAATAGATTTAGAACGCTATGAAACGTGGAAATTTTAAATTTTGAGAGAAAAAAAATTAATCTATTTTGGTGGTAATAATTTTTTAAAAAATGTTGGTAAAAAATTTTCAATTTTTTTTTTTCGTTTAATTAGGTTTTGAATGCCATGAAACGTGGAAATTTTAAATTTGAAAAAAGAAAAAAATTTTTTTTAGTGGTAAGTACTTAAAATTTTTTTCAAAAATGGTTGAAAAAAATTTTCAAATTTTTTTTTTTCTGAAATAGGTTTAGCGCGTCATGAAACGTGGAAATTTTAAATTTGAGCAAAAAAAAATTTTTCACTATTTATTCCGTTTAGACGGTCCACCCTGTATATTTTTCAGTGAAAATTCTACCAGTTCTTCGCTGACAGTAGGGTTAACTACCTACCAAATTTGACTGCTCTCCGTCAAGTAGTTTTTTAGTTAATGCACCAACAGACAGACAGACAGACAGACAGACAGACAGACTGACGGAATTGAAAAACCTATATTTTCGGAATCTACGTGTTCTGAAACGTCAGAATCCGAAAAAATCTGGGAGGGTGATTTTTTCTCGAATACAATACTTCCCTTCGGTATGCGAGGGAAGTAAAAATGCTAATTTTTTAATGCCCAAAAGTACCTACTTAAACAAAAGTTTAGAAAAGAATTGAAGATGTACCTTAGAAATGTCACTCTTTCTGTAGGAAAAATTAATTTCATAATTACTTTGCAATATTTGTTTACAACATAAAATTGCAATGTGTGAATCATATGTTTCGCAGTTTCAAAATTAGATCGCTATTCTCAGGGGTTTGCTTATTTTAATATAGAAAACGTGACAAAAGAAATATTTGTCTTGGCGCATTACACCCCTTTAAAGGTTACAAATCTGCAACCTTTCTTGTCATTAAAAACTTGATGGTAGGGAACAACCGAACAAACAAAAACCCAGTATAACCTTTTCTTCTACTTTGAAAAACTGACCTAGGTCAATAATGAGAACAGTTAGCTATGAAAAGTTTGAGAACCCCTGCCTCCGGAATCATAATAGATGTAAGGAAGATCTAAAACTTAGCAATAAAGTACTGTATTTACATAAATTGTTCGAAATGACCTCCATCTGCATTACGGCGCACATAACACATTTGGGCAAATCAAATTAAATTAATCGTTTAATTTCATTTACTCTCATAATATCCAAAATTCACTTAAAGCCAGCGTTTAAACTACCACACTAAACTAACGTTAAGTCAATGAAATAAATTTTAATTTAAGGTACAGAAAATTTGAAAAAGGCGAAAGCAACACACAAAAAGAAAGAACGGTTAAGTCATTAGGGTCTATCTGGGGTATGGAAGTTTAGAGGGTTTTTAATGTGTTAACGACTCTGTAGCAGTGGACTAGACCGTAGTTTCGTAAGGAAGCACGGCTAGTTTCTGAGTTCGAGTCTCAGCTGCGGCAGATAGCAATGTCGCCGGAAATGGTTGTTGTGTTGTCAGTGTGTGAGTGTCCTGATGGACTAGTGGTATATAGCTGTGGCTAAACTCCTTCAGGACGTTAAAAAACGAGGTGATTAAAAAAATAATAATTAATAAAGATATATAAACACTAGTAAGAAACACAGCCTGCCATAACGTTCTAGAAGTTCTCAACAGATTATATCAGATTATTTGTTTGTCCAGTCATTCTCATTACCAGTTTTTTAATAACACGAAATTAATTACACCCTGTATATGATGAAAAGTAATATTTTCACATATCCGCCTAAATTACATTAATTTATTTAAAAAATAGTTATAAAAAACGTTCTTCATGACATCCAGGTTAGGCTATGAATTATTCTGAATATTATCAATAAATTATCGAACTGATTTGGAATTTTATTTTTCAACGCCACTCCCGACAACTTTGTCTATATCAATGTTTCACAACTTTCACGACTCCTGCAGTGCTTTTAGAAAAAAAACATTTTTTTTATATATTTTTTTGTACATCGGCCTATGACTTTTTTTATATTATTTTATTTAAATGACTTATTATGCACACAGCGAGACCAAATCCTCTTATATCAGCGCGCCTTTTAACGTCGCACGGTCTTTTGTATATGCCTTCTTATAATAACTGACTACATTTAAGATCACGTTTATCAAATATTTGTCTTACTCCAAATGAAAATTTATTAACCTCGCTAAACGAGCCAAGCATACAGCAACGGAAAATATACATTTGGCTTTGTGCATGATTTTAATGTGACTCCACGTACATACTCGCTCATGAGATCTCCAGATTTATTATTGAAAGTCTTTCGTTTCAACGTTATTTGCATTTTAAACCTTAGCATTATCACAGTGAAAAAACTGTTTGTAAAATTTATAAATACCTTTTACTTTGAATTTCTTGGTCTGAAACTGCTTACCTGTAAATAAAGAAAAAAATTAACTCAATTGAATATTTAGTAAAATTATAATACATTCTTTAACAATCACCTCAATGCCACTCAGGAAATGGTACAAACTACTAAATATGAATTCGCGATCCCACAGGTATCACACCTAGACCCTTTTTTATTTTTCATATTTTCAATAACATGCAAGAATATTGGGTATTTTGAATTATTGTGTGTTGAGACATTAGAACCATAAATATAAGCGATAACATATTTTTCTAGTACTCTTTGGTCTTAAAAAATTCGTAACATGACATGCCATCCTTGATTAAAGCAAAGTTTTAAAAACAACAAAATTGTAAAATTGTACAAGATTTTTGTACCACAATAGCAATCATCTGTTTTATACACACAACAATTGTTGTAAAAAATATAAAAATAAGGATACACAAATATACAGATTCAGAAAGTATTCGTTTTGGTATGGCAATAATTGGCAATAAGTGGAAGCGAGAGCGAAGCAACTAGGCTATTCTTTTCTATCGTATGTATAACACATCGTACAAAGCGCCACCTGCTATCTTCACCACATGTGTGTGTGGACATCCATAGAGTTTAAATTTGTTTCCGTCTTACACACGTCAGTTCTCGTTTTGCCCTATACGATAGAAAAGAATAACCTAGTTGCTTCGCTCTCGCTTGCTCTTATTGCCAAATATTACCATGCCAAAACGAACACTTTCTGAATCTGTATATTTCTTATGTGGCTACTCCTTTAATGTATACAAAAATTAATTCACAATGCATTATACAAGATACTAACTACAGAGTGCTGGGAAGTATTCAATTTTTAACTTCCACAAGTTTTTATATTTATGTTACATTATCAAAACCAACTAATATTGTACGAAATGAGGCCAATGAAGTCCGTTTATAAATTTTTTTATGTGCATACTGCTTGTTTAGAAATTTTACCTCATTTCTATATTTAGCTAGGTTTATGTTCTATGTCCTAGGTTAGCTACGTACAGGCAATATAAAATATGACATGGCATCCATAAGGAAACAATTACAAATTTCAGGCAACCCATAGTGGGACGAAATGAATCATTTTAACATTGGAAATGTTTATGTTCGTATACGGGGGTCGAGTTAACAGTTTTCGTTTAAGGCCAAAAGACAGCGGTGTCGCGGTCGAGTGAGATTGTCGTATATGCAACGGCTGATATATACAAATATAATGTGGGTTGCATATATCACAGGGGGGTCAAGTTACCAGTTTTCACTTAAGGTCGAAATACAGCGGTGTCGCAATCAGATTGTTCTTTCCATATCTGAAAAATATGGTTCCTACTTCGTCCCTCTTAGTTTTCAGCTGATATAAAAAAATATATTTAGAATGCAGTTAAATAGGATAAAAAAGTAGAAAAAATCTAATATTATACTAAAAGTAGATTGAAACATTACATAAATACATAATACATAATTTTCGCTTTTTCTTTGTAGCTAACCTGTAGGAGTTTAATATTAAATAACTCAAACGTTAGTAATGGGAAGTGCCCAAAATTTTCGTCATTTGTTTTACAACGTATAAGGTTCGCATGGTTCAAAAAATTAGCGTAGTTCTAAGCGGGTCTAATTTTATACCTTAACGTGAGTTTTGTTATTTAATAATCTTTATCGGAGAACTTCATTGAAATAAAGAAATGATTATACATTTATATGGAATAATATTATCCATCAATGTTAAGTAGCATTATAGAGTACATACCTTGAGGAATTTGACAACAAGAACACAGGTATCAACCCCCCCACTTTACCCCTGAAGACGTTAAGTGATTTTGTGGGAGAGGTCTTTACATCTCTGGGTACAGGGGACACACATCCAGTATCTACCAGGATTAATTTCCTTTTATGGAACGATATCAGTGCCACGACCGGGAATCGAACCCCGGGCTCTAGTGTGAAAGGCAAGCAAGTGACATAATAGTCTGCCATTTTTTGGTCATTTTCAGCAACGCCGTATGTGCTCAAACCGAAACAGGAATTCAATATTCTAATTATAAAAACGTGTTACGTGGGCCGACAGTTACTTTCTGTGTTTCATTAATGTACAATTTACATTGACATTTCAGTTCTCCGTTGGAGAATCTCGTCGAATTATGTTAATTCTTTGTACCTAATCTAATAATAGCTACATACAACATGTGAATTATTCTGTTACTGTCAGTTAAATTACTAATAAGTTTTCCTTTATTCCATTTGAAAACTGAGACATCTTGCAATGAATTATTAATGCTCTTGGATCTAGAATAATTATATATTATTTAACCAGGTTTATATCACATTACTAACTTTAGAATAATTGTATTGTTGACGACCGACATTACTGACATTATTGCTTAAAGTCATAAAATTATTTTACAGCCTTATTTTCACTCATTCACTCTTCATTACTTTATGGCATACTAAGTACTAGCCCTAAGTATTACATCTAGAAACAAGCCACAAATACCTGACTACTAAACCCTGATGCCATCAATAATTATTTCTTAGACAGTATTCCACAAAATAACAACAATATCGCGGATGTCGTAAATTATTATAACCTAAATAAAATCACTAATTCAGATTTCAATTTCAGTTTAGTTTCCACCCAACTTATTCAAAATGTTATTTGAAACTTAAAAAATTACGCCGAGATCTGATTCGTTAAGTATTTATTTTATCAAATTATGTTGTCCGTACTTACTAAATTTCTTGGCTCACATTATCAATAGTATGTTTATTGAATGTCAGTTTCCTGCTGCTTGTAAAGTCGCGGTGACTAGTCCCAAAAAAATGATCCAAAGACATTTGCAGATTTGAGACCTATAAGTATTCTCACAGGATTGTCAAAGTTGGCCCAAATAATAATTGAGATTCAGCTTAGGGAACACGTAAATACCTTTAATATATTACCAACCATTCAATCAGGTTTTCGTGCTGGTTATAGCTGTTCTACAGCTTTAACCCATATAATGGACGACATTGTCGAGGCCACAGAACAAGGTAAATGTATCATCTTGTTACTATTGGACTTTAGTAAGGCTGTCGACACTATAGACCATGCACTGCTCTTGGTAATATTAAAATCATATGGTATTGATGACAAAAGTTCCAAGCTGCTTCAATCGTATCTCGAGGGACGTTCACAAACTGTAAGAATATCCGATAAACTTTATCAATCAAGAGCGTCAGTAAAGGTGTTCCACAGGGCTCTATTGTAGGACCACTGTTGTTCACAATTTATACATCACAATTGGTAAATTTCGTTAAATCTTGTTCGGTTCACATGTATGTGGACGACACTCAAATCTATTATTCTTTTTATGCTAGGGATTATGAGGGCGCTGTACAAAAAATCAATAGTTACCTAGTAAGCTTATAGGATATATCTTTACAACATTCGCTCATCCTAAATCCATCAAAATCAGTTATGCTCTTCTTTGGTAAAAAGCCCGCCTGTAATAATTTATAAAATTAAATCAAAACAGAATTAAATGTATAAGTTACCAGAACTCTATTGGCTAAATATGCAAGCTTTAAGAAATGTTTATACAACTTGTATGTTTCACAAGATTATCACAACGAAGGCCATCTTATCTCTACAATAAAATGTTTCGCAGTGATGTGCATAATCTTAATGTAAGGTCCAGAGATTTACTTAGTCCACCTATACATAAAACTTCGTTTTATGAGAGAGGCTTCAAATAATGTATTTATAAATTATATAATCAGGTTTCATTTGATGCCAAGTCATTCAGTGTCGCAAAATTCAAAATAAATATATAATATTTAGTTAATATAATATAATACAATATTTTCTTCCTTGCTGTAAAGCAAGGGTTAAGTGATAGAGCACACTTGTTGTGAACTTCCCTTGAGATTCCCAAAAATTATGCCATGTACAACTTCATTATCCTCTGTAAATATTATCTAAAATAAAGAAATTTATTATTATTATTATTATATTTAGGCACCTAATATATTAATATGTTGTGCACAAGACATACCAGATGTAGTTGCCATTTGGATTGAAAATTAAGCCAACTTAATTTTTTATAAAAAGGAGTGATACCATCACGCCTAGATAACACTACAGAGCATGAGTTTTGCAACTTTTGCAGTCTATATTGTTCTGCAGTAGTAAAACACAGTTCCATACTCAAATAGAGATATTATAATATATTTAAAATACATAAACCTCTACAGTGATTTGCTTTGAAATTTTACAGTTGTTACAGTGTTATAGTGTAAGAAGAACTTGTTTCACAACGTGATGCAAAATTTACCAAGACAATTTCTTTCTGTGTAGCTGGCTGGACCGCCCAGTAAAAGGAAACTAACACTTCAAGCTTAAAAAATCTCACCGATGTCTTAGATACACACATTAGATCCGCCGAGCTCGCCTAATCCCTTACAAAACAAAAATATTTGCTCCGCAAATACCACACCCTACATGTACCAGCAATGGCAGCAATGGAGCGAAGCGTTGCGCTCGATGCATAGCCACTACATCCATCAAGAAGGGCTGTCATCACTTCCGCTCCTGCCTTTCCTGTTGCCAGCCATCAACGCCTACTTCTCGTTTTATTCCCAATCAGGTGAAAATGCGAAATGCCCTTACCCCAGAACATTTGTCGGTTTAGGGGTTGAAAAACGTAATTAGATAAATTCAATATCTTTTATGGGGTGTTTAAGACGCGTCGTCAAAGTGTCGAGAATGTGTTTCTCTGAATATGATTTCGGAGGGCGATGCAGATATCATTTTTCATGTTTCTGTAGTTGTGGCGGTTTCCTCTTGAAACAGATTTGCATGTCGTTAAGATGTGTCTGTCATTTGAGACGCTTCAGACCCTTCGAATCAGATAATTATAGCAGGAATTGATAAAAAAGTTTATTTCTGACACAGATGTGTAAATGAAAACACCTGAAAGGAGTGCACTAAAAAACGGTGTCTCTTGGTAGTAACAATGACGCGTACCTTAAAGTTGTGCGAGTGCCATCTAGCGGAGAAAATTGGTACTAATGGAAGGGTTGAAAGTTACGTGTTAATAAATGTGTAAAAGAAACTGGAAAAATATAACCCTTAATCAATTTCACAAAGAAAACACGCAGAATAAATGGTTAAAACATGTTAATATTGTTTCAACGATTTATCACTGCGATAAGAATTCACCCCTGTGAATAAAATTTTTCTCTTTTTGAATTTGACGCATTGTATATGAGAAATAATTCATAAAATTTTAAAAATTTTGATACACACAAGTGTTTTATAACTTCGCGTAACATAGAAATGCTGACGTGTACATTTATTTAAAAACATTTTTTCATTGTTTTTCATTCTTTTGAAAAATGAAAAAAAAACGAAAAATAATTAAAAAAATAAAAGACTATCGTTGAACTCCACTCAGTGAGAGTTGGAAATGTAGAAGTTTATGGCTGACGGACGGTAAAACAATAACGTCATTATTAGTGAAGCGATTTTATCTAATTCAAAGTTCTAAGCTTGTGTCCCTCATATTGGATCCTCCATTTCGGATTTTTTTCTCATAAACAATGTGTCAAATCAGAAAATCACAAGAGACAGTTTTCATTCTAAAGTGTACGTAGAATACGCGACAATTTAATGGAAAATTTACAACTTTTAATTGAAAACTTACAATTTTTTTATGTTTGGTCAGCCATATTTTAAATATGACACAATAAATACTTTTCTGGTTTTCAGATTCCGATGAAGCATAAAAAATACCCCAAATACATAAATTTATGTCTCTGGGACAAAAATGTTTCTGTGTGTGTGTGGCTGTGTTATTATTATTCACCAGTTGTGGTTGTTGTGGGGGTGCGAAAAACATAACACAGCCCCACAAAAGAAAAAGTTCTTGATCCGGATGACTGACCATGGTATTCCTAACTCCAACCTTCTGTTGTACGTCTATTGCAAAAAGAAAAATACCATCCATACAAAGTGCAATTAATCCACGAATTGAATGAGGACGATCCAGATCGGCGCTTACAGTTTTGTGAACAGTTGATGACCTTGTGCGATGAAAACCCAAATTTTTTAAAGAACATTGTTATTTCTGATGAAGTTACATGTTCTTTAAAGGGGACTGTACATCGGCATAACTGTAAGTATTAGTCACGCGAAAATCCTTATTGGACTCAAGAAGCCCATACACAGCGACGAGGCAAAGTAAACGTGTGGGCAGGTATGATTGGTGATCGTTTATTGGGACAGGTTTTGAAAATCTTACGGCAGCAAGATATTTACAGTTTTTGCGAGTTGAGTTAGTGCCAGCATTAGCAGTTATGTTTCCGAACAATGAAGATGAAGATATTCCTGCTGAAAACGTCTGGTTTCAGCAAGACGGGGTCCCACCTCATTTTGGGATAGCAGTGTGTCAGTTTTTAGATGACACTTTTACTGCAAGGTGGATAGGTCGTTGAGGTCCGATTGAGTGGCCCCCGCGTTCACCGGATTTAACGCCCTTAGACAATTTTCTTTGGGGTTACTTAAAGTCAAGGGTGCATTTTAAGACAGAATTGGCTTGGATATGAGACGAATTGCCCATGAGATGATTCAGAACAGCGTGCAAAGTGTCTACACCCATCTTGGTCAATGCCAAATGGTTGGAGGGTCGCAATTTGAGCAATGGAGATGATTTTTTTCTCAGAATTACTTATGTAAGGTATCAATTAATAAAAATATTTTTTTCCAAAAGAATGGCTTAGGTAATATCAATTTTTTCCATATCACCAGAAAGCTAAAGGAATATACCACCGAAAACAGTAAAAAAAAATGTGTTTCCATAAAAAAAAATATGACGTAATAACTCAAAAACCAATGACGTCATAAATTTTGGTATAGTGACAAAATGTAGCATTTACAAAACCAAAATCGATGTGTTCGATGATTTTTTTGACAAATGACAGATACCAAAGATATGAATTTTGTGCGTTTCTTTAGGGGTTCACACTGTATAAAATTGTACTATTGTACTATTCTTGTGGCGAATAGTAAAGCTATAATTTCCCTCCCCCTAGCTTCAAATGTTTCAAGCATTACGTTACTATCAAATATATTTTCTTAACACACCCCACGGCAACTTTTATCTCAAAACATGCTTCTGGTATCATATGAGGGCTACTGGAAATATTACACCGCAGATTAGATAATACTCTTCCTTTGCTGTTAAACCGACTCAAAACATCTGGTTGTTCTACTGCCGCATTACTTTCAGTACGAATGCAGGCCTCGAACCGGGAGAATGTGATGTGTGATAATTGTTTCAGGTTTTTTATTGCCCACTTTAAGATATTAATGATGATAGAAGTGAGACAAATGGTGTGTATGAGGAGAGGCGGCATAGAGTCCTTTGTTTTGGATCCTCTTTCTCTTATTTCTCTGCAATTATTATAGTTTATGTGTTTTTCTTTGGGAGATCTGATAAAGACGCTTGGAATTTATTAGGTGGAGACATGTCGGCAAAAAACTTTGTGGCTACATTTGAAGAAATTCAAACGGATTTTTTGTTAGATTTAGTAAAGACCCATCTAATTTCAAAATAAATATAAATAGTGATATTGCAGGCGATGAATATTATTACCTTATCACATTCTCCATAAATAATAAACAAATTTAAAAAGTCTTCGTAGGTGTAATATAAACGTGCTGGCATTTTTTGACATAACATACTGACTGATTGCTTCTAATCATGGCTATTTTGATGAAATGATTACAACAATTCCTGAATTTCTAATAAAGTCGCAAATATTTCAAAAAGTTGAACACTTTAACTCCTCAATGCTAATATCAAAAAAAGGGGAATTCAATTTGACACAACTTGACGTAAAAAAATACAGGGTGTTCCATTTGACCTAAACAAGTTTTCGCGGTTTGAAGTTGACAAAATGTAACGCGAAAAATGGAACACTTGGTATGATATTATTGAATTTATTTCAGTGTAGAACGTAGTTCTCCTTGTGTTTTTTCTCCGTGTCAAAGAGCAAATGAGGATGTCCTACACAGAAAAAGTTATAACGGTTCTGGCAAACCGTTGCACCTGTCAAATTTTTTATAAAATGTCAAATATCTTCGAAACTACTGGGTTTAGATATAGGGTGTGCTACATGCTGAACTCAGAATTGTATTGTCATCTCGAAAAGTCGAATATATATAGGGTGTTCCATTTAAAATAGGCAAGTTGGTATCGACTTCTGGTATAACAAAAAGTACCCCATGCTTCTAATTATTTTAGTTGGATTGGCCACACCGACATTAGTAACTGTCTAAATTTTCAAAAATTTCTGATGCGTGCTTTTCTCTATATCGATCGATTCAGTTCCCGGTGAGACACTCTGTATACTTCCATTCCACCACGTGGACGTGTAAGTAAAAATTGATTAGAGTCAATGTAATCTTTAACATATTGATGTTCGCATTCTCCCACTACCCTTTGAGGATATTTTGTTTACATTTCCAAACATATTTAAGTGCACGAGACATAAATCTCAGGGACCACTATAACCGTCCGTTTCAATTAAATAAGCAAACATACCTCGTTGATTTATAAGGAGTATGTTAATCTGTGTGGACGTTTTCGTCGTGAAAAGTAACGTGTTAAGCAGTCGAGGAGGTAATAAAAAGTGAAAAGAAAACCCTTTAAAGTTGGAAAGCCTCATATCCTTTTGTATGTAAATTTGTAGTCTCATTCCACAAACAGCGGTTTATTTAAAATTCAGCCGCAATGGTGGTAACTTGTAAACGTAACACCCTTAATTTCGTCTTATCTGCCTCCATAATTCAATCAAGAAGGTTTTATCTAGATTTGCATAAAATAATTAACAATACTGCACAAATATATTTACGCTAACCCCTTGCCGTTCGACTGGAAATGTGGCGAGGTGTTGAGCCGCTATTTTCATTCTAATATCAACACTACGCCGGTGGATGTACTTTATTTATTTTTATTGCTGATGATAAAAACTGTAAATTGCCTTTGTTGTGCGTAAATAACTGTAAGGCACTTTTTATGCGGTGTCGAGCCGATACAAACAAATTTATTTTTGGATATTGCCAGCTTATTTTGTCAACTGACTTCAAAAAGAAAAGGAGTTTTTCCAATCGATCTGTTCATTTCTTTGCGCTTTGTTAGTATCTTTATACTAAGTGTAGTTTGTATAAAAATGTTTAAAATACCGTGGAAAAACGGTCCCCCAATATCGGCGTACACGGTTTTGTATGCTCCAAGATAGAAGCGGGTGTTTAGAGCTGGGATTTACGAGATAAAATGAAAAACAAGTCGTCGTAAGTCTTGAAGCATATACATTGCATTTTAGGCTAAAGTGACTGTAATACAGTGACGCAGGAGATAATTCTTTATTCTTTATTTAGTCCTGGAGGAGGATGAAACCTTCGATGTGACTACTTCTGGTGTCGTAGTTTTCACAAACATCGAAACTGCGCTTTTTCTTAGAGATGTTGATGAAAACAAAGAAGTACCATCACTTACTCACATTTTTAAATATGCAGCTTCCGTCTAATGTTAACACAGAACTTCACTCTGTTTAGCTTCTCTATTAATTACACAGCCACACACAACATTTTTTTTTCTGATCTGGGGGGTCTGACCATATTTAGTGTATGCCGGCATTGTTTGCAAAATTTCTATGGTAAAGCATGTAAAATATTCAGGGTTATGTAGGAAGGCAAGAGAAATCGAATGGCGCAAACCGTAGCTCTGTATCTTGTTTCGTTTTCGAGATATGGCCTCGGGAAGCGGTAAAGAATTCGATTTTAACCTTCCGGTGACTTCGAGCGGCCATATCTCGAAAACCAAGGCACGTACCGATCTCTGTGGCTTACGCCACTCGATTTTTCACGTCTTCCTACGTACCCCCGGATTTTTGCTAGCTTTTGTTAGGCAGAAATGGCCTTCGAAGCTGGGCCGTGACGCTCGAGAAGCGAAATCCTCGGTCCTCTCACTTTGGCGTCCGATATCTCACTTAAAAGGCGCCGAAATAATATCGTCACATAATCGGTTTGGAAATTTAATTTGCAATCGATCTAGCACAAAAAAGCGCGTCATTTTTGTCTAGAAAAAGTTACGGCGATTTACGTGAAAAGATGTGATGGGGTTAAATAAACCTCGGATTGGGATTCAGCGACCCCAATAACCCCGCCAAAAACATATAGTAAACATGGTCAGACCCCCAGATCGGAAACATATTTTTTTTGTATGGCTGTGTTATTGTTTCTGTTCTATAACCACCTTGTATATATTTTATAATAAATGTATCAAATCTTCCGTGAGAATCCGAAGAAATCTTGAATAGCGACTTTTTCACGACTACAATACTTTCCTTGGGTAAGCGAGGAAATAATATACACCCTCCTTTGAATGTCGACAGGTATAGACTAGTTACCAACAATATTACCCGCATTAGAATCAAAACTTTCATCATTATTATAAAATCATAACTGAATCACCCTAAAGGAGATAAATTGGCCAATGCAATGCAATTCAACATGACCAGAGCGTAAGAGCGTATTTACCATCTAACAATATAAAATATTCATGTTCAATTGAATTTCACGGACCTGCAAAAACACTTTTTTGTTTTTTTTTTGGGCCCAAATAGGTGATTCTGAAGGTTTTTGACGCGCCTAATACGTCACAATTTTGAGAAAGTATGCCGTTACCTGTTTTACTCTATCAGGTCAGGATTTTGAGAAATCATAACCTTATAATGGATAGAATAATATTTTTATAATATCATTTTATCTCCAGCAAAATGCTGACCTCATAGAGCAACGCGGGTGTTCAGTGTGTCAAAATCCTATGGAATTATCTATTTAGGTGTGAACTATGCAATTATTTTCAGTTGTACGTCTCGTCTGCGTTACACTGCAGTTATAATATTTTTGTGCACTTTTTAGGCAGGTATATGAGAGAGATCAAAGATACAGTTCAGAACAGCAGAGACAAAGACAGCTCGCCTCATATCAAGCACAAGCAAATAATAATTTAGCCAAAATTCTTTAGCACCCTGACATTTTTAGAGGATTTGCCTCTGTAATGAGATTTCATTATTCTATTTTGCAAAGAATGTTATATACCGGGTGAGTCACGAATTACGCTCGCCTTTGGAGGCCTTATTACACGACTAAAATGCCATCTTTTCAATAAAAAATCAAGTTTGGTGCACATCCGGTTTGACCGGAAATGCCCACAACTTTCGATTTTTAAATGGAACACCCTATATATTTTTACATTTTTGGAATCTAGAGGAAATTTTGAATACAATACATCCATTTTGGTCCCTTTTTGATAAACATTAAAAATTTTATTAAAAAATCTATTTCTGAATCCAGAGTGCTGTGGTGCCCAAAATATATTTTAGTTTGTGTGCTACGTTACTATAAAAATAAAAAGATTGATAATATAATTGATAATATGATTGCATTATTCTCTAGAGGCGTTTAAAATTTTTAAATGTGATTTTTACCCACTAACTCGGTTTTTTAAATGGGAATTTAATCGTTCACCAACATTTTTAAATACCTCATTTTCATACGAATCTAATGATACAAAAATTTTGAAAATCCGCTCAGAAATATTTGAGATTTCAGCCAAAATACAATGCAACCAAGCTTTTAGAAACATGCGGCTAATAGACAATAGATTAGTGGGCTTTGGAAACTAAAATGGCACATTTCTGTGGAAATCTGGTAACATTGGAAAAATCATAGTAACCATTGAATGTAATAAAACAATATCAGCTGTCAGACAGCTGAACTCAGAATTGTATTGTCATCTCGAGAAGTCGAAAATATATAGGGTGTTCCATTTAAAATAAGCAAGTTGGTATCGACTTCCGGTATAACCGGAAGTACCTCATGCTTCTAATTATTTTAGTAGGATTGGCCACACCGACATTAGTAAGTAACTAAATTTTAAAAAATTTCTGATGCGTACTTTTCTCTATATCGATCGATTCAGTTCCCGGTGAGACACCCTGTATAGTAATAGTAATTTTTTTAAATATTTTTATTTTTGATTTTTCCTGCCACATTTGTTTTCCTGGTAACTTTTGATTGATATTTTGGTAGATCTTTAGTAGTAGAGAGGTATTTTAAAAGTTATGAAGTTATTTTTTAATTTATATAATATAAATGATAAGACCCAAGTAGCATTTTTAGACACAGTTTAGGAACAAATTTAGTGTAATGGGAAACAGTTTTGTAACTGTTTCGATACTTATGTGAGATACAAGGGTTTACATACATTTCCAACATTTTTTCTGAAATTGTTACCATTTTTCACCTATTACAGATAGCACAACAATATTATGGAACGGTTTAGCAACTGTTACCACCTTTCGATATAATTTTTTTCCGAAACAAGTGTTTGAACACATTTTCGAAACATACTGCAGCATCTGTTACCTCATTTCTAAATTGTAAACTTGTGTCGATACATTATTGAAATTGTATGGAACACATTCTTGTCGCCAAATGTTTTCAAACTGTTTCCATTTTTTCCCATGAATATAATGGGAACATATGTCACCACAAAGTAGATTATTAACCGAAACCATGTAAATTTTTTTAATAGTTATTAACCTCACATTTTACTATTATTAAAACCATAGAAAAGTTGGGAAAAATGGGAAAACCAAACAATTTAAACGTTCTTCCAGGTATTACAATCTGTTATACTATACAAGAATTGTGAAACCATGAGTGACTTTAAAAAAAGTTGCTGCGGAATGTCAAAAGACAAATAATAAATTAACAAGTCTTGGGACTGATGCACTTACAACGGGGTCATCAAATAATGTGGTGAAAGTAGATGAAATTCCTATTAATATTGAGGAAGGTGAAAAGTTGTAATAAATAGTATATGGGGTACATAGGGATCAACAACAAAGATAGTAGAACGTTGCTTAAAACTCCAAACACAACTGTTCAACAACAACCGCCAGAAATGCCGAAATGCGCGCGCAACATAGCCGGCTGGCGGCCGTTTGTTTACATGCTGCCAACCTTTCCGAAATCAGACCGAAACACAAAAGAAATTGTTTCTGTCAGAAAATGATTGTGTAACATTTCCGAAAAAATTTCGAAACAAGTTTCTTTCAGAGGTAATATGCTACAGTAATCGGAACTGAGTGGATACATTTAGGGAATCAAGTTTCTTTTCATCAAATATGATCTAAATTTTCGAAACATATGCAGAACTGTTTCTGTAGCCATTTTGGTTGTAAATGTTGATGTTTGCTATTTAGCGGCCATTATGGGCAATCTTAAAAAAAACTCGGACAAAGGCTTAATATTGAAGATTACTAATTACGATAATTAGGAAAAAAATATATAATTTGGTATAATCATTATCACCGACATAATCGAAAAAAATATATTTTATAACCTATATATTTTTATATTTAATACAAAAATATATTCGAAATGTTTGAATTTGTGAGGCCCATTGAAAATATCGAAGTATCTCCGCCGAATAATCGATAAAATTCTTTCCGCTACGTCTCTTCAGGCCAGACATGGCTTAAAATGATGACAAAGTTTACACATTATATGTAGTACACCAACCATGTTATTTTTATTATCCTATGTGTACCCAAATTGTTTCCATATTGAAAAGTAATCAAAAATACGCACAAGATGGAAACATATTCGTATTAGGTGAAAGATAATAAAAATTTCCGAAACTGACTGCACACATTTGTTGCCATTGTAAAAACGTGTGTATGGAAATGAATCAATATAAAATATAATAATGTATCGATACATTTGCGAAACTGTGTATAAATCGGCGAGCTACAAATTTGAAACATGTTTCTCTTTATTTTCGAAACTAGCAAAGAAACGCCTAGTGCCACCACAATAGAATCATGTACTGTATAAGCATAAGAAATTATACACGTGTCGGAAATGTATCGGAACATGTTGGAAACAGCTCCCATTTTAGACATGGTAACAGACACAATTTGTTAGAAACGTTTGCCAAAATGTTCCTTAAAATGCTACTTGGGGAAACTTCTGAATTTTCGGCATCACCCTGTTCGAGAACAAATACCGTATAGAAGAAAAAAAATATCACAGCTGCGGGACATCAGGAAAAGCATTATAAAAACAAAGCACAATGATAGAAAATATTCCGGAGGATTATTGGAAACAGTTTCTCGCATGGTTTGCTGAGAAAATTGCATACATTTATAGTTTAAAGGGGTGGATTTC
Organism: Stenurella melanura; assembly: GCA_963583905.1. Taxonomy (NCBI): domain Eukaryota; kingdom Metazoa; phylum Arthropoda; class Insecta; order Coleoptera; family Cerambycidae; genus Stenurella; species Stenurella melanura. Next base: position 23,831,929 of record OY757315.1, read on the forward strand.
AATCTACTTTCACTCAGGCCATAACATTCGGCATTGTTTCATTGTTTTCTTATCGATAGTCGAGGGCTACATGTTCTTTTCTCATATGTATTTGTCCTCGAGGTTAAGAAGAGCGTAAAAAGTGTCGCGTTCCAGATATACCCGATGATCCCGACGTGTATCGAAATATCGTTAAAATAGACAGGATGCTGTAAAATTTTATGATATTCTGTCTTCTGGAGAAAGGGTGGCCAAAACTTCGGCTCAGCTTTTGTAGAATTCACAATTAATTCCCAATTAAATTATCCTGCATTAATTATAGATTATATTTTAGAGTAGTATTTATGTTCATAATTGTATGTGCAAACCTGGTAATCTTGTGGAGATATTTTTGCAATTAGGTCTCAGAGTTGATTCACTAGATATTTTTTTACACAATATAGATAATAAAGACCTCCTTTAAATTTCCATTATCAACTTCCGTTTTAAACTGCTTTAATTAAAAGACCGTGTGTCTTTTAATTGAAACAAGCGTTTCTAGAAAACTAACACATACCAACGGATATTTCAAAATTAAACGACTTACCTGTTCTTTATAGAATTTTGCAAACAGTGGAAAGAAAAGCTATCTATGAGAACTAAAGGAAAAACTATATATAAAAATATTAATGAAATATTTACATTCTTTCGATAACCTGACTTCTGGTTATGCTAACAAGTAAAAATTCTTATCTGCCATTCTCATTTTAACACTAGCATCCAACCTAGTCCCCTACGGCTAAGCAGGCTAAACCAGTATCTACAGGATCCCCTACGATATGTAAATTCAGTTAAAAATGAGAACAAAGGCCTGAAATTAATTTATTTACGTACCTTGTCTTTAAAAAAATTTTCATTCTAATGAATTACATTTTCATAATAACTGAATGAGATTTTAATATTACAAATTAATTAATGGCGAACCTACATGTGTTTAGAGTAGTCATTTTTAAAATGTTCATCCAGAAATGTGATAACATTTTTTAATGAAGGTTTGAAAATGTCTATATTTCCTTCCTTGAACATTTTATGTACGTGGAATTATATTGTTTCATGTGTTTTTGGATAGGGAGGAAATCATAACCTCTGCACTACTTTCTGTTAAATTCTGTATCAAGTAGGCTTGCTTGATACAATCCCTGCCACCAGGGTAAGGAATTGGTGGCTGCAATGGAAAGGAAATAAGAGATCTTAGATTTGAAAATGAAGGGGGTGAATTTGTGCAATTTTCTGAAAATTGGATACCATGGTTGTCTTCCAGAGTGGAACTGCTATTATACCTTCCCTTTTGTCAACAATAATTTTATTTAAAATTTTAGTTATTAGTGGGGAAATGCATAAAAATACATGTTAGACCAGTTCAAAGTGAATGTGTCAATCGCCATTGATTCTGGGTCCCCCATTAAGTGACAGGGCTAAATTCATTTTTTCTAATAATGAAATACTAAAAAAGTTGAAGCGTGTTATCAAATAGGCTCCAATAAACAATCAAGAAAGTATTATTGTTCGTAGAACATAAGAAAAGCATTTTTTCTGACATCATGTAATGTTAAACAACCGAACTCTTCAAACCGTTATAGAAAAAAAATTATAAATTTTCGGGCCTTGTGGCATTAGAACTTTTTTGAACGTGAATCTTAAACTATCATATATACGACGTATAATTGAGGTCTACTTTTCATAAGGAATGTGCGAGGTCCGTTACCGAGTTACTTTATTTAACAAAAATTAATACAACAAAAAAATTACTGAATCCCCATAACTCCAACTGTTAAGAAGGGATTTCTAATACTACACGACTGACTTCTTTTTTGTTTAGAATCAAGAAGCGACGATTTATCTCTTCAACGAGAAAAAGAACCCGGCTTAAATAATTAAATTAAAAGTAAACGACGTCCAGTTCTCCGACTGTTTAGATTTCCAATTTTTTGTCCACCTCTGCGGTAATGTATGGTTCCTTCTGTAATTCTACTGCCGGCCTGCCATTTATCCCTGCAAAATATTGTGCTCTGCTGGACATAAAACAGATATACGCAAGCTTTTTATTTGCGTCGAAATAACCGCTGTGTGTTTGATGTGGGTTGCAGCGATATAGTGTCTTGATTAGAGGAAATAAAACCCTATTCATGTACTTTTTTGTACGCCGAAATAAAGCACTAATTTCGTTTCTTGTGATCACGTGTACATCCCTGATGAAATTATAATGTCGTCGGAATTATTTTAATTTTGAGTGTTGTAATCAGACCGTAATTCTTTTTCTTTTTTCATTTGTTTTTGTATGTAATCTAGAGATACGGGATTTTCGTGCAGAAAAATTTACAGCGAGCAACATTTTTGTTTGAACCTTTATTTCGTCGTTTTAAATATCTCGAAAATTCTATTGATGTGACCCCTGCAAAGGTTAGGTTAGGTTAGGTCCCTAAGCTGGAAAAGTAGGTAACGTTCCCGTACTGGTTTTTAATATTTTTTAGCGATAAGTAGTTATTAAAACGAAATAAGTACTGAATCTCTGACTTATAAACAAGCAGTGGTTGTCGAGACACGATTTCATAGTCAATTAGATGGTAATGAATAAATTTATAAAAAATCCTTAATTTATAATAATATCGATTGCGATTTCAGAAAACATAGTATGTCTCCCGTAGAAAAAGCACATTCCCGGACTGCAATGCTTGTTGCCACAATTTACATCGTCGTCCGAGAATGTATTGCCTCTACTACTAGATACACAATGTACTATTATTCACAATCACAGAAATAATCAAATTATCAAAAGTATGACATTTCAACTTCATTCGATAATTGAACTGAAACATGACATTTCAGGTTGGAAAGTGGTCACTTTCTTACCCGTAATATTTATATATTAAAAACGATGCGACGTCACTTTCACATTTGTCCCTTGAGATCAGATTTTTTTATTTATTATTATTTATTTATTTAATAAAAAAATAAAATCCTATTTAATGATTTGGTAAAAAGTTTATTGGCTTTTTGTTTATTGAGGCGTATGATTGTGAATAAAATAATAAAATAGTATACAAAAAATAGTATGGTGAGAGGTTTCGAGAATTAGATTATTTGAAACATATTCTTTATAGCATTTTGCAAACGGCAGTGAAAAACTATGAGAACTAAAATAGAAACTATTTGTAAAATTATTGATTTCCAATCTTCGCATTCTTTCGATAACCTGAATTCTGGTTATGCTAGCAATTAAAATCCTAAAATCAATTTGTCGTTCTTATTAGACAATTCTCATTATAACACTAGTTTCTACACGGTCCCTTACGGCTATGCAGAATATAAACCAGTATCCACATAACCCCCCTATGGCAATGAAGATTCAGTTAAAATGAGAACAAAGGCCTAAAATGAATTTATTTATCTACCTTGTCTTAAAAAATTTTCCATTCTAATGGATTAAATTTTCATGAAATCTAGCATTCCGTATCTTGGAAATGCTTAGTCTTTGAAACGTTTTCCCATTATTCTGAGTTCATCAGAAAGGCACAAAGCCACTCAGTCACACGATGTCCCATGCAAAAACCAAAACAATTACCAACTTTTTTGACATTGTTTGACATTGAACGAATAAAAAAACAGATCTTCACCTATGTGTTACCTAGCTAGTATCAGGGTTGGCAGTTTTAAAACAAAATGTTTTAAGCAAATGTTTTTTAATTGTTTAAAACACAGTAACCTGTTTTAAACACGATTTTTTTCAATGTGTTTATTCAGTGTGTTTGATGGAGAATTTTTGGAACATCGTTGTATTTGATAAGGTAAAAAAAAATATATATGAACTTTTATGTAATGCAATAAAACTAGTTATAATAATATAGCAGTATAAGTACAACGAACGAAACATATTACTATTATATAGAAGATATACCTGGTATTATTTATTTTTTTAAGTGTTAATTTTAAAGCGATTAATAGCACAGGTACACACAAAAAAAATTCGAGTCTGGGATGGTAGAACTATGTATTTCCATGCATTTTGACCTGCTGAACACGAATCCGATGTCCGTTTTGCCTGACTGGCTCTTGTATTTTTCCTAACCTAAAAAAAAACACCGTAAGAATGCCCGAGAAAATGAAAGTGTAGCTAAAAATCTGAAAAAATTCAGAGGTACGTAGAATGGCGAGAGAAATCGAATGGCGCAAACTAGAATTCTATAGCTTTTTTGGTTTCTAATATAGAGCCTCGAGGTGCGAAAAAAAATAATTTTTTCCTTCCGGTGACTTTGAGCTACTCTATCTCGAAAACGAAGGACGTCTGGTTTGCGCCATTCGATTTCTATCGCCATCCTATGTACCCCTGAATTATTTCAGATTTTTATCTACATTTCGGGCATTCTTACGGTGTTTTTTGAGGTTAGGAAAAATGCAAGAGCCAATCGGGCAAAATAGACATCGGATTCGCGTTCAACAGGTCAGAATTCATGGGAATACTTAGGTCTGCCTTCTCCCTCTCGGCTTTTTTTTATATGCCTGTGTAGTCAATAACCAATCACCAAACAATGATTGCACTGTTGCACAACTTGACGTATTTATTACACCGAATTGGCCGAGCCGTTGTCAAGTATCGTCCTCGTCTTGTTATGATGCAATGTGGGCATGATTTATAGAATAAACAATGTATTGGGTCGACGCGCCCGTATAAGTTTAAGTTTAGAAACATGTTTTTTATTGTTTAAAACATGTTTTTTTTTCAACAATTAAAAATCCATCTCTAAAACACATTGAATTGTTTTAAATTAAAAAAACGTGTTTTTTTATTAAAATTAAAAAAAACACAATTTTTGCCAACCCTGGCTAGTATATGCTCTATACATGTTTAAAAGTGAATTATTTTTTTGTATGCTTATACTTGTAATGAAATACATTCTTCATAGGAGTTTGCAACCAGCAGAAAAAAACTATCAAGAGAACTGAAATAAAAACTAATTTGTAAAATTATTGATTTACAATCTTTGCATTATTTCGATAACCTGAATTCTCGACAACAATGAAACTCTTTCCACCTCGGTATGTAATAGACAATTTTTAGTTCTCCTTAATAAACTATCAATAAAAGGGCATCTGCGTGATGTAAAACATTGTTCCCCTTCCCTCAGACGACACAATGAAAAACAATAACACGGATCTAGCAGTTAATCACCGCCGCCTCCTATCACGAAAAATAATAAATTAACCCCGACAAACGCCCGGTTGTCCTGAAATAATCCCAAAAAACCGAACATTTTTCTATTTGTATGTAAACCGTTAATGTGCGCGTACATTTGGATGATAAAAGATGGCTTGTAATGTGGCGTGTCTTTTCCGCTACAACTACGACTTCTCGTTGAAATTCCAGCTCCGGACCAAATTAGACAGAACCACAACCCACAAACGACAACTTCAATGACAGTTTTAAAAATGATGTCTGGGACTTCGGTTACCTGATACTTCTGGTAGACATTAAATCAAGTGTCAACACATGGATATAATGACTCGCACTCGAACGCTGGTATATTAATATTATAGTCCGGGAAATATGGTGCCTCGGGAAAATGGCTTTCTGGCATTTCCCTTAATAGCTGCAAGAAACATAATTAATATACGATGCAAACGTATTGACCCCTCACTTTAACTGTGAATATCTCAAAAACGAAGGAGCTGAAAAAATTGATAGAATTATATGTTCATTGCATTACATCACTCATTGAAATTTTAATAATTTAGGTTAAAGTATTACGAAAATTATTTAATTTACACCATAAAATGTATCCATTTTTAACGAGATTCTCGTCACATTAAACTTTAAGTGGTCATATTGCGAAAACCACTTATAATGTTTGTGTAAAATTTTGGTATGGCATGAGAGAATATTTTTTTATATGTGGTAATTTAAAATAAAATGTCCAAAGTCCTCGTTATTATTTACAAAAATGTGTCGTCATGTCTGTTCAGTTATCGTAGGAGACAAGACGAAAATTCTTTTTCGGATGTTCTCTTCTAATCAAATAAACGGTTATTCAGAAGAAAAAAAATCAATTGTTAATTGATTACAGCATTTGAAGTAAGTAAACAGAGAAAGAAATTATTCGATCCCAAGAGGTGAGGTGCCGTGCAGCGTGGCCTTGCTTGCTTACTGCTTGGACGTTCTGTCGACCTCGCTATCTTATCTGCATCTCTTTCTCGCATTAATATTATCTGTTGGGCTTAATAACTCAATTAATACTTGATACACCCGAATTCTTTTTTCTGAAAATGTTTATAATTTCTGTAATCAACCATTTTCTCAAAATTTTTTTAGATACCTTGATAAGTAACCGAATACACATGAGGTCACGTTTTTGATAATAACTGCAAAATTTTAGAATAAAAAATAATGAAGAAATGTCTTCGTATAAAAATGCCGGGCATAACCGGCTCGGTGGCGCAATGCTAAGGCGTTTGGCTTGCGATCACGGGGTCCCGGGTTCGAATCCTGGCCAGGGTATGGATGTTTAGTGGCGTTTTTCATGTGTTACCGAGATGGTAGCAGTGCACTAGACCGCTGTTGGGTGGCACAACATGTCTAGTCGCTGATATCTATCCTGAGTTCGAGTCTCAGCTGCGGTAGATGGCAATATCGCAGGGAATGGTCGTTGTGTTGATGTCTATGTGTACGTGTCCTGGTTGAGTGGTGGAATAGCATTAGCTAAACTCCGCCAGGACGTTAATATAAATAAGACAATTAAATAAAAATAATAATAATAATAATCGGTATCTAAAATATTATTTACATAGTAGGCATATTTTCCAAGATATATTGAAACTGGTATGGTTAAAATTTCCTTAAAATGTAGGAAAATTTTCAATTTAACTTAGCAGAACTTCAAAACTGTCCAATGTACAATATTCAACTTTTAGTGAATGATTTACAACAGACGCATAGTGAACACATACTTTTTTAATTTTTTTCCGCTCCTATGTATATTAGGTTTCTTTGGCCTGAAGTGGTTAGAGAAGTAGATATGATAACAGGTGACTTACTAAAATTTGCGAAATGAAAATCTGTTTCCATACTATTATTAGATTTTTGTCACGAAACTTCTATGAAAATTTGAGGAGATACTCAAAAATGTTACAAACGATAATCCGAAAAGTTCACCAACTGTGCTCTCTGTAATTTTTTATGTAGTAAATTAAGTGCACCAGTACTGTTTGTTATAAATAACTTTGTTAGTATAATTTTTTCGGAAAATAATAAAAGGAAAAAACGAAAAGGAGGTTTATGTAAAAATGTATATATCAATAGTTGATAATTTAAAATATTTTTTTTTTGAAAACAAAAATATAAGTACACCAATTATGCGGCAATATCTCTCGTTTTGGTTTTTGTCATTTTAGTAAATGCAAATAAGCATAAATTTTCATTAAAAAGTAATAGTGAGAAGTCGAAAAATCAAAATAATAATAACTTAAAAAAACATATTTTAAAGGGCGACAAAAAATTGTATTTTATACCATCTTAAAGTATATTTAAAAACACCTATATTTTGATGCAAAGTTTGATGGTCGACGATGCGTTGTCCAAAATCAATCGACTAATAAAATTTTGGATTCAAGGCCATTTTTTAGCCGTTTAAAAAATATTTCTATTTTTAATACAGGAAAATTTTTAATTCGTACATACCTACCATTTTTCTAACAAATAATCTACAATAAAGACCTAAGTAAGCCATGAAAACAAAAGTTATTACAAGTGTCAATTTAAAAAAAAAAAAAAATCTAATGTGTTGTCAATTCAAATTAGTACAATACATGATTCTAACAATAACAACAACAATAATAACAATACATCTATTTTACTCAGAAAATGGTACAAATTAAACTGTAGAGCTCTTCTGCCATTTGCCCAATACAAAAATACTCAATTCTAAGATTTAAAAAGGGAAACATATATCTAATATTACAAAAAAATATAATAAGTTGAGTTTTTCATTTATGAATTTTATAATAATAAATTATACTGTTACGTATTTCCACCCCTTAGGAACCACCCTGTATGAATCCGTGGGTTCTAAATCATTTTAACAAGGGGTAAACCACTAACACTTTATTTAATTATTTACAGATTACACAATACTTCTTAATTAACCAAAATAACCTTTACACTTTGTTTACTTGATATTTATCCTCACTTTCGCTACCAAACTTCACTTTAATAGAACTTCTCCCTCTTCCGCCGGTAATCGAACTTTATATACTCTGAAATTGCCTCGAGAGTCATCCAGAACACAATCGAGAATCTTCTCCCACCACACTCCAGAAAACTCTATCTCTTTCTACAATTTTCCAGTCACTATTAGGCATAGGCGTATGTATCATAGGGGGTGTAATACATTTTATATTAATAATAGTAATAGCCGCTACTCAGCAATACGAACAGACACAGGGAACAGGCTGACCTCACGAAATAAAAACAGAAATGGCTCTCTGACCGATTAGTATGTAGTTTTTGACTACCTTGACTTATTTTTTAAAATTTTATAATGTTTAGGTTCATTTCTACGTCTACGATTTTCCATATTTAATACACCATGTTCGTTTAGACAAGGCGATATATGTTTTCTATACGGAATGCATTAAATATAACGCATACATGAATTTTGAAGTTTTTCAATTTTCTTTTTTGCTACCGCTGACAACAATTTCCCATATATAACATCACTATAGCCAATTTTGACTTACACTCGCTGGACATATCTGTCGCAAAACGGTATAATTTTTTCAATCGGCACTATGCCATTTTCGGTTTGAATAAAATATTTTTCAAAATTTTAGGCTGAGTGTATCTAAATCCTTAGATTATTTGTCAATTTACGCAATAGGAAGGACGTTATTATTTGTAGTAACATCATAAAAAAACTTCCGATAACTTTTTTAATGTGACGGACATACCTATCAGCATTACTTGCAACTTTTTAGGGTTTAGTTTTAAATTTTAGTCATACAAATACTCAAAAAAAATGTAAGTCCTGGTTTATTAAAGTGAAAGCATCCTGCAGTTCTCGGAAATCAAATGATTTTTATATCTGCGAGTCTGCATAATGATCTAGTTGGCAGCCAATGACTACATCTGAAATATCTGAAACGTACAAGGTAAACAATAGTGGCCCCAAGATGGAACCTTGGGGCATACCTGCATTTAAATTTCGTACATGCGATGTATTCTAGTGACATCATCATCTATGACCACAGTTTGCTTTCTCCTACGTAAATAATTACCATGAGATCTGTCACAAATTTCGAAAAAACACAATTATGGAGTTTTGCTAATAGCACAGAGTGGTCTAAGATATCAAACGCCTTTGAAAATTCTAAGCCTAAATGTGGTGACGTCTAAATACTCTCTTTATAGGTATGTATTCACCACCAAGATGTTAAAATATCATATAAGCAAGATATGAGGATGTCTTCACCTTAAGTGACTCACGCTGTATATCTAACAAAAATGAGTGAAAATACTGTTTACAGAATTTTACTCCGTAACATCTCAACTAATATTCCCGGGCTATTTAGGCATCTCCAGTTAATTTATTTGGATCATTTATTTAAGAAGTCGTTAAGTTTTCATGAAAGGCTTATTTATTAGCCTCTGAAACACCTACTTAGTTTTTTTAAATAGTTAAATGTTTTGTTTTGGTTTGAATGCGGTACGGAAATAAGCAGTCCTATTACATTATAAAATTCTAAATAGTTCTGTCAAACGTCAAAACATCTGGCTCTAACTTGAATCCGTGATGACTGGCATAAATCAAAATTTAATAGATTATCTCTAAAATAACTTTCCCACTGTCATAATCGTTTTATTTGTCGCTTTATACCCGTTTGTTATTTACGATTTACGGCGCGCCTGTGAAATTATGGCTGGACTAAAAATGTTCATGTCTAAACTACATCGTATGTAAATTTAATAGTTTTACAATTTCCGCTAGTTGCGCCAGGTGTCGAGAACGTTTACCGATGGAAAAAATGTTTAAATATAAAACTGGCTTGTATCTTCCAGGCTTGGAGATGTACCGCGAGGGCGTTTGGGTCACCACGAGCAATAAATTATGTTTGTTGTGTTTGGTTAATACACTCAATGGATTGCTATGTTAATTGTAGTTTCGATTTAGAAATAAATTTATACCTACAAATTACATACGAACAAAATGTTTTGGAATCACAATTTTGTTGTTAAAATCTGTTCTGTCGTCTCAAGAAATATGGGAAAATGTTTAGGAATAAAATGTGATATGTCTCATATAACTTGTGAACTTCGATTTTCTCGCCCTTTTTACTTATTTAAACTTTTTTTGTGGATAATTACAACTAATCTAAATACTAAGATTAATGGGCAACACTTCTCTTGAAGTTATGTATTAAGGTTACCCCCTGCTGTCCTCAGATTGTGTTATCAAAATGCACTTCACATTCGCACAATGTTTTGCTTCTACACCCTCTAGACTAACTCCAAAGGCTTCGTCATTTTAAGCCTTCTTCTTATCCCACCTTGATTAAGCAGCTGAGCTGGAATGCTTCGATATTAAGTCGCTCTTCACGACTTTGTGCAAATCTTCTAACTTCGTCTGCAATAATTTCCACACCAAGATCTCTAGATAGCTGGTTATTTCGTACATACCAAGGAGCACTGACCACTTCCGTTTAACACTTTATTTTGAAAACGTTGGATTATTTCGATGGTACTTGCACTAGCACACCCCCAGAGTTGGATGCCGTATGTCCAGACAGGTTTTAAGACTTGCTTGTAAAGGAATAATTTGTTATTGAATATACATACAGCTCCGAATATTTTCCTTACAGCCTGTACAATTTTCTATATTTACGATTCAATTAATCTTTTTTTTTATTCATTATGTGTTCCTCCATTTCAGCTTAGCATCCAGGTTCATACCTAGATACTTTACCTTGTTTGCATATGGGATTGTATGACTGTTGAGATTGATTGCCATCTGTTTAGTGCCTCTGTTTGTGGTGTTAAGATGCGCCAGCGTTTTGTCCATGCATTAACTCTATGCAAAGCTTCTATGAGATTTTCGTTAGCTTCTTGTTCAGTTTTGCTAACTACCACTACTCCACTGTTATCAGCAAATGTGGCAATTGTAGTTTGTTCTGTTATTGGGATATCACTTCTGTATAATAAATACAGCAGTGAACCCATAACACTGCACTGTGGTACACCATATATAGGTTTCAGTTCCACAATGATTATAGCAGATTCATGACGCGCTATTGGTGAAACTATAATTTAGGTACTCGTCAAAGGAATAAAATGCCTTATTTAGAAGAAACTTTTTAACTCTAAAACTGGCTAGGGGGCAACATTCTATATTTTGTGGGCAGTGTATTATAAAATGTAAGAGCAATATTTAAACTTTTTTGGCTTTGGGATAGCCTACAATATTTTAGGAGTAGCTTATTATTGTTATTGTTTCGTGTATTGTGGTTGTGTATATCATTATGTGAAGTGAATTTGTCGATGTTAGTTTTGATGTACACCACACATTCAAGAATGAAAATGCCGGGAAAAGTTAGAATATCATTGTTAACGAAAGAAATCTTGCAATCGTCCCTATACCCCATCCCATCTACGATTCCTACAGCTCTGCGCTGTAAACCAAAAATCCGGCGCCATGAGGATGAATATCCCCATGCCAGGATAGCGCACGACATGTTCGAGTGGCACAGGGCATAGTAGGCCGTTTTTAGAGTAGGCTTAGAGACACAATTACCTAGTAGTCTTAATAGGTAAATGCTACTGGTCAATTTGCTTGCTACTAAGTCAACGTGATACTTCCAATTTAGAGTGGGGTTAATAGCTACACCCAGAAATTTAACTGTTACGGGATTATCGATTTTTATATCTCGTACGAACGGTATCATTGTTTGTGTTTTGGACACGTTTAAACTAAGCCCATTATGAGAAAACCATTGCTCAGCCTCCAGTTGGGTAATACTACGTACTTCAATGACCTCTTTAAGTACCTTTCCGGTGTTAGACATTGTAGTGTCATCTGAAAATAACATAACATCGGCAAGTGGTATATTAAGTGATAGGTCATTAACATAAATTAGGAAGAGCAAAGGACCCAAGTCTGACCCCTGTGGCACGCCTATGTTTATGTCCATGGGATATATCATTACCACATTTATCTTACTGCATTCTTCCTGTTAAGTAGAATTTTATATTGATACTATTGGGAACAAATTTGTATACTTCAAGCTTCCTAACTAGCAGAAGTTGTACACAATCAAAGGCTTTGCTTAGGTCTCAAAAGGTGGTCACCATGTACTCACCAGATACAAAACAATCAGTAACTTTGCTAGTAAAATCCAGTATAGCATCGACAGTGCTTTTTTTGTTTTTGAATCCATATTGAGACATCATAAACAGATTGTTATTTTCAAAATAGGCGGTAATTCTGGTTTTAAGAACTCTCTCAAAAATTTTCGAAAAAATGGATAGTAATGATATGGGTGTAAACTTTCATATCATCAGGGTTTCCTTTTTTATAAATAAGGAGTATGAGTGCTTTTTTAGACAGTTAGGAAATATGCCCTCTGTGATGGCATAGGTGATTAGTATAGTAAGCGGGATGACAATCAGGTCTTTAATGTACTTAATGAGGTCAACATTAAAACCATAGATATCCTTGCTGTCTTTATTCTTTAGGGAGCATATTAGGTCATTTCCCTCTTTATAGGACACTGTTGATAAAGAGAAGGCAGCATCTGCCACTTCAATTTTATCCAAGTAGAAACTTGGGTCAATATTGGTCTGGGGCAATTTTTTCATGAGGTCATGAGGAATATTTCTAAAGTATTCATTTGCAATGTCCGGGTCGATCATAATAATTTTTTTTGTTTTCACCACATTTCTTTTGTTATTTATGATTTTCCACATTTCTTTAGATGAATCATCAGAATTTTTTATTGCTATGTCGTTAGTACGAATTTTAGATATTTTTATTTTACTTTTGCATATGCAAATGACCGCCACTTCGTGTTTTGTGATCCGCTGATCGAACGCCTTCTTTTAACTGTATATTTTGTGCCGTCTTAAAACTTAATTTTGGATTATTTAACATCCACAGTATCTCTAGACGATTTTGCAGGTTTTTAATTTAAAACACCGAATAATCTCACTGAGTTTTTCAAATCTTTCTAAAAAGCGACTCGCCTATCCCCAAAACAGCTGTAACCCACGTTTTACAGCTATAAGTTTCATTTTGACTGCTAAAATCTGCAATCTGCAACACCCTGTATACTGAAAACAGATTTAAGAGAATTCGTTGAATTTCCCCAATTACTTACGCACCATGGCAACGGAAATGGATGATAATATATAACAAAACATTTGGTCAGCTTCTAAAGAAACCGAAAACATCCGAAGCGCCAAAGTAACAAATGCGTTTAAATCCCTACACCAGGAAGGAGGAAAGCTGAGGATTTCTTGTTGTTGATGGAGAGAAGTAAAAAAATAAGGATGAACATCACATTATAATATTCCGACGTGGCGCGCATTTAATATAAAATCTGACAGGATAACGCCGTTATGTTCACAATGAAAATAAATACCCAAATGTGTTTAAGCTGGAATCCTTTGAAATTCAACGTTCATAAGGATTGTGAAGGATTTGCGAGGATTACGTATTTTGATATGAACGTTACGTCATTGAGAGCACTCAAGCATCAAACGTACCCCACTAAACATATACATATGCAATGTTACGAAAGCATTATGGGCTGATGATTGCGAAGGGTGGGTTTTTACATAAAAACGGAGGTTTTCTCACATAAGGTAGCAACGTTATGTATGGACGGAAGAACCGAAAGCGGACACCTGCTTAAATATTAATAACAGTATCACTTAGTGTCTCAAACGTCAATCACCATCAATAAAATAGCGGCAAGTAATTACCATATCTACCCGGACGAACGTTTATATCGGGTTATGCGAAATTACCCCGGTTACAATTTTTCTGATTTTAGGAATAAAAATTGGAAATTTTGCGATGTAATTTGTGACAAAAAGTTATATTTTGCACTTAGCTGGTAAATTCTATTTCCTAAAAAGGCACTGGTGAGCTGGTTCGATACGTCATAAGTTTCATATCTATTTTACGCAAGAATCGTAGTATATACGAAATTTGTTGGAAGTCATTTTTTTGTAGAATTTTCTGCTCTTTAGTTCTCGTCTTCCTGATATTTTTTCCATTTTTCGTATTTTAAAAGTTGGATTATTTCGATGATACGTGGATTAGTCAGCCCTAGAGTTGGATGCCGTATGTCCACACAGGTTTTAAAACTTGTTTGTATAGGATTAATTTGATATGTATATAATAGACAGCTCAGCATTTTTTCCTAGCAGCCATTACATTTTTCTATATTTACGACCCAATTCATCTTTGTTATTCTTTATGTGTTACCTCCATTTCAGCTTAGCATCCTGGTTCATAACTAGATACTTTGCCGTATTTACATACGGGATTGTACGATTGCTGAGGGTGATTACCATCTGCTTACTGCCTCTATTTGTGAAATTTAATGTGCACTGATTTGCTTTCGTTAAGTTTAATGCGCCAGCATTTTGTCCATGCATTAACTCTATGGAAAGCTTTCATGAGATTTTCGTTTGCTTCGTGTTCAGTTTTGCCAACTACCACTACTCCACTGTTATCAGCAAATGTGGCAATTGCAGTTTGTTCTGTTACTGGAATATCACTTGTGTATAATAAATACAGCAGTGGACCCAAGACACTGCCCTGTGGTACACCACCCATTATTGGTCTCAGTTCCGCCGAGTGTTGTTCCTCAGACTTCATTCTAAACATTCTTTCACTAATATATAATATTAGTAAGACACAGTGTTGTTCCAGTTTGTGTTCCAATCCCAAACAAACTATTTAATAATATCGGAATGGTCTTGGAGCTAACATATGAGAAAAAAGCACGAGTTCTAACACGAGCCTTTTCACGGAAAACAGTAGGACTTTTAATTTTAGACCCATTTTGTACTAGGTCATTCTGTGAGGGACGAGGCATAGACTGTCGCTGGGCGTCGAAGATGTCGGAAAAAAGCGGGAGGCCTAACAATTTAAAAATTGTGAAAATATGTTCGTTGTGTATACTTCTTACGGCTTTGACGCACGAAGGAGGACTGCAAGAAAAGATATAACGGTTTATCTGGAAAAAAATTGTAATTGTTGACAAGTAATACCATACCCACCTGGGCGAACGTTTATACCGGGTTATGGGAAATTACACCAATTACAATATCTCTGCTTTTAGGAATAAAAATTTGAAATTTTGCGATGTAATTTGTGACAAAATGTTATATTTTGCACATAGGTGGCAAATTCTATTTGATAAAAAGGCGCTGGTGTGCTGGTTCGTGACGTCATAAGTTTGATTTTTATTTTACGCGAGAACCGTTGTACATGCGAAATTTTTTGAGTCATTTTTTTGTAGAATTTTCTGCTCTTTAATTCTCATCTTCCGGATATTTTTTTCTATTTTTCGTATTTTAAAAGTTATATAAATAAAGCGTTTTAAGTTTGATGCCATTTTGATTCATGTTCCACCCACAGTGGCCTTGATAACTGTTTTAAATACTTTTCTACTACTAAAGAGAGGTTAAGGTACGGTACTGGTTTCAGTGGCGAAATCTCGATCGGCAAAGTCGAGGCACATCGGGCGAGTCCGTCACTTGGTTAAGTGGTAGAATGGCATTACCTAAACTTCTCCAGGACGTTAAGATAAAGAAGGCAATTAAAATAATATAAAAATAAAAATGATCTACCAAAATCAAAAGTTATCAAAAATTATTTTTCCTAGCTTTTGCCGCCATTTTTTCTCCAGGGCTATATCCGGATAGAACCCTACTGAATTTCATAATGACCCGGGGATTATTTTAACTGTTATAAATAATTACTTACCGCGACGATTTTTTACGGACCACTTCTCTGATTATTGCCGTCTATTGGATAAATAATTAAAAATAAAATAAAAAACAACTGAAATCTCGTTTAACTCGCTCTAATTAAAAAATGAAACGATTAATTGGCCAAAACTTTTTACCGTGATAAGGGAGCTGAAATTAAAAGAGAGCCTCGTATTTTTTCGATTTCTTCTACGTCCCTTAACCGAGTCAAACAATTTTCTTATAGTTTTTTAGGAAAAATTGTCTACAAACGAGGTATTTCGACTATTACTCAAAACCGACTCAAACAATTTCGTTACGGGCATTTGGGAAAAATTATTTTCTAAAACACAAAAAATTATTTGATTCAGTTTAGGAATATAACAGAAATTGACAAAATACGAAGTTATCGTTTAAAGCAAATCTATGCGAATTTGCAGGAGTAAGTACAGCAAGAAGGAAATTTTTCTGTTTCAACATGGACACCAAGTACACTGAGAAGAAATAAAGATGAAGAATGGAGGCAACTATTTATTTTGAAACTTTTAGGATTAGTAGGATTTCAGCAAATTACTGCCGCGAGGTTCAAACGATGCAGATATCGGTGTAAAATTAGTAGATGTTGAACGAAAATTTATGCTTCTTCTAAGTTTCCATATATCATCACCGTCTTATTTATTCTTCTTTAAAGTTTTCTGTTTCTTCTGTTTCTGAATCTAGCAGTGTACAACTCCTTCTGCCGGCTTGCGTTCACGTCGTTTGTCTGCCAAGACATACATACATTCGCTCGCCGCAGGGAGCTTTTATTTATCAACCGTTCCACAGGTAAATATCCATTTACGGTGGAAGCGCAAGGAATCGCCCTGCCTCGCGGTAGAAAGAGCTATTTACAGCGAGTTATGAGAAAGAGGCCCGAGAGAATCTTTTGCACACCCTGTATATTAGTTTGTTTTTGTATTATTTACCTTAAATTTTTGTAATAATTACTTTCAATTACAGCTTTCCAATTCCAAGTATTTTTCTATTTCTTTACCCATGTTTAATGCCTTTTCAATTTTACTTTTAGATTTATTTTCAATTTTAATAAAGAAATAAACTAGTACACTAACAAACTAAAACAAATATTTAAAACTTATCTTCTTTCGACCACAGCTGGTATGTTTATCTTGCCTTATAAGCTGAGGTTGCTCACACAATCCACTTGAGAGGCGTCTTGAAGGGTCGGTCCCAGGTTGTTTCCGTTTACGACGTACAGCCCATACGCTAGACCCGTGTTTACTTCATACTATTATTAAGAAATATTTTACAGTAATTTTCAATTTTTAATTTGTTGCGTGCCTTGTTCTTCTATTGTTACACTTCATTTTATATGTAGATTTTTTTAATCTACCGATGATCTTTTCAAGCTTAATGGCGTTTTTTCGGGAGCGTCACACACAACACGTCTGTCCTCGACGAAAATAAACCGACCCTTCGTGGTCTCTTAAAAGACTGGACAAAAATTTTCTAAAAAAATAGCTCCTAAAATTATAAAATAAAATATCTACTTCCGCCTTGTTAACTGCCCCTTATTACCTAACATAGATATTGTGGTAGGTGTAAAAACGACCAAATAACGAAATCGTAATTTTAACCGACTGAATACTGCCTTTTACACACTTATAACCACTGAGGTGCACTTCAAAACAATGATTGAATATCGTATTTTATCCATTGGTTTCCGCGTATGAAATGTTGCTTTGGCCATTCACAAATAATACATC
Source organism: Stenurella melanura (assembly GCA_963583905.1). Lineage (NCBI taxonomy): Eukaryota > Metazoa > Arthropoda > Insecta > Coleoptera > Cerambycidae > Stenurella > Stenurella melanura. The sequence goes on from OY757315.1 coordinate 23,849,674, forward strand.
TAGGAATGTTGTTCGATGAAATAAATCGTCCAATAACGTCGACAAATTTAGTATTTTGGCTTCATTTTATTTCAAAACTGCATTTTGATTTATGGATATGTACTTTGATTCCGCAATAAATGTAGTTCTTGCGCAACTACTTTATTAATAAATAAGAATAAAGAGTGATAAATGAACATAAATACTTAGTTGAAGCACTGGAACGTGTAGAATTCCGCTTTTAAGTGTCGCTTTTTAAAACTTCCAATGAATGCACCGACACACATTTTCAAGTTGGTTTTAGCAAATATGCTACTTTTCTCACATGTAGTCGGTGAATAGACAACCTTTTTCGCTAAAGTGCAAACAAGAGAAAAATGACGATGGCAAAGGATGTAAAATGAAAGTTTTTTGTAAAAAACAAGTTTTTTAAAGTTTATTAAATAAACAAATATAGCAAAACTTATACATACTTAATTGGTTTTTTGACTTTTAAAAACATCTTAAAATTTCAGCGGCATAATTTTAATCCGTTGTAAGCAGAGATACATGTACGTTGTTTACACTTCTCACTTCTTATGTCGGGCTAATGCAGACTGCGTTTTCAACGAAATTGCGCATTTATACTCGGAGAAAAATTCTGATAAGAAAACACACAAGCTTCAAACTATTTTCCACGTGAAACGAGGATATATAAATAAGATAGAAGTGGTATTAGATAATACAAATTTTTCAGTGATGTACAACGCTGCAGGAAACTATCCTATAAATTCCGGACGTCGAGAATGTACATTTATTCCATTCTAGCATGGAAAAATCTACATAGGTCAGGAGGAGGGCATGCAAAATGAGACTGCACCAACGTACCATACACAAAATACTAAATCCAGTCTCATGTTTGGTCACACGATATCCTTAACTAATAGTGTTGGGGCGGAGCCTTAAAATGTGCAAAAATATCTATTGGAGAATAAGAAAATATTAATGAAGTCGAAAAACTCATTAAGTTGTGCATGATTTTTTTTTCCTTGTAATGATTCCACAAAATTTCTAAAGATATGTTTTAAGCACACTTAACTTGTCTTTAACGATACAAAATTTTGTTGGTACATGAGACTTTAGTCAAAATAATCGCCCATACTTAGAAAATCAAAACAATATTGATAAATGCTAAATATAGTGAAATTCTTTCTGCTAAATACAATGCTTGCTCAGGTGTACCCCAAGGTTAAAATTTGGGACTCCTATTATTTCCATATTTTATTAACGATTTGCCAGACACGATTTCTAGTTCTATATGTTTATTCTTTGCGGATGATCTTAAGCCGTTTAAAGAAATGAAATGCCAATGGTCTACTTCCAACATTTGACGACACATTTCATGAGCAAATTATTTTAAAAACTTCTCTTATCATTGATGTATGCATAATTTTTAAAATAAAAACTGTGAAATTCCTTAAGGACGCTTGAGCTTAAAGGATGTAAATTTTTCGAATATGTAAAAATGATCATTTATGAAGTAAAACAACACAGTAAACTTTTAGGTTCCTTATAAGCTCTTGGTTCATTCTTAACATTGCCGATAGCATAGCCGTAGGTTAAATGATTATTTATTTACTTTTATTGACTCATTTATGGAGTTGTTCATTAAACTAACGTTATTTATTATAAATAAATAATGTATTATAAACAAATAATTTACATCATGCCTCTCAATTAATATAAGGTAGTAAAACAATTTTAACAATAATTAAAAAATGATTCTAAAAATTGTCGACGTTCATGACATCGCTCGTATTATCAACTATCTCTTTGTCGGTCTTTTTTTAATGATTTTCAAACTGACTAGAAAAACTATACTACAATTGATCATGTTTTATCCTGACATCTTATCAGGTAGCATTTTGACCTTTCGCCTATAATATTCGGTAAAGGTATTCCTCAGAGAACTTCAACATATTAAAGTGGCATTACTGAAATTTCACTAAGTGAGGATTCTTTGATACATTAATTTTATTTAGGATTTTACTTCCCTCGCATACCGAAGGGAAGTATTGTATTCGAGAAAAAATCACCCTCCGAGATTTTTTCGGATTCTGACGTTTCAGAACACGTAGATTACGAAAATATAGGTTTTTCAATTCCGTCAGTCTGTCTGTCTGTCTGTTGGTGCATTTACTAAAAAACTACTTGACGGAGAGCAGTCAAATTTGGTAGGTAGTTGACGCTACTGTCAGCGAAGAAATGGTAGAAATTTCACTGGAAAATATACAGGGGGGACCGTCTAAACGGAATAAATAGTGAAAAAAATTTTTTTTCGCTCAAATTTAAAATTTCCACGTTTCATGACGCGCTAATCCTATTTCGAGAAAAAAATGTTTGAAAATTTTTTTCACCAACATTTTTGAAAAAAATTTTACCAAGATAAATTTTTTTTTTTTTCAAATTTAAAATTTCCACGTTTCATGACACGCTAAACCTATTTCTGAAAAAAAAAAAAATTTAAATCTTTTTCACCAACATTTTTGAAACATTTTTTACCAAGATGAAATTTTTTTTTTGCTCAAATTTAAAATTTCTACGTTTCATGGCATTCTAAAACCATTTAAAAAAAAATTAATTTTTTTTTACCAACATCTTTGAAAAATTTTTTTCGACTAAAATGAATTTTTTTTTCTTCAAATTTAAAATTTCCACGTTTCATGATATTCTAAGCCTGATTCAGAAAAAAAAAATTTGAAAATTTTTTGAAATTTTTTTTTACCAATATTTTTGAAATTTTTTTTACCACTAAAATAGACGGATTTTTTTTTATTTCTTCAAATTTAAAATTTCCACGTTTCATAGCGTTCTAAATCTATTTAAAAGAAAAATTAGAAATTTTGTTTACTATTTTTAAAAAATTTTACCACTAAGATAGAATTTTTTTTCTTTGTTCAGATTCAAACTATCCACGTTTCCATGGCATTCTAAAACTATTCAAACAAATTTAAAAAAAAATTAATTTTTTTTATTTTATTTAAGTAATCGTCTTTTTTATATTAATGTCCTGGCGGAGTTTAGCTAATGCTATTCCACCACTCAACCAGGACACGTACACATAGACATCAACACAACGACCATTCCCTGCGATATTGCCATCTACCGCAGCTGAGACTCGAACTCAGGATAGATATCAGCGACTAGACATGTTGTACCAACCAACAGCGGTCTAGTACACTGCTACCATCTCTGTAACACATGAAAAACGCCACTAAACATCCATACCCTGGCCAGGATTCGAACCCGGGACCCCGTGATAGCAAGCCAAACGCCTTAGCATTGCGCCAAAAAATTTGAAAACATTTTTAATCTATTTATCACTACTATAGAATAGACGAAAAATTTGGTTTGCTCAAATTTAAAATTTCCACGTTTCATGACATTCCAAACCAATTTCGGAAAAAAAAAATTTTGCAACATTTTGCTACCAGTTTGGAAAAAAAATTAACACTAGAATAGATGGAAACTTTTTTTACTCAAATTTAAAAGTTTCACGTTTCATGACATTCTAAACCTATTTAAAAAAAATATGTAATTTTTAAATCTTAAACTTCTTTTACCACTATTATAGAATAGACGGAAACTTTCCTTTTTGCTCAAATTTAAAATTTCTACGTTTGACATTTTAAACCTATTTCAGAAGAAAACATTTAAAATTTTTTTTTTAACATTTTTGAAAAATTTAAATAAAAATGAAATTTTTTAACCACCACTATACTTCCACTCCATTACGCGAATGTTGGATTGATGTGACGGATGGCAATAATATCTGACATATACACCTATTATACTTTTATTGAAAAATGTACAGGGTGGTCATCCCAAGAAATAATTCAGTCATGGTGGACATTTGTAAAGGTATTTGCTCAAGCCTGCCATATGTGGCACCTGTTATTTAGTATTGAGCTTTTGCTGTTGGATGAGCAATCTGTATATTTTTTTGACCAAAACTTATCAAGTTTTCTTTGTAATAATAGCAATAACTATATTCAGATTATTATTCTCAATGTCATTTCGTAATTATCAATTTTTTAGAGTGACCGCCATGCACAAATAACGAGGGTAAAGACCTTTACCGATTTTTTTTTAGAAAAAAATTGTTTCTGAGAAATTCAAAACAGAGTAAATGTCTTTATATCTAAAACATATCACGAAATGTTTCGGTAGAACACATCTGAGGATTTATTCGAAAATCGTGCATTTTCGAGGTCTAATTGCAGTACACTATTATAGTCGTTGCGTAAAAGCAACACAAACTGCTCTTATTTACAGCTATGAAGTATTTCACTTCTTGAACTGTTTGTTAACTACCCGTCATAGAAATAAACGAAATACGTGCAGCTCCTGTTGCTAAATTTGATTTAATCTCGTACGAGTTTCGTTTCTGATGCGCGCAGCTGCACCTAATCCGATAACTTCACCGGACAAAACATCTCAAGAACAATAACAAAAACGACAAAAGTTGTTGACGTGCCCTCATCCGTGCACTGCCACGGTCGAGTATATTTGAGTAGATATATAGCGAGTTTATCCTCAGGCGTAGCAAGTACGATTACATGCCACTCGCACGGTCTATTAGGGCCGTCGGCGTCGCTTTTCAAAACAAAACAATATCGAAGCGCCCCTGTTTGCGGAGTGTGCATCTCTCTGCGGCCAACTACTATGATCAGTTTATTACGCTAAAATTGATCCCGGACGTAGTCCGGTCGATGTCGCGAGGATAATTCTTATGGCGTTATTTACTTTGAAGTGCCTTTACAAAATAGTGCTTGTTTAAAACCAACGAAGGCGTTAAGTGATTGTTTTTTATACAACAATTTGGAAAATTTATTCGGAGTGCCGCGAGGCACATTATTGGGGCCTCTCATCTTCTTTAATATATGTAAATAACTCATTCCCTCGTCTGTTTAAATTACATCGCATTATTGAAAGATGTTATCTTGGGTATGTAGTCGATTACTATTCATAATGATGAACTAAATAAAATACTATTAACGACCTTATTATCAAATATGCTAATTTAATGAACAATTGAAATTGTTGCCCGTCATGTACAATGTACAAGTATACGCACCACCTTATGGCACGAAAGGCATTGTGCAACATAAATGGCGTTATGGATCCTCATTTTTCAACAACTCTTTGTTCCAGTTCTTGTAAGCGAAGTTAAGTAGTTCTCAAAATTCTATATTTCAAGTAAGAGATAACAAAATGGTCCATGATGGTCAAACGAGGTGACCTTGGAGGAAAGCAACATGTGCATGTAAACTTATCAGCCAGTTATCACAAACTCGCGAAGAAAAGAGCGTATGTCTCCGTCCTGCGTATAATAAACATGCTGAACTTCACCACCATGTTCTCGCTTTTTGAACCTCTCAGCATTAACAGTGAAATTGAAAAAATAGACCCAATTATATTTCTGAGCTAAACTGCCATCCAAACACCATGTTTTTGATAATGTAGTGGAGATTCAACATAGATTATCAGTGTTCCACATTCGCATATTTCGATCATTGACGTACCTCAAAAGATGAAACCACACTGCATCAGAAAAAAATCTGAAGTACAGCAGGTCGTCATTTAATAAATTATTAACAAACCACTGGCAGTACGCAAGACGTTTGGGGTAGACTGTCAGTAAAAGAGATTGATATGATTGCATGTTATATGGATGCATGCCCAAGTTATTTTATACAATCGTGTGGCATAATCCATAAGAAAGTTCGATCTCCATCACCTATTATATGAGTCAAATAGCCATTTTCATGAAACAATTAGTAACACATGCATACAATTATTATTATCATTATTAAATAAAATGCTGTAATACAAAATTTTCAACTTGGTTTTCGTCATGAGTTTTCTACCACTTAAGCTGTACAACAGGTGCTGAAGATAAAGTTGGGAATCTTGAAATATACTGGTCAAGCATTACATGATCCCCAAAAATTTTTTAACTATGTCATGACTTTTTAAGAAAGCCAAATATTAAGGCATAAGTAATTTACTATTAGCTCTTTTAAAATCATACCTAAACAATAGAAAACAATGTGTTTTTATGAATAATATACACTCAGCTTTTGGTAACATTAAACACTGTATTCGCCAGGGTTCTGCCTTGGGACCATTATTGTTTATTTTAATTGTAAATGATACTGAATAGTTTCTCCATTCTAATAATGCATTCTTCAACATACAATCTTTATGAGACCCTAATCCTAACAAACATAAGTTGATATGAACCAGAACATTTTGTCATTTTGGTATATAAAGCATATAGTTTCTGTGTCCATTATATTTATGTAAGATATTTACATATATATTTATACCTATCTTTATTACTAATATTATACATATACATATATAATACTGCTGAATAATTTACTGACTGGTATGTGGTTGTGTATAACGTGGTTAAATAAACTTAGTCATCTATCTAACCCAATATTCAATCAAAATTACTTAAATAATCAATTGCATAATTAAAAGATTGGAACTTACAGACCCAGACAAACGGCCACACAGATTCCCAGATCTTAATCCACTGGGTCAATTTTTATAGAGCACACTAAACAATATTTCGTATTTATTTAAAACTACCCTTGAATATAAGGTATGTTAAAAAATAGCAGCTGTCCTTACAATGCAAATGCTACAATTTTAAAGAATACTAAGGGAAAAGATTTCAAACTGGCTTTGGCCAATACTCACGTTGCGCCAACATCACTCCAAATAAGTCAACCAGAAGTCTAATTTTAAAAAATCGTTTGCGTGCCTTTTAACCGTACTAGAAATGACAGAACGCCAAGATTGACAGCGTGAATTAAACCGTTGGCTGTCGGCTATTTTCAAGCCCCCGCCGTATGCCGTCTATTTTGGGGTAAAAACCGGAACATATTTCGTGTTGCGCGTATGGAAATCTCCACCAATATGTTGATTCGTTTACGAAATCTCTTTATCGATCCTTTTCAAAATGCAAATCGCATAAAATGCGTACAAAAGTGAACGAACGATACACTGGATGATTTTCATTATCACCCTCGCCGACTCTCAGAAATGCGTTTCACTTATTATTTATTTTAAGTTAACTTGATAGACGATAGACTGACTGTTCGTGTCCGAAGTGCTATTATTAATGAATCGTTTTTGTGGTATTTATGAAGTTACTCAGCAGAATTACGATAACAGGAACAGAGGAAAGAGAGTGGTTAGGGTAGGGGCTAGATACGATCATAAGGTTCTTTGGTTTTAATTTAGGCCCTTTGAGAATGATACCGCATAAATATTGTTCATTAATTACCGTTGTCACTTTTTATTTTTTAACCTGGCTCTAATGGTAAAGATATTATTATGACTAATCACTAGTAATAGTCTCCTATCAAAGTAAATATACAAAATGTCGAGCAGGTATTTATATCATTTAAATTAAAGGAATAACCTCGGAGGCTGTCCGTTCGTCACAAATAATAAGTGTAAGGGGTAACCGTATACCTTATAACTCAGAGTAATCTTCGTGCTAGGCAGGTCGTCAGATATTCTGGCCACATCTGGCGTTACCCAGGGATCAGTACTGAGCCCGCTTATGTTTGCTGTTTTTATAAATGATGATAAATGATGCTGCTAATTTGAATGTACCGAGACTTTAATATGTCGAGGATTTGAATGTTTATTTTGAAATGGAAAGAGAGCGAGATTGTGAAAAATTTCACAATAACTTAAACAGATGATTGGTGCCTATCTAATCACTTGCCTTGCAATATATCTAAATGAAAATTAAATATATTTATTTTTTTTTAAATTCCTAAAACTATCCAATACAATTATCATCTAAACGCTCAAATGTTGCAGAGGCCTGATATAAAAAAGTATTTTGGAGTTATCTTTGATAGACGTTTGAGTGATAGGAGCATATTAATTTCACTATAGCTTAGCGTTAAAAGTCCTGATTTATAATACGAAACTGGAAAGGGTTCAACAATACTGATATTATGAAGTTTCTATACCTACTCATTTGTGTGTTCAAAACTGGAATACTGCTCGTTCTGGGTCTCCTGGATATGCTATTTACATAAGCAATGCTGAGAACTCTCAGTAGTGCTTTTTCTGAAAACAGGCGACAAAAGTCGGTAACCTAGCCAATTTTCGATAAAAATTTACGAAACTAGGTAGAGTTAAGTATTTGGATATGCTAAATTCAGTGTTGCTCCAGAAATTTCTTTTTTCAATACAGTGGCTTCAAAGTTCGTTTTCCTACTGCTCGAACTAGTTTATTAAAACTTCCCCTTTATATTTCAGTGTAAACATTATAATAATAATTAGTACCGATGCATTAGATAGACATGATAAAAATAAGATGACCTAAAATGCTTCCTTGTGGGACACCATATTAAATTTACAGTTTCTATAACGTTTTTCGTAAGTAAACTCATTAACTTATTCTGTCTATAGCTCACTCTATATCTCTGCAGGGAGACCGGAGCATGTTTCATTTCTCTACACTCAATTAAATAATAAATATAATGTATTTAGATCTCTAACTCTTGTGATGGTTACGCACAAACGTCATACCCAGGGGACAGATAAACAGAGCCGTACTTTGAATGTATCGGTCAATGTCGCGAAGGACGGGCAGTACGTCCACCAACGCGAGATATTCCTATCTTGACGCAAAACAGAGCAGGATATTTCAATTTACCAGAAACGTCATTAAATTTCTACCGAAAACGCGATTTTTATATCTCTAGTATTATTTTGTTCATTCTAATATGCAAAAATTTTAAGAACGGCTCTGTAGTACTCTTGTCAGTAGTAATTGTGCCGACTTTTATATTTCGTTTCCTATTCAGTACAACCACAACAAGTATAGTATATTTATTGAAAACAAAACAGATTTTTCCCTTTGCAATTTCCGCTCAGTGATGCAAAATTTCATGAAACTTAAAATTGGCGAACATTTCAGTGACATTTTTGTGAAAGTTTCGAAATTCATCTGAAATTTATGAAATATCTGAAATATAAAATTAAGCATTAAGTATCATGAAACTTTCGTGAAATTTCAATGAAACTTTCATTTTATGAAATTTAATTGAATAATTCCCTAATATTAAGAAAGTTAAGTGAAATTTCATTGAAATATTTTAAATGTTGAAACTTAAGTCCTGTATAATATTCGCAATTTTTTAAACTTCCGAGAGATAAAGAGTAATAAATTCCACTTTTGAAACTAGTCTCATACATTTTTACAATGTTTTTCTTTAATATAAAAATATATATTTTGTTTTCTCCGCAATAAGATTAGAACTTACAAATATGTTCGTGAAAAGTAAAAAACAAATAAATTTAAAAGAATTTTTTAAGCAATGGGTTTTCTTTTAAAACTGAATTGCACTAAAAAGTAGAAAATAATTTTTATACAGTAATTAAATTACAAAATGATGATGAAAAAGAAAACCATTGGATGCTCATAAAATATAATATCTTACCTTTATCAACAATCAGCACTGTAATAGAACGTTAAGAATAATATGTTGTAATATAGCAGCGACAGAAATACTTAATGAGCGCCCAATGGTTTTCTTTTTCATCATTTTGTAATTTAATCACTGAATAAACATTATTTTATACTTTTTAGTACAATTCACTTTTAAAAGAAAACCATTGTTTTAAGAATTTATTTTTATTTATTTATTTTTTACTTTTTAGTTTTCTGTCTGCCTCATTTTCTTTAATTCAGATGCCATCATTTCGGTTACTCTTGTCAAACTTTTTCATTTGATACTAATATCAAGGGGGTTGTAAAGAAATAGGTAATCCATTTTGTGTCGGACGCCATATTGGACTTAACGTCACACAGCTTATCGTATTCTGCTTGTCACACCCTTTCATTTGATACCCATGCCAAGGAGGTTGTAAAAAAATACGTGATCCGCGATTTTGTGCCGGCAGCCATATTGGATTTAGAATGACGTCACACAGCTTATTGTATTCTACTTTATATGCCCTTTCATTTGATACCCATGTCGAGAGGGTTGTCAAGAAATAAGTAATCCGTCATTTTGTGTCGGCCGCCATATTGGATTTAGAATAACGTCACTCAGCTTATTGTATTTTACTTGTCATACCCTTCCATTTGATACCTATGCCAAGGGGGTTGTAAAAAAATAGTAGATCCACCATTTTGTGCCGGCGACCATTTGATTTAGAATGTCACACAGCTTATTGTACCACTTTATATACCCTTTCATTCGATACCTATGTCAAGGGGGTTATCAAGAAAAATGTAATCCGCTATTTTGTGGTGGCCGCCATATTGGATCTACCATAATATTGAATATGCTATATTGTATTGTCTTCAGAACCAAAGTTGTGTGCAAAATTTCTGCATGATTGGATATAGGGACGTGGTCAAAAATTCGATCACCAGATTTGAACATACATACGTACAATATTATTTCGAGCTAAAGAAGACCATTGAAAAAAATAATACATTTTTCAAACTACAGGAGTAGGTAATTTGTTAATATATTTACAAAATCTCCTGGACCCCTATTCTTCCACTCCCTGATTCAAGAATAGGGTCCCTGTTCCTTGTAGTTTCTTATTAATGCAAAAATAATAGAACCTGGGAACCTAGCAATGAACGAAAGAAATGAAAAGCAGGGATTCTTATACCTGAATACTGAATAGCTAACCTAACCTCTAAAATAAATGTTTTAAAAAAAGACTTTACCGCATTGGTTGAAAACAAATTAAAAAGGCGCGCGAAATTCAAATTTCATTTGATGTAAGGGAAATACAGATTTTGCAGCTGAAACTTTCATGAAAGTTTCAAAAATGTGGTAATTTTCAGATTAATCTGAAACTTTCATAAAATTCAGATATTTTAGAAATTTATGAGGGTACGTTGAAACTTTCAGAAATTTCAAATTGAAATTGAAACTTTCAAATTGAAATTTGAAATTTTGCATCACTGTTTCCGATACTCTGACCTATCCACGCACCTGTACCTCCACAGTAGACACCTTTTTATTTTCAAACGGGGCCGGCTTTCAGGTCGTCAATATCGTATTTAATTAATGAATTCCAATCAGCGAGCTGAAATAAAAGTTTAACTAGTGGTCGGTGGTCTGTTTAAACCTCAGTTTAAACCGTTTCAGCCTTCTGTCAGATGCATTAGAAGCGAAACTAACCGCGCGAGAATAAATAATACACACTCTAACAACTTCGCAGACAATTAATTAAATGCCGTTGCATTGGCGTAGCGGCGATGGAATTGCACACAGACACACAGATACGCGGAAGAGAACATTTTCTGGATACCTGCGGCCTGCGGTTCTGTTTATGCACTGTGATACGGCTCCGCATATTAACTGGCTTTACTCAAAGCGAATTAAAGTAGTTTTTACGAATACTACATCAGATACCCAATCTACGTGCGGCTCGCCAACCAGGGTAAGATCTTCTGGAGATTATTAAAAGGAGTATGTTGACGTCAATGATGTTTAATAATGTCGGAGTAACTAATTCATAGTGGATTTAATTAATATTTAAGATTCGGCGTTGCAAAAGGTAGCTTAAGTTAAATCTCGCGCAATTAACTAAAGAGACGAAATTTTGAATTTTTGCTATTTTAAAATTGGTATTTGATTTAGGCCGCAGTCAGACTGATCCACTGCTAACCACCCACAGCCACCGACCAATTTTCCAACATAGGGCAAAGCATGTGTTAGGTCACAATGCAATCACCGATCACCATCGAGCGCTATCGATCCAAATGAACGCGTTGGAATTTTCCAGTATGTTGGAATATTTTGGTGGTTAGTGGCTGCACGCATGCGTATTTCGAGTCAAGTTATGTCAGCAGACATTAAATTTAGGGTTAGGGCATCATCTTTAATCTGTGAACTGCATTGACAGATTAGTTCGTAGTGCATGTGCATCTTGTTTTAGACGTTTCTGTGGCCATCTGCCCGAGGCAGTCAAGATTTTTTTGAGGTTATGTACAAAACTCAAAACAGTTGACGATGGTGGCTGTAGTATGACCTATAATGTGTTTTTTGGTGGTTGGTCGATGGTAGTCGGTGATAGTCGGTGGCCGTTGGTGGTTTCAGTCTGACTGCGGCCTTAACTACCAAAATAAAAAATCTTTAATGAAGTAGTAAATAAATGAATAGTATGCATACCTGCAATATTTATTTATTTATTATACTCTTCGCAAATACAAAACGAAGAAGTATATTGCATTCGATCGACACATTTCTAAAACCGGTAATATTGTTCGTAAAGAAAAAATGTTCATATCATTGTGTGGGATCGAATTCTGAACAACTTTCAAAATGTTCGTCGGTCCGTCCGTCTGTCCGCCCGTCGTGTTTTTGTAAGCACGATAACTTAAGAACGAAAAGTCCGATTGTATTGAATTTAGACAGTATATTAGTGTTTACTAGTGAAATAACTCTATTTTTGAACAAAATCGATCGAGAAATAAAAAAGTTAAAAATTTTTAAATAAAAAAAAAAAATACATATTTTTGTTTTGTTTTGTAATTAAATCAAAAACGTCTAAAACCAATATTATTTACAAAAAAACAGCGAAGAGTATCCTATAGAATGTGCAACAATTATATAAAAAGTGCAGTAAATCCGCGAAGAGTATAACCAAAGATTAGGGAATTAACAAGATAGGACAGCCGGCGGAACACCTTTTATCTTTTAGCAATGGCGCCATTGACCTCGACATTTAAATTGGAGTTCTCGCGCAGTTGCCACAATGTGACAATCAGACGGAGAAGGTAACATTAGAAAGGGAGGCCTATAGTGAAAATTGGACAACACTGTCCTGATAGAACGACTGAACTAGGCTGACTGTCAGTACCCAAGGTCACTAAAAAAACAGGTTGCTTTGTAATATATGTGACATGAAGTATTTCTATGTTTATATGTAAGGGTATCTATTTGGTTAGGATAAAATTCTACATTGAAAGAATAATTTTGAAACTATTTTCTATAAAATTATTGCATTGGTGGACTCACTGCCCGTCCCTCGCGACATTGACGTTTTAGTTAGGGGTTAATTGCGTAACCATATCACAAGAATTAGAAATCTATTCAAAAGAGGCGTGTTTCCGTTTATCTTTTATCTTAATCAGGCCAGAGCATACTTTACAAAAGAGTAATGATGTTTTATCTATTAATACCCCGTGAGATAGCGTCACAGAAATTTGTACTATTTGTAAATGGTCAGAATGTGCCTTAATAGGTTGTCGATGATTCAGTGAATACCCACCAATCAGTCAGCCGGGGGGCTGGGAGCGAGGCGTTTGGGCAGCGAGCGGCGGTTTAGTCAATAACCTGACAGCGGTACTGTCACAAATGTCAAAAAAGTCGTTTTTGATTCTCTCGTGCCGAGCCGAATTTCCGATTTTGCCGTCGCAATTTACCACACCGAGAATATTCCAGTTTTTATTTTCCGCAGAGACATCACACGATCCTCCACTCGACGTATTTATTTAGATATTACTGTTTAAAAATTCCATGTTTTCAGCTCTTCGTCGCTAAAAGATAAACTACTTATAGAGTTTAGACAACTGGCGTAGCGGCGAGAGAAATACTTCGCGAAGAAGAAGCATGCGTCAAGTCCGGAGTTCGAATCCTACTGGAAAGAATTTTTAATTTGTTCTTACATTTTCGGCTTCAATCTGTTGCTCAGATATTACTTATATATCACGCCTATAATGCGAGTCTAAACATTGATTGAAACACTATAAGTAATTTGTCCCTTAACGACGAACAGCTGAAAATACAAATTTATTATTTGATTAAGCAAACATATTATTTAAAAATATTTAGAAACATCAAAATCGAACACTATAAGAGTTAAAAAAAAATTTCCGGCAGAATTCGAATTCCGGACCTTCAGCATGCAAAGTCTTTCTCTCGCCGCTACACCAATTGAGAGCTTGTCTAAACTTTGGGTCAAACGCTATTTAAATAGTTTGTCATTTAGCGACGAAGAGCTGAAAACATGGAGTATTCAAACATTAATATCTAAATAAATACGTCGAGTGGAGGATCGTGTGATGTCTCTACGGAAAACGAAAGATTGACATTTTGTCGCTGTCGTGAATTGCGACAGCACAATTGGAAATTCGGCTCGGCACAAGAATAAAAAACGCACCGCTCCCAGCCCGGCTGACTGATGGGCGGGTATTCAATGGATCATCGACAAACTATTAAGGCACATTCTAGTCCCTTCAAATTAGTGAATAAATCGCTGTTTTATGGAAAAACTTCCTACAGCTATGAGACCTGTAAAAAGTGAAGCATTTGGTTATCTAAACATGATTTTCTCCCTTATGCCAACTTTTTCGAAAGTAATGATAATTATAATGGAGAAAAGCATACTTCAATATAGAAAAGTATTAGCAATTTCCGAAATTTCTATTATAAGGGTAAGTAATATTAGTAGTAAATTTTCCAAAAGAAAAAAGGAAAAAAAATGTGTGAAAATTTTCTCTATAGCTGAAATTATGGCATTTTTTTTTTTTTTTTGGTTGCAAAAGGTACCAAAATTACGATATGTTTTAGCGAAAATTTGTTGTAAAGATAATAATAAATCGATGTACTCTTCTCTATTTGTTTAGTGCTTATAAAAAAGGCCATAGAAACTGGCCATCAGAATATCAAAGTCGGCACAATTACTGCTGCGTATAACAATGAACAAAATAATACTAGAGATTTAAAGATAGTTTTTTCAGTGGAGATTTAATGAAGTTTCAGGTAAATTAAAAAATCTTTGTCTTGCGTCAAGATAGGAATATCTTACGCTTTGGTGGACGCATCGCCCGCCCTTCGCGACATTGACAGATAAATTCAAAGTACGGCTCTGTGTATCTGTTCCCTACGTATGACGTTCTAGTTAGGGGGTATAGCGAACAGTCCATTAAAAAAATTCGTGACGTTACGCCTAAATGTATCAGTCTGTATATTTCAAAATGTTTTTAAATTATACGCCTCTGACACCCTATAGATAAGCAACATACGAACGGGAACACCGGTTTTTCCTTTTGGTATCAGCTTCCGTGGCCAGCACAAAAATAAGCAGTTAGTGAAACGAAAATGTTCACAGACCCGCCTATGTGCTACTTCGTCGATTTCCCGTCACTACCACTAAAACAATTCATTTTATTTCTAACAATTAAATTTACTAATCCACATTGCTTCAATTGCACTGAAGCGGATTGATTTACCTCCGTTTTACGGGAGATGACAAATTCAATTTGACAACAAAAGTTTCGCTGAAAATAAACGGTAAAATGAAGTTAGGTATATGAGAACGGAAAAACATAAACACATCTAAAAAAATCTAGGATCCTTTTAAAATTTTATACAGATGCTTTCGATATTGGCTAAATAAATATGAGGATTTTTGTTTAAAACATTTTGGTTCAGTTTTTCAAAGGTCAAATAAAAAGAGCTCTTTATTTTTTTGCTCTCCCGACTATAAAATATGAAAGTTTCAATCGCGTATCATTCTATATCGTATCACTTGTTTGTTGAAAGCAACAGTTACCATAATTACATAACTTATAATCAGAATGATCCCTGTATGATTTTACAATTTCAGATAAACACTATTTCATCAATTGTAATGATATAGGGTTTGGTGGTTGTGCGACTTGTGATTTTTTAAATATTAAATAAAATAATAAAATAAAGAGTACTAAATATTTATTACTTAATGAAAATCAAATCTGTTATTACAAAACATTGAGCACTTTAATATTGAGAAAAAAAAAAGAAAATATAATCGATCAACGAAGGCTTTTATGGAGTTTTAAATAGCAAAAGTAGCTAGGTAATAATTATATTATTGATAAAAATTATAAATAAAAGTGGACCAAGAATTGAACCTTGCGGAACTCCTGATAACCCATCATTAAATTTGACAGACTAGTGTTCACGGCGATAAACGTATTGTAGTGCATTGCTATGTACAGGGTGTCCTAGAACTATGTGGCAATACTTCGGGAGCGTATAACAAGAAACAAACCTATTTTTTTTTCGTACGGCGCCCCCTTTCGGAGATATTCACCTTTAAAAGATAAATCTTCAACAAGATTTTTCTAATAGCCTGCAAACTACTTTATCAATTATGTTTGGACAGTATAGATAGCAAGTATTTGTGATTCAGGGGTACAGTGCCCTTCATATTTTGTCTAGGAAGCCAGGGGTGGACACCCTTAATGCATTTCACTTATTTAACGTTGACCTATTTCCTCTAGTAAGGACAATCACCGACGCCAGGAGAAAAGCTACCCCAACCTGGAAACATTGCCTAACATTTTATCGCAAGAAGAGTAGATATTTTTTACTTGCGTAACATCCAAGAGACAAGGGATTAACTGCCTTATATCACCTCCGAAGGATAGTATAACCACTACGCAATCCTCGCCTAAAAGTGCAAAGCTTCTACGTATGCGCTGATCTACAAGTCGTTAGAAGGTGGGATGAGACCGCTGTAATTCTCTGGAGGGTTACCCATCCAAGTATTTTTCGTATCGAGATAAAAGTATAGTCAAGATATACATGTGCTCGCCTTTATCAACGTATTTAAAAAGCACCTTGTATATCCTTTCCAGATCTTTACCACTATTTTGTTTATCTCTACCAAATAATGAATTTAGTACTCGCTCCCAACGTTTTAAGAAACATATTCGGAAACGTTTATAACAAAGTGAGCATGTACCCATGTACTAAATGGGAGCTTTTGGCAACATGTTGCGATACATTTTCAACGCATACATATTTCTTATGGTAGTATAGTACGTGTTTCTATTCTGGTGGTACTACACGCTTCTTTCCTGGGTTCGAAAATAAAGAGAAACATGTTTCTAATTCGTAGCTCACAGCTTTTTAAACAGTTTGCATAAACATCCTTTTCTCCCAAAAGAAGAAGGTCTATGACTGCCGAATTACAAACGTCATCAACGCCAACACTTTAGAACCAAAATGGCCACAGAAACAGTTCTTCATATGTTTCAGAAATTTAGATATTATTTTATGAAAGGAATGTGTTTCGAAACTATTTCCTTGCGGGACTTTTGTTTATTTCTTTTGTGTATTTTTCATTTCAACTTTTTTACCTTTCTCAATATTCTCTACCGAAATAGGACATTTTTCAACTTTCGCCATATTACTATATTACTGATCAGATGAAAGATTTGTTAAATTTCTATTTTTCTTTTCATACAGGTCTCACACCAATTTTCTTTAAAGCTGTGATTGGTTTTAAACAACAATGGGCTTGTTCGGCATTTTTTTTTTTAATTTCATAAACCGAAAGTGCAACTATAAAATAATGGATCTGCAAAAAAATCAGAATCTTATTCGCACGTTTAGTATCTTAAAAACAATTACAAATCTCCACCTCGCAAAAATGGGGCGTGGCCAGGCGCTACGTCACTATACGCATAGACTCCGCGATCTCAATACATAGCTCTAAAGCAGAATTTCAGTTGAAAAAATGCTCTATAAAATACACCTTCTACTATACGTAAGATGCATTTATAA
Organism: Stenurella melanura; assembly: GCA_963583905.1. Taxonomy (NCBI): domain Eukaryota; kingdom Metazoa; phylum Arthropoda; class Insecta; order Coleoptera; family Cerambycidae; genus Stenurella; species Stenurella melanura. The sequence continues at coordinate 23,867,265 of OY757315.1, forward strand.
ATAATCTATATTAGGGCTGACGTAAATGGCACCTGGTTTACACAACAACATTGCTGTAAAATTTTGCTTTAAAAACCTTTAAAATTCAATGTTATAAAGCCAATATAGAGAAGTTGCTAAACTGTAAAACAGACGTATAAATGTTATATAGAGGTATATGCATCTGTTGTAAATTTACATCGTGTGTGTCTTTATAAAAACCTTACTAAGCTTTTATAAATTAAAAAAAAAACTAAATAAGATGCTTTAATAAAGAAGATTTATATTTATGCTGTGAAAGCATTTTATCAGCAATCTTATTCCGCCGAGTTACTTTATAAGCAGTTTAGTGCTGAATAAAGCTTCAATATAAGTAATTTTCTGTACAAGTTGCCATAATGTATTATTTATAAAGCTTTAAGCGTAATAAGAGGACGACTTGTGTTACTTGGGTTGTACTTAATAGTAGAAACAGTTACCAAACTGTTGAGTATTATTGTTATAGGTACTATATGTAAAAGTTAAATAATTGGGAATAATTTCTGGAAAATGTCGGAAATATATGTAAACCATTTGTATCTCACACAAAAATCGAAATAGTTGCAAAACTGTTTCCCACTACCAAATTTGTTCTGAAATTGTGTCTAAAAATGCTACTTGGGCTGTTTCTCTTAATATTATTATCTGATGTACAAAAGCAGCACTCCCTGGGATTACATTCAATAAAGATGATGTAAGATAGGAAATAAGAAAACAACAAAATACAGCCATTTTATTACTTAAAATATCAACATATTTTTATGGACCATTCTATATGGTACTTCTCAGCGGACAACATAAAGACCACGAGATAATGCAATGGAAGCGCCGCGCCGCAATTTTATGAAGATATAAATTTGAAAAAATTAAAACAGCATATCCGCATCGCCATCACTCCTACGAATAATTCAAATAAATTGTTTCTGCTCGGCCCCTGACAAGGACCCTGATTGATAGCGTAAAGAAATTGTAATATTTAATCGAATTTGTGAAAAACGTTTTCCCCATTGTTAATGTCGTTTCGGTTGACAGCCGTGATTGCTTTTGTAATTTTCGAACTGTACGATTTATTGGGTTTTTGTCATTCGATGAATATGAATATAAACATTAAGTTTTATCATTTTTTCGTGCAAACAAACCCGTTCGAATTTGCTCATTGACATGGAATCGGCCGTCGATAATTCCATAATGACACAAAATACATATTCAATAAAAATGCAGATTATGTCCTAAACAGTCCAATAAACACGATATTTATAGGTAGGTAATATTTTAATTTTGCGAATTGACCGGCCGCTATGAAATTGTTACCCATTCGGGATATCGTGATATGTTCCATGGCGATTACAACAACAGTGCCGGGGAGTAATAGGAAAAACAATTACAATTAATTTTAAAATTCACCAGGAGCTAATTCAGTCCCACGTGGGACACAGCGCAATTTAGAATTTAACAACATTTCTTTGTTAGAAAAAAAAGTAAACAACACTGGATATATACAGTATGAAATAAATTCATTAAATATTGTCTAAATGTTATTTGTGACATTATCTCATTTTTTTCTTCTTCAATTCTTTGGGACTTCCTGCCACATCTATCTTTTCTTTTTAAGCGGTGCTCGGGGAGTCTACAAAATATCACAATTAACTAGTATGTTACTGGTAAATAACCCCTACGCCTGTGACTTTTACGTGAAAGGATCAGTTAGAGGTTGCTTTTTTAAATAAATAACACAAATAAGTAATAAAAACTTGAAATTAAATATTTCGCCGACTTTTCGGAAATCTTTTCTGTTTCCTTTTTCAAGGCGTTTTTTGAAAAATCTTGTTTGCTGTGTATGATAAATACGCAGCTCTAAGAATGTTTTTTATATTCAATATCCATAGATACTTACTATTTACATAGAACTGTTGATACAGTTAACAGTTTTTTTAGTTTTTATACAATGCTAAGTTTGTGAAGTTCTTCTTTTAACATTGGCAACCAAGTTGTACCGATATCTACGGAACAATTCGACACGCATCTATCCTCATTCAATAATATTATCGCGCGGATTCTTTGATTTAACTTTTTTTGCTATCTGCCTCTTTTGTTAAAATTTTTGCCGAGTCCCAGTTTATTCTATGCCCGTTCTCCCAAGCGTGTTCGCAGATCTTAGACCTCTGAATTTTATTTTTTCTGATATAATTTTGATGTTCGTCCAATCTTACACTAAATGGTCTGGAATTCCCAATGGTGCATCCAGTAATAGTCTAGAGGTAAAACAGGGAGTTCCACAGGGATCCATACTTGGGCCCTTACTCTTTATACTCTTTGCGAACGATTTAATTCTATACCTAAATAAAATACCTAATGTTCTTACAATCAGTTATGCTGATGACACTAACATCCTTATAGTTGAAGATAATTTAGCTAGTTTAAAACTTACCACTGAAAAAGTATATAATGCAATATCTAACTGGACAGACAAAAATAAATTGTGCTTAAACAAAAATAAGACCACTTTAATAGTATTTAGCTTAAAGAGAAACCCTGAGAAATTTCATTTTTTTAACAATTTTCAAATATCTCCTACAGATTCCACTAAAATGTTAGGCATTACTCTAGATATGCATCTACAGTGGAATCAACATATAGAAATGCTATGTGGGAAACTAAGAAGCAGTTGTTTTGGATTAAAATTTATATCCAATCATTGCAGTGCGGAAATTCTACTAACTCTTTATTATGCCAACTTTCATTCAAGATTAAAATATGGCATAATTAATTGGGGAAATAGTTCTCAAGTAAATAGGGTTTTTATATTACAGAAATATGCAGTGCGCATAATTGCGGGATTAAAAAGTTTAGAGACTTGCAGAAACGCCTTCAAAAATCTTTAAATTTTGACCTTAGCGAGTACTTATATATTGGAGATCTGTACGTACGTTTTCAAAAACAAGACTATGTACTTAAACAATCGAATAAGACACGGGTATGAAACGCGGCATAAAGAGCAAATGCATACTACTTCCTTTCGAACAGCAATGTACCAAAAAAGTTTTATATATAATGGCTGTAAATGTTTCAATGTTTTAACCGATGAAATTAGATCATGTTCAAATATTAAGATTTTTAGAGTAAAACTCAAACATTTATTAGTAAATAAAGTGTGCTATACCGTGGAGGTTTTTTTTGTTTAATACAGATATAATTAAATCTTCTTACTGTCTACACGTTTTATATAAGTAATTTATGTTTTCTTTTTTTAAGTGACTTTCGAGGTGTCTTTAATTTTGTTTGTTGACTATTGTAATATTTATTACAAGTCTAGTGTTTATGTTTATATTTGCACTCTAGTATAAGGACTGACGTACTCTACATTTTGTTGTATATTTACATTTTAAATGTGGAAATAAAGTTTTTTTTTTCGCGTTAGCGATGCTGGACAGTTCTGCCGTGTCTCCGATATTCTCACGGCGGAAGCGCCAGCGAATTATCTACAACCACTCCCCACATCCCGCAGGGTTAGTGGTTGTAAATTCCAGAATCGTGTGCCCTAAGTAGACGCAGGAATCCCAAGTATTATTATTATTATTATTATTGTGACTCACCCACGTAATGTTTGGTGAGTCATCCATCCGCGTATAGGACAAAAGATACAAGTTTTTACTGTAATACTAAGCGAGAGCCTGTTACCATGTGGGAGCGATGATGCGGTGTAGTCGGTCAGCGCCGATCGATATTGTACCGCTTGTTCAACAAAAGGCGGTACGGAGAGAGCAAATCTTGTCACATCGAGTCGGGACGCAATAGTGCTGCTGCGGCGGACGAAAAAAGAAGCGTGATATCATTTGTCTCACTATTTATTCCTTGCCCTAGTGTTCATCATCGGCCGTACGGTTGTCGCATAGTAATGTATCTCGCTTACGGTACAGGAAGGGAAGGAGCACAGTACAACAAGTTGTCAGAATTGTCAATGATGTGAAGGTACAGTACTATTTCGATAAGAGTACCGCTATGGTACTCTTGGATATTGAGAAAGCCTTTGATACCGTCTGGATCCCGGGACTACTTTCTAAAATGATTAGTTATCAGTTTCCACGACACATCATTAAACTCATACACTCGTACCTGAATGGCAGAACGCTACAGGTTCGAGTGAATAACAAACTGTCCACACGGTGGGACATTCGCGCGGGTGTCCCGCAGGGGTCGGTCCTCGGCCCAAAGCTATATAATTTGTACGTATCCGATTTTCCCACTATCCCAAATACTAAACTTGACAAGTACGCCGATGACACAGCCATGTACGTGCATAGCCACAACGCGCAAGCGGCTAACATGCTCCTCAAAGCTTACATGGCTCGTGCCACGGCATATTACGATAAGTGGAAGATTCGGGTTAATGCGGAGAAGTCAGTGTTAAATTAATAACTACTTATTAATTTGTGTCTTCTGCTTTATAGCAATGCGTTTGTCTATATCTCAGAGAATAGAAGTTCTTATGGTGATTGGGTATGGTGACAGTGCAAGAACACAAGAAGAAGTATGTGTTTTATTTAGCACTAAGATTCCAGATAGATCTAAAAACCAATCAACAGTGAGAAAAATTGAGGAAAAATATAGAGAGACTAGTTTCGTAGATGATCTATCAAAGAAAGGCCGTCCAGTTATTGACGAGGATACCAAATTAAATGTTTTCTTGGCTATGGAGAAGAATCTATACAATAGAGTTCGCCAGCTTGGCCGAGAATATGATATTCCTTTTACTTCTCTACACAAAGTACAAAGTGTAGTACAAAAGTGGCATCCATTTAAGATGCATCTTGTGCAAGAGTTATCTGATGGTGATTCAGACTGAAGAATGGAATTCTGTCAAATATTAATGAATACGAGCAAGTAAAAAATAATTTTTTTTCGGATGAGTCAACCTTCATATTAAATGGTGAAGTCAACCGCCAAAATTGTAGATACTGGGCAATGCAAAACCCTCGATGGCACACTCAGTATTACAAAAGGTAATTGTGTGGGCGGGAACAGTTAGAAATAGAATAATCGGTCTCTACTTTTTCGATGACACCATAAATGGACCAAGGATATCTTGAATTTTTACAAGAATATCTAATGTGACCTTATTTCCGAGTAGAAATAACTAACTCCCGACGAAAACTTATGGTATCAGCAAGACGGTACACCTCCGCATTATGCATTAGCTGTTCGAAGATATCTTTATCAAATATTTCCAAATAAGTGCATTGGAAGACGTGGTACTGTTGAATGGCCACCAAGATCACCGGATCTTACCCCTCTAGATTTTTTCCTTTGGGGGTCACATAAAAGACGTAGTATACAAATGTAAACCTGACAATATTCAAGAATTAAAAAAAAAACGAATTAGATTAGAATGAAACATTTCTGAGGAAACTATGAATAAAGTTCAGCAAGAATTCATTGATCGCTTGGGATACTGCCAGGCACAAGGTTTTCAATTTGAACATTTGATTAGTTGATTCTTTATGTTATTATTTACTGTTTATTTGCTATTTTATTGTAAAATATCACATTAAAACAGGAATTATTTAGCAATTTTCAAATGTCTGAAAATGAAAAAATATACAGGGCGTTCCACTAAAAAAAAAGAAATGACGTCATAATCGAAGTAGGGATGACGTCATAGCCGAAGTCACCTTATAAGGTTATATGCCGTGAGCATATGTGCAGTAGGTACGCTTGTGTCATATAGAAACATCAGGAAATTCTTTTTCCATATGTTTTCATTTACAAAATACAAATTCTCCGATTAAATTTTATACATATAATATTTACACAGGTTCTAATAACCTATGCTATGCTTTTGTTTCGTTGATGTTATGGTTAATTAAAGTACCAACTACATTAATTTTAATATAAATACAACTTGTTTGAAATATTAAATTAAATTCAACATCATTAATATATTTTCCATGCGAACCAGTTCTTTTAAAACGGACCGTGCTTTTGTGAGTTATATGCGATAATACGCGTGGTATGAGAAAAATTTACATTACCTGTATATACAAAATGTATTTTATTAAATCACACAGAACATATTTAAAACATGTTATAATCACCTCGCAATTATATAATTTCAAGGGTTTCAAGAAAAGCAGGTTTTTAATTTGTCCCGTTTTTTATTTGTGTCTCTACATCCTTATTAGCAGATTTGGAATTCCATATAGAATTAGGCTAGGAGTTACCACGTATGTTAAAGTTCGTCCTATAAAGGAAATTCAGAAGGCAACTGGTAGTAACCCTGTAAAACTATCCTTTACGGGCTTTTCTTGTTTTTTCGCTAATTTCTAACAAATTTAAGGTCCAAAGAGATCAAGTGACCTTATTTGTAGAGGATTTCTGTAGCTACTTAGCGAATATATCGTACATAGGTGTTTAATTACACCCAAGTGCAACGGTCAAACATTTACGTTTCAGGAAATTACCATGTAAAATTATATTGACAGTCCGAATGTTTGAATATTCATCAGCAACCAGTTTGCAATGTCAGTAAGTAATCTGGGATAAGTGGCCGTCAAAGAAGCCCTTTTAGATTGACAACCAGCAGGGGACAAAATCCTGAAATTTGTAAAAAAACAGTTTTTTGATTAATTAACACCGCCATGAGCTTTTGCGGATTATTTCTCCCGTTGTCGGTGTCTATTGGATAAATAATTAAAAAAAAAATAAACAATTATTATTAAAATTGTGACAGATTACATTTTTTAGTCATTTGTTACCTTTGTCACCAAATCTTTTACTATTTTGTTATTTATATCGCAGTTTTACGCGAACCGCGTCAGAAAGTTCTGTGCAGTTCTTACTTCCGATGCAAAGCTATTAGGCCAAGCGCCAGAACCGAAAAAATATCAAATATTAAGAAGCCCCGAGTAAATTATTTTTCTTCGGATTATGAATGTAGAGATAGAAACCTACAATTTGAGCTTAATTACTTCTACATTGGTACCATCTTCTTGGAGACATTTACAGCTGTGATTGGCTAAGTTTTCAACTGTCACGTATTTTTTCGAAAAGAGTAAGTTGGTTACCTTGGTTTCTTTGAAGTAGTGAGGTTAGATTTCATCATTTTGACATCGGATTTAAACAGTTTGACAGCTACTTTCATCGTCTGCCACTTTTATTTGAAACATTTGTTTCTATCTTTAAAGAAGTTATCGCGAATGTACGTACCTGTTTTTCAAAAATCTTTTGACTGTAAAAAAGTAAGAAGAAGATATTCTTATTTGTGAACCTGAGTACAAATTCAGAATCATAAATTCTAGGGATTAGAAAAGAAACAACAACCTTCTAGCTAATTATGTCGCAAAAATTCTCTGGCCTTTGTCTATACCGGGCGGGGCATTTAAGTTGATAAACGTGAATAATTTGAAAATAAAGAATTTTCGAGAAAAATCTTTCAAACAAAAGTTGTAGTATTGGATGGGGGCAGTTCAGCGGTATATGTCACTTTGACTCTGGATGGAAGGGTTAAGGTTACTCAGGGCCATTGTTCTTTTAAATTGAAACCCCTATTTTTTATTGCAAATCCGGATTGCCTGACTAAAAATAGACTACCTTTGTTCAACACATTTTTTCTGAAATTGTCTTTTTTTCAGTTATCCGACGAGGAAAAATAAAAATTTTAGAACTTTGCGATTTTTTTACTCGAAAAAGAAGATTGATTGATTGATTTGCCAGCATAAGGTGGGCATTGTTGCCGATTCCGGTGCAGGGAGATTTGTTCCCCCACGCAGCCCGATCGCCCACCGATCATCCCACCGTGTGCCGGAACAAACCCCCGGTGCTTTTATATACCGCCGGACCAGCTGCATACGCTGGATTGGACATTGGACATGCTTGTTGTCAGCAGCGAGAGCCGAATGACGCATGGGGTAGGAGTATAGGATGGAGCGTGTAGGTGTTTGTGAGATGCTTCTTCTTAGTTTCTGTCTGTGATCATCTTCTCTCCTATTCTACTTCTGAGTTTTCTGTTTCTTCTGTTTCTGAGTCTGGCAGTGTGTATATCCTTAATATTTCTTTATTGTATTCCATTTTTTTGTTGTGCCAACTTTTCCCAGTGTGTATAATCCTTTCCTAGCTTATTCATAATCCTCTCGATTGTTGTAATCCATGTGTAGCATGGCCTCCCTATTTTCAGTTTGTTGTTGTTCATTCGCAGCGCTTTCTTCAGTAGGTGTGACGCGTCCCGTCCTTGGACGTATTTCATTGCGTATGATTCTATTCTTTTGATTATTGTTCTTTCCTCTAGTAATGTTGACGTTTTCTGTCGTTTTTGTGGTTTTTCTGTTTTTGCTAGCAGTTGGATAATGTCCCTTTCAGATCTTCTCAGGCTTCCTCTGTTAGCCTTTGTCGTTGCTGCGTTTTTGACTCCATATATCATCGTAGGCATTATGATGGTCGTGTATACCTTTTTGGTTAGGCACCATGGTGGTTTGTTGTCCTCGATGAAGGGTAGTAGAACTCTTGCGACTCTGTAGGCTGTTTTGACTTGGTCCAGGACTGTGGTGAATAGTCGGGGGGATAGGGGACATACTTGTTTGACTCCTATATTCTTCATTTTTGATTCCGTCGTCTGTCCAAATCATTGTATTGCAGTGTTTTCGTGTAGGCATGCTTTTATTATTTTGTTTATTAAGTAGTGCGGAACTCCCCTGTTGAGCAAAGTGTTGACTATAGCCTCATGCCTTATGGTATCAAATGCCTTGGATTAAAATGGCAAGAGGTAGAAAGAGTTTAGTATCATCCCAGGAATATTCTCAATTTTTGTCGGAATTGTCCAATGCCCTTTTTGATGCACTTGAAAACTAAACAATGCTTTTTTTGCAGTGCATTGGAAAATTCCGAAAAAAATTGAGAATATTTCTGAGATGATTCCTATTTATGCCTCTTGGAATTTTTGTCCAAACTTCTTCGTTTTCGGGAAAAAAAATCGCAAAGTTCTAAAATTTTCACTTTTCCTGACCGAATTACTACAAAAAATTTAAAAAAAAAATGTTTTGAACAAAAGTAGTCTACTTTTAGTCAGACGATCCAAATCTGCAATAAAAAAACGAATAGTCAACTGAAGCATCTCATGATCAAATTACATATTATTTTATATAACAGAACTGCCTATTTAGGTTTAAATGTTTTCCTATTTTCTATTATTATTGTAAAAGAAAATTAATTATAGTATATTCGCCAAGCTCTGAGAGCTGTCACGCGCTGTTCACGTGGGCTTAGTTCACCAGAGCCATTCATGCGTAAAATTATAAAAAACACAAGAAGTTTCCTGATCGATTTTAGAAGTATTGAATATTAATGAAAATGTAGCTAGGATATTGTTCTTTTAAACTTGATAATACACTGCCATAAACTTCAAATGGATTCACTAAACTGTTCATGAGTTATAATAATTCAAATTTTCGAACAACACTCTTACGCAAATTACATACAACTGAAGTCGAGAAAACCGTTGGCAATCTCCCGAAAAATGCAACCAATGAGGATGGAACACGCCGCGATCACGAGGCAATCACGCATATTTAATACTCTCAGCCTTCCGTGGATACACTTTAGTGTAATAAGCAAGGCTCGGGAATCTTATTTCGGCGGCATAGACGGCTCTCATAAGGACAGAATATTATATTCCAAACAGTCCCAAACAATCAGATTAGATCATTTATTATTATTATTACAGCGCGAGCAGATCTGTAAGATCCGCAGCACTCAGGTCTGTGCGTTCGCGTCATGTGGGATCTTCTAGAAGAGACCAGTGCTCTTCGCAGTAGATAGCAGTCTATTCCATGGTTGATCCCGTAATTCCACCGGCTGTAAAAATTGCCTTTGGAGATGTTTATACCTTAACGCACCTAAGGGTGTGCAACTGCATAGGATATGAGTGGTGGTTTCATGCTCCACTCCACACATCCTACAAATAGGGCTGTTTTTCAACCCCATTGTATGAAGATGTTTGTTCATAGGACAATGTCCTGTTAACAAGCTTACTATCATTCTTATTCTTTCTCTATCGAGCCCAAGCAGCCACTTAATGGTTGAGTCAGTCCAGGGCCACTTTATATGGAGCCTCGACTGCCTCATCAGATCAGGTCAAGTATTCATTATTGCCAGCCACAATGTATTCTTGGTTAATTTAACCTAAAAACGGTAATGGTTCTTATAAAAACGTATAATACATATCTAGCAAATAAAAATATAATTTTGATTCAAACACATACTTTCCTGTTCTGCTTTATGCGGTGGCGCGTTTATTTTGTTTATTTTCAATATATTTAAATGTAAAAACCAAATTAACTGTTGGCAACATAAAACATATTTCCCAATAAAATAAACCATTTTTATATAATATTAAATCACACATAACATAAGAATTAATGGCATAAAACTGCCATGTACTGTGATAAAGTGAATTTCATTTCATTTTAAAATGTTATTGCATTCAACCCTGATCGAGTGTCAACACTAGATTCCAGTGTATGGCGGTACTTTTATATGTCTTTTACTAATGCGGTTACATTATCTCCTTTAATTAGATGACAACTCCGGCCCTACTTGGCTACCGGAACCTGTTTATCTAGCTTCGCTGCTTTAACAAACTGCTTCAAACTAGATCTGAAAACTTCCAGCGAGTGACGTCATGCATATTCTAGTTTATTACAATATTAGTGGCAAGAATGAGCCTACTAGACAGTTTAGAAAGAATATGAACCTCGTTGGCAACTTAAAATATACAGTGGATTACTCCAACAATAATAATCCGCAACTAACTACTTACGAAAGGCTAAAAAACGCAACGCAGCAGATGTTTTACGAGAACAATTCCATTAAGACGTTCCGCTTCAGTTTTTCACTTACCTTATTAGCTCACCCACCCTTGACACGGCTCTAAACAGTCCCGAAAAATCGACAAATCATTCAACATTACGCTGATTACTCCGAAAGAATCGAATTATGAAGGGCCCACGGCGGTGTGTGCGAGTGACTTTGCGAAACGCGTACAAGTAATGCCACCCCAACGCCGCGGTTGACAGAAATCAATAAACAAATGATAGAATAATGAAATATTACGATGATTGTGCAATCCTGAACAGTAATTACGCTTACAGCTCGGTTATTATTGAAGCTAAATAACCTTAATAATGTTAAAATTACGTACGAATGATGTTTGACTTGAAATAAAGTTAATGGTGCGAGAAATTAGAAATTTTATGTTATAACTATAAATTCCATCGCGATTATGGGTCTTAAACGTAAACAAAATTGAGGTATTACATACGCAAGGGTGTACGCCTCGTATCGAGCCCCGTAAAAGTGGGCAGTAACATTTTTTATTATTGCATTTTATTAGGTTTTATGTTTATGTGGGATATTTTTTGAATGCTTTAACATTATCGATAGGCTGTTAAATAGAGTGCTGTCCAACGCAAGGTTTTAGAAGCAACCTTTGTTTAGGCTAATGGGATTTTTTATAAACATTGATGTTTATTGAGGTTTTTAACGCGCCCATAAAAAACATATTATTTTACATATTACAGTAACCACTTGGGTAGAAATAAATTTAACAAATGCAATTTTGAGGAGGTTGTTTATCCATTTTGCTTAAAATTAATAGGTGTACTAAAGCTTGAGAGAACTCGGTGAAGTAAGGATATTGACATCCCTTCACAACCAAAGTTTTATTGATGTTATTATTTTCGGAAATTATTGCTACTATAAATAAAACGGAGGATGTTTCAGGTCAATCCCTATGAAAGTTTTATATACAGTATCACACGAGTAGTAGAGCTATGAGGATCATGGGACACTTACGTCAGCAGATAGGCAATGGGGAGACTTCGAGGCATGTGTCCATCCGGAGCGACCCTGGGTGTTGGGGAGTGGTTGGGCAAAGGAGAAAAGGTGTCCAGAGGCTGCTGAAGGTGTTTAAAAACAGGGCTGTAAACAGGGATGTATGATTTTAAACAGGTCTGTACAAGTTTAAACAGGTCTCAAACAGCTCTAAAACAGGTCTGTACTAGTTTAAACAGGTCTTAAATTGCATTAAAACAAGTATACAGGCACGACATTAAGTCCGTTAGGTTAGGTAGAATGGTCGCGGCCGCGGCCATCGTACCGTACCTAACGGACGTTTCGTCTGCAAATAAAAACGTATATTGTCATTGTCAATTTGTTAAATAAAAATATTGCATTGTAAGCTTTTTGAAATGTCTGTACTCTTACCTCTATTTTCAGAGTACTTTGTTTACTGTACCGATGTCTTATTTAATCATGGTATTTTTTCTCTAGGCAACGATTTATACAAAAAACGTTGTTCATAGAAAAAACCTTCTAAAATCAACAAACAAGTGTCAGCTATTTTTATTTGGTGTTCAAATGCAATCATAATCATTTTATACATTGTTCTGAGCCATGTATGACGCGACTATTTCAGCATTAACCGATGTGATGTTTGTTAATATTTCTTTCACCGGGCTAGGCAACAGTGATTTATCGAGCGTTCGATATTCCCCTTCCCTCGTTGATAAATAACACAACATTATTGGAATTCGTTATGAGTTTCCAATTTTATACATTAATAAAAAAAATCGTTTCCGCAACTTTGAGCTTTTTCCTCCGCCATGTTAATTACAAAATTTATAATGAAAATTACTTTCCTGTAGTGCAACATATTTTTCCTAATGGAAAAGTTGTTTGAGATAAACTTTAAAATTTTAAAATTCTGGCTGTGCGGGAATGGAAATGAATTATATGAAAAAGTTAAATGACTAAATGTTGACGCGATGGTGGCAACCTTTCACATTACTAATGATGTTGAGTTACCAATGTAAAGTTCAAATCATGAATGTTGTCGTTCACATCATCATCTTTTAATTTCCGAATCAAATCGACTCAAGGTCACACAGAATGGCACGCATGGGCGTACCATTTGAAAGGGGTTTTCTGTAAAATAACAATTATTACTTCATATAATTTTAATATCATAACATTATATTTTCGCCAAGCGACAACACTACTTTAGCCGTCGGATAGACTAACTGAAAAAACTGCGAAATCAACTACGCCACAGACTTACTTTCGGAATACAAATTATAAATTGTATCCCTCACATCCATCTTCCTTGCATCCACCAAGTCCTTTGTTTTATTTTTCTTTCTAGGTCCATATTTTGACACTGTAGCATTTGGGACGTCCTGCTCTTCGCGGGTTTCCTTACAAATCCTCTGCACCATCCGCATACAAATACCCAATGCATTAGAAGTATGCTAAAGTAAAATTTACTTTATAAACATAGGTAGGTAGGCAAATTTTCTCTGTACAGGTAGAGGAGTTCGGCAGTTCTTATCGTGCTATCGGTGTGTCTACAGTTCGCTACTTTCGCTGTGTCGTGAGTGAATTTGAAAGACGTTATAAAGAAATTTAAGATAGAACATCTTCCTTTGGGTAAGTACAACACAGTAGTACATATTTTTTAAATAACCTATCACTTTTAATTTTTCAGACGTGCATTAAAAGTACTTAATGCCGACGCTTTTAATATTCACTAGAAATAAAAGTTTCTGTTGAGCTACAAATCGAAACCCGCTATACCCCCCTATGTTTTTGACATCAATTGATCAGTCATGGAAGCTAGTATCTGCACACAAAAAAATGGCTTTTAATACGTGCTCTTCCGGGAGCTTCACTTTTTTTATACAGCATTGACAATTTAAAAAATCAGATATGTTCAGATTTTGTGGCGTATAGGTTTAAGTAGTGAGTAAAACATATATTTTAAAACAGGACATTTGCAATTAAGTGTTGTTACGCAATTATATAATAATAATAACCCTAAAGTAATAATAATAATAATAATATTAATACTCTTAAACAATTATTTTATTTTTAAAAGTGAATTATTTATTATTTGTTTGCTTATAGTAATGAAACATATATTCTTTATAGGATTTTGCAAACAGTGGAAAGAAAAGCTATCTATGAGAACTAAAGGAAAAACTATATATATAAATATTAATGAAATCTTTGCATTCTTTCGATAACCTGACTTCTGGTTATGCTACCAAGTGAAAATTCTTATCAGCCATTCTCATTTTAACACTAGCATCCAACCTAGTCCCCTACGGCTAAGCAGGCTAAACTAGTATCCACATGATCCCCTACGATATGTAAATTCAGTTAAAAATGAGAACAAAGGCCTGAAATTAATTTATTTACGTACCTTGTCTTTAAAAAATTTTTTCATTCTAATGAATTACATTTTCATAAAATCTCATTCAGTTTCTTGGAAATGCTTAGCCTTTGAAACGTTTTTCGTCCTTATTGATGACTCATCAGAAAAGCCCAAAGCCACTCATAACGATGTTCCATGCAAAACTAAGACAATATCCATGAACAAGTTTAAAATAATTATAATTTTGACATTGACTGATAAAAAACAACAGATCTACACCTATCTATTATCTAACTAGTATTGGAGCCTATATACTCTATGCATGTTTAAAAGTGAATTATTTATTATTTGTTTGCTTATAGTAATGAAACATATATTCTTTATAGGATTTTGCAAACAGTGGAAAGAAAAGCTATCTATGAGAGCTAAAGGAAAAACTATATATATAAATATTAATGAAATCTTTGCATTCTTTCGATAACCTGACTTCTGGTTATGCTACCAAGTGAAAATTCTTATTATTTTATTATTTCCAGCAAAATAAGAAGCAGAGGTATTATTATGATAATTTTAGTAATTAATTGTTTTTTTACAAAAAATAAATGCATCAGGACCAGAATGAAGCTATTTCAAATTTGGCATGAAAAAGCTAGAAGGAAAACCAAATTCATAATCAACACGTGCGAACAGTAGTTTTGAGTCATTTTGAAGACAACGAGTGTACTGAAGCCGATGCCAAGTTAACTCTCACATTTAATTTTGCAATTCACCTCATGGACTACTTGCAAAGGTAAAAGGGGACCTCCGTTGCATTTTTCCTGATTGAAGTACTCAATTAATTGCACCACCATGTCTCTGGTTATTGCATTCAGTATTTTGCCGGGCATTTTGAGATCGGTTTTGTTACCTTTTTAATACCTATATATTAAAAAGTGTTCACCTGTGCGGAGGGCAGCTAGTTTCTTGTTGGGAGCATAGGGTCGTGAGTAAGGAGTGTGGACAATCAGAGGGCGCCAACTGCTGGATACTAAATGTAGTGATATAAATAATTTTGCCAGCCAGGAACAAAATTAAGTTAATAGCAATTATGCGATGGAATTCTTAAAACCTATCCGATAATGACAAGATTTACACTTTATTATGAAATCTCAAAATCTAAGCAAATAGCAGGCGCACTAGCGCAAATAACAAGAGCATGTAGACATTAAACATTTATTACGACACAAAAATAAACTACCTTAATAAACTAAATTATCAGTTAAACAAAACTTATCTGTGTCATTCACAGCTAGCTGTCTATGCTGCCTTATAGACACATATGTTGCTTATTATATCATCCACTTGAAAAAGGGAGGTCCAGGTTCTGTGACAAGTACTTTTAAAAAGTACTCCCAGTACTAAGTACAAGCAGTTTAAATTTTCATTTTTACTCCCAGTACTAAGTACAAGTACTTCGAAAAAGTACTTGGAGTTTTAAGTACTTTACTTGAAATTCAAAATTTAAGTAACCAGTACAAAGTAATTACTCCATAAAATACTCTAAGTACTTAAAATACTTGGAGTACTTTAAAATACCCCCAGTATTTTTTTAAGTACTTTACTTGAAATTCAAAATTTAAATAACCAGTACAAAGTAATTACTCTGTAAAATACTCTAAGTACTTAAAATACTCCCAGTATTTTTTTAAGTACAAGTGAAAGTAATTTCTGTTAATGGGAGTATTTTTAATGTACTGTAAGACTTTTTTAGGTACCACTAATTTTTAAATTAAGGAGTGTCCTACGCTGAAGTGCGTACACTTTACACCCAAAATATTTAGTCGTTAGTAATAATCATGTTTTTCGCTTCAATGCAAATTTCAAAAATTTGCTGCTTTAGAAACCTACAACCTGCAATCTACATATTGCTCTACTACATTTAAAAAAAACATTTTTTTTTTCTATTCATTTAGCTACAAACAGACGCAGCGTATATAGGAGAAATTATCTGATTTTAACCAACTGTATACAAGGCACTCAAAACATTTCTAAACAGAGAAATGCTCCGTTACAGAAGTAAAATCTTTCGTGAAACCTAAGACTAAAAGTTATAAAGTTATATATGTGAATTAATAAACTACAATACAAAAAAAGTGATTAAAACTAATGTTTACAAACACATTTTTATTTAAAAACTCACTCAAATCAAATAGTAACAAAAATAAATATAATGTATATAATAAATGGGTAAATAAAACAACTATAAAACAAACTAAATATGCAATGTCTGTTACTCTTAAGCAGCACAGGTTTTTCAAAATTAACGTAATGACGTTAAATTATAAATGTACCCAGACGAAATGCTTTAAATGTAAAGCATTTCGTCTGGGTACATTTATAATTTGGGCAAAAGAAAACAAGTGTTCAACAGGGGCCGACGAAGGCAAAACTGCATTATATTTAATAAATAATTTCTTCGTCATTGAATAGTCTGTTAACATTTGAATATTGGATCTTGAGTCATTTAAATATCGCAATAATTCATACTCATATTGGTTTTGGTTTGAGGAGAATATCGATGAGACTGAAGAGTTGAAATCCTCTTTCTCTTTGAAATCGAAGAATGGATCCTCTTCAATATTTTCACCGACTGCCACCTCAGACTGTTGCACCTGGTCCAACTCAAGAAGTCAAGAACTGCCTCTAGTAGCCTGTGCCGACGCATCAAATATGTTTTACAGAACAGGAATAATAATTGTGCATCCCTTGTATCAATGTATATAAGTAATTATTTATTTTTTGTTGCTTGTTTTGTTGTAGTGTGCGGAAAAAAGATGCACCTCTTGATTTTTCAATTAGCTAAACGACGGCGACACATTCTATTACAAATTAGGATATATTTCTGCACAGACCACTTCAATGATAGATGACATATATATGATTAGGTGATATATCTATAATCTAAAATTATTGTTAGATATACATGGATACATCATGCAGTAAAATAGTAAAAATGTGGGGTACACTAAACCGAAATTAGATTTTTTTAAAACAGCGCATTATGCACAATAATGCGCGTTTTTGGATTACTTACAAAACTCTAGGGTCAGTTTATGTAGCATAATTCAAACCCTATAAATAATGGCAGGGACAGCTTGCAGAATATTTTGGCACTTTTTTACACTTTGACTTTTGACCAAACATAACAGGAAAACGGTTTCCATTTTCCACTTCCTATCTGAACACTAACATGTATAAATAATTGGTATAAAACCCTCAACACCTGAGAAACGGCATGTTTGATGAATTTATTTTACCCAATTATTAAAAGTAGGTAAGTAGGACAAAGTTACAAGTAGGTAATTTTTTATATTTTATGAAAAATACTGAATGTTTACAAGTCCTTAAAGTACTTACTTATTTCGAAATAGGTACAAGTATCTAGTACTTTTTAAGCAAAGTACTTAGAGTACAAGTAGGAGTACATGAATTTTAAAAGTACTTAGAGTAAAAATGTACTGAGTACTTTACTTGGAGTACGTTCTTGTACTGAGTACCTCAACTCTGTCCAGGTATAGATTTTACGACCAAGCACTGCACTTTCTCGGGTTGTTTACATACGCTTTTGTGATACTATGTTCAATCAAACATCAACTATATGAAATAGACAAACTCGTGCTAATTTATATTAATCAATGTAGAATTATTCACGCTTTAATTTAACACAATTTCGTACGATTTGTTACCATTTTAACCGACATTATTTCGAGATATTGTGGGAGTTACCAAACACGCAACTGTCACTGACCTCGACCCACTTTGAACTCCAACTTATTTTGTATTAAATATTCTTAATAAAGCATAGTGTTTAAAATCGTCAAGTTATATATTTTTTTGTTGATAATAAAATATTTGCGTTTTCAAGTCCTAGAGATGCCGTTACATTTATGAGTTCAATGATTCTTAAACAACTGCCGATACACGAGAAAACACAAATAATTAAAATTTTCCGCATACTGCTCTTACTTTACCGATTTGCTACTTCACTAAGTTCATGTATTTAAAAAAAACATAATTACAAGATCGCCCCTGCTCCCATAAACATATTTCATTCCTGCTTTGGCAGGAACAAAAGCTCGTACATAACGTAAAGCAAAAAATACTTTGAGATAAACCCGTGTAGCTACAGAAAAGCCTTAGATGTTACAGCAATGAATCCGTACACTTGGAAAACGCTTAAAAGAATGCACATTGAAGTGTACGGCCTGTTTGTCTTCGATAAAATGAATTGAATCAGTTGAGTGCACCGATGCCGATATTGCCCTTATACAGCTCGACTTTTTATTTTTATTTCATTTATTTTTCTAATCTCTGCCATTCGACGTGACATTTATGGTACGACAACTCAATTTTATGGGACTCAACAGTCTGATGAAATTAATTTCCTTTCGGTCTTTATTACTTAATATTGGCCAAGACAGTCGACGTATTTTTCGGTAAGATGTGTAGCATTTAAAAATGCCACATCATTTTTAAATTGGTTAAAATAATACTAAGTAACTTTTAAAATTGGAAATGTTTATGTTTTCGTATATGGGGTAGAGTTTCCAGTTTTTGTTCTAGGCAAAAGACAGCGGTGTCGCGGCACAGTAGAGAGAAGACCAGTAGGCTCACTTACTGTTGAGATTTGTTGTAATCGATTTTATTTTTTATGAATCCACTGCGCATCCGATATTTGTACGCTCATCTACATATACACTGCTCGAGCTAGAAAATGCTAATAATCTGGCCAAAACTTACAATGACACTAAATTATATTTGTTCGAAGATATCCTTGGCAGATGATTTATTTTGCGATTGAATTTAATGTTTATTGATTAATCAATAAGTAGCGGAATTAAAATTTTACCTGCCTTTACTTAAATGTATTACATAACATCCGCGTTTGACGTCACACACTGAAAATGTATGACTTTATATTATTCAAGCAAAAATTTGTACACGGCTGCCGAAAAGGCCGCGCTACTATCGATTAGGCTGCTGCGCTTGCCAATTACATTACCTACCGTGTCGGGAGATTACCTAAAAGTTGTACAGCGATGCTGACGGTAGAACACAAAAGTATGCAGCTTGCTACAAATAGGTGCCTGCTTGCAAATAAATGATGTGTTAGAATTGCAACTAACTGATATAGGTTATCTGTTGTACAAATTGAGTGATAATAATATCTCTTTATTTCAAAGTAATGTGTCGAGGTCGACTGAGACTATCATATGCAACGGCTGATATATGCAAATGTTATATGGGTTGCATATATCACAGGGGGTCAAGTGACCAGTTTTCATTTAAGGTGGAAGTACTTCGGTGACGCGGTCGAGTGAGACTGCGTATATGCAATGGCTGATATTCACAAATGTAACATGGGTTACATATATCACAGGGGGTTAAGTTACCAGTTTTCATTTAAGGTGGAAATACAGAGGTGTAGTGAAACGTGAAAAAGTTGAAAAATTGAAATTAACAAAGCTTAAATGAAAAGAGAAACATGTGGTTATTGGATTATCGCATTTTCAAATATAGAAATGAATGTATGTAGGCATAGTACATATATGAAGTCGGAACATAAAGAGATTTCCGATGCAATCGGTAAAAAGCTCTGCAACTTCTACAATTTTTAAGATCAGTATATTAAGCAGACCCCCAACTACTTTGACCTGGGAAATATTTTTGTATTCGTAAATAAGCCCTATGGACCATGTGGCAGCTCCAGTCGAAACCTTCCTGTTGCGGAACCTGCCTTATGTTTAGGTTTAATAATTAATAAGGATTAATAAACTAATACTATGAATAGAACTTATCTTTTTCGTCCGTGTGTATATGTTGGCAACTTTCCTCTCTGTTCTTAGATTTCCACACTCCGCTTTCCAAAAACAGTTCTAGTTGGAGTTTTATTACTCTTAAATCACAACACAGCTAATATGTCTATATTGCTTTCTAAACACATATCACTCACTTGATACTAAATAACATTTAGCATTCAACGTTCCTTACCAATATGCACTTGAAAGAGTCCCAGGTATAGATCAGTATGTTTAAGTCGACGGTCAAACTAAGGCACTGTACGTGTTTACTTTATTTCTATAACCATTAAAAATCCACTTTGCCAGTAATTATCAATTATTAATTCGGTATGTAGTTTGTTCTTCTGTTATGATACTTCACTTTACGAATAATTCTTTAACCTACCGAAGATTTAAATTTTATCGAATTTGACGGAATTTTAACCGATTCTTTTTGCGTTTTCTTCGGGAACGTCTAGTCAACTCACGATCTCCTGGCCGCCATATTGTTTCAGATAATATAAACATTGTCTTTAAACCACATTGAAATATGTATGAAAGTAAAGAGCGGGAGGATTACATTGATATTATAATACACACACGATTTCGTAGTCGGGTTTCAGTTATTAGACCACTTCTATTTGTTATATCGATTTTGTTAATAACCACAGCGCAAATGGAATTTGTGGATGTTCTTATGTTTGCATCTGTATCTAATTAAATTATACAGTAATGTTGTGTCGTTCGCACATAGAATATATTGCTTGGATCGTATTATTAAGTAAGTCATTAGTGAACATGAGAAAAAGAATTAGACCCAGAACGGATTCTTGAGGTACACCAAATTTATAATTTATAAACCCAGAACTCATACGTTGATAATTCACTAATTGATATTTCTCTTCAAGATGAAATTTGTAAAATTCTAATTTTATTAGTAAGATATCGTGAGATACGCAGTCGGAGGATTTGCCTATTTTAAAAATTAGTTTAATTGTAAGCACGTGTAATTATTGTTCTGCGTGAAGTACCTGCAATTAAAAAAATATGTTTTCTACAACTGTCAAAAAAGGCAATGTCTGCGCATTAACGTCAGTGTCTAAAATGAGACAATTTATCTTTGACATTTTTTTGTTTGCGTTACCATGACACCGTGCACAAAATAATTTGCGTATTAGGGTGCAAAATATTTCGCACATCACATACATATAATTGCCTATTTTTTATAATTTTAATGTATACACAAGAATTAAACAAACATCTAATTCAAAAATATTTATTGTTTTATCAAATAAATCAACTGAAAGTAGAATTTTCTAAATTATTTTATTTATTACTTACAATATTAACGTTAATTGTGCAACCACTACAAGACATAATATTTATTCCTGAGGAGTCTGCTGCTCGAAAGGTAGAGGTTAAATTATTATTATTCACTTTTAAACTAGATGGAACTGAATTTAAATTTAAAGTTTCGCAGTCGAGAATTTTATTTGAAATATTAATTTTATTATTTATTGAGTCCTCCACATATCCTTCTACCAAGGTTGAAGATTTCCATACTCCGTGGCGCTTTAAAGTAGTCATGTCACCTCCTGCGTTAGCAAGAAGTGTTGCAGACATCCTCCGAAAACAGTGACCGGTATATGATTCAGGATTTGCTAATCTGAGATATTTTGCAACTAGGGTTGGCATATTTTCGATTGAATTAATTCCAATAACCTGGCTAACGCATCTATTGTTTAGATATTTGAGACAATATCGAAAACGTCAGTGAAAAATGTTACTATGTTTTTTACCACTATATTTGCACAAAAACGTGACTGCAGTTTCAACCCTTTTTAGGTCATTTTCAAACTAATTAAATTTACATTAGAATGAGAAACAAATCATACAATAAATTTTCTTCACACACAAAAATAACCAATTCAAATTTGATATTTTTAGAAAACCTACATATACTGATATAACTATCCCCTTTGATTCTTGCCATCCACACGCACATAAACTAGCAGCTTATAATTCAATGCTACATAGAGTTTTTTCATTGCCTTTATCCGAAACGCAAATAAAAACAGAGCTCTCAATAATTCAAAAAATAGCCATAACAATGGCTTCCCCACAGAAGCTTCGCCAAATTAATAAACAAGAAACAAAACCAGTATACTTTTAAAGCAATTTATCCCAGTCAGAGAAGAAAAACAAACACCTCACGCTACACTCACATACTGTGATACACTGACAGAGAAAATATCAAATATTCTCAAAGCACATAATATCAAGATAGCATTTAAACCCCAACAAAAATTATCAAATTTAATTTACAACGCCAAGGATAAAACAAAAAAATACGAAAAATCTGGAGTCTATAGGTTAAATTGCTCGGAGTGCAATAGCATATATATAGGACAGACCGGACGTAATTTTAGAAAAAGATACCTCGATCATGATAGGTCCTTCAGACTACAAAGAACAGATTCTGCTTTTTCTAATCACATATTAGAGAGTGGACATATAACTTCCCAGATATTAATAATATGGAAATCCTACACTATGCCAACAAAGGTTTTAAACTTAATTTGTTAGAAGCATTGGAAATATACAAATACAATAATAAGGATGATTTAATTTCGTTAAATGATCAATTAGATATTATGTACTCACCTCTTTTTACTGCTACCAAGATGTAATTAAAATTTCTGAGAAACCCCACCCTTAAATAGTTAGGATATTATAAACTACCTGTATACTTTCATAATTCTCTAATCTGTTTAATTCTAGAAACATATTTAAATAGGGGCCAAATCTTTTGTATTTCATTCTTACTTGAATCATGTTTGAAAATGACCTAAAAAGGGTTGAAACTGCAGTCACGTTTTTGTGCAAATATAGTGGTAAAAAACATAGTAGTGTTTTACTCAATTTCGTTATTGTTATGGATTACCACAGAGTAACGGCTTCTTCAATCAATTTTCTGAAAGATGTTTGTTGTCAAACATATTGGTTTCTATGGTTTACAGCTGAGACCGATCTGCTGTCTTTTTAAATTAATTTGCATTAAATATTATAATACAAGATGTCGTTTTATGGTTTTAATTTAATCAAATTAAAGTCGTTGTAGAAAAAGTATTGTTTGCATCTCGTGTGTGAAATTCTTTGGACATCTAGATCGATCTTACGTTCTCGATCACCGAAGTATTCGCACCCTAGATGCAAAAATAAATATTGTCACATTTGAATGAAAAATTGCTAATTTTACAAAAATTGTATAAAAATCACTGTTGAAACAAATCATTATTTAAACATTACATTTTAAAGTAACATATCTTAACTTTAAATGAATATTACATTTTTGCTCGATAAAAAAACATTGTTGGCAGAAACGTCCTGAAACAAAATCAAAATATGTTCGCCGCCAACGTGTACTAAAAGTTATCAATTTTCATTAATCCCACAAAAGTCGGAGGCCGACAAAATTTTATTCCCATCAAATATCAATAATGATCTGAATTTAATAAAATAGCATATATTCAACGATTATTGTAAACTTCAACATGAGATTATGACTACTGCATTTGCTACACTACAACGAACACGTTTTACAATGCGACAGTGCGTAATAATATATTAAAATGTTAATTATATAACTGATATTGTTGCGATATGGAAAATAAATAATTAATTAATAATGGAACACGAGAGTGTCATCAATGTATTTCGATAATTACGTGAAATCGGTAACTAGCTAGAGCAACAAAGCATGTTACTTTTTTGACAGAAACTTAATTAATATTATCAGACTATATTTAGAATGGGCTTTCTCTATACATATGTATGCATAGGTATATGCCTATTAGCTATTCACGGTGTTTTGGTATCAGATTTAGCCGCGGTATTTTTGTTAGGTTGATCGCAGTCAGTAAGATAAAATGGAACTTTTTGTAACTTTTCAAAATTTTGTATACTTACACATGTTTGTAAATGGTATTTACAACCTTTCAATACAAAGCAATTAGATAATTTTACTATTAGATGGAATTGGGCATTAAATTTGAAAAGGAAAATGCCGCTTTCGATTAGGGATCGACCGATATCGACATTGAGAAAAAAATAACGGAATTAATGGCGTCATGGCCTACTTTGAGATATGTATTTTTCATTTTTGCACAATAGCGTATGTCAAAGCCAACTGCATTTTTCGATTTTTTTGTTACACGTTATTATTCTTATTGTCTTTGCCGTCAACTTTCATTCCTTTAACTTTTTTCGTATCTCCTCAAATAAGGAAGCTATAACCGTTTGTGGTTTTCCTATTTTTCAGGTTTTTGTAATATATCTCATAAAGTAGGCGATGGATTTCAAATTTCTTTTTACTGAAATATAGCTCACAAAAAATGGGATAACTGTTTCTAAAACTTTATTCTTCTACAATAGATATTAAGCGAGATATTTGGTGTGGCCCTCGTAAAATAGACAGTCTGTATAGTGTCTCAATTTTTCGTGAAATATATTTCAGAATCAAGGAAGAGTGGATTCATCATGAAATGCATAAGCCCATCTTATACACACCGGAAGAAGTAGGACGAGAAGACATTTTAAAAATATTTTCCTAATAAATACCTAAGTGCAATCAACACGTCCGCCAAGTTTGAAAAATTCTTGCGGTATTTATATTTTCAAGCCTTATAACTCACCCTCAGGGGTTGATAATTTTTTTCTTGTTTCTCGTAGAAATTTAGTTATCAAAAGTACGTAAATTGAGTTTCAAAAATATCGAATGTTGTTTATACTTTCAACCCCTATATTTTACCCCCAGAGGGTGTCAATTTTTTTTACTATTATATATACTACTATTATATTTGCAGAGTTTCAGAATTTTGGCCAGAAATTTTGGATTCTAGTGCCGGTCAAAAAATACTCTATTTTAATATTTAGGGTTAAAAACAAGTCAGAACGCAACAATATTAATATTCATTTAATACCACCGACACAAAATAAAAAAGCTGCTCTGTTACAGAACACCCACCTATTTAAAAGTGAATTATTTATTATTTGTTTGCTTATAGTAATGAAACATTTTCTTTATAGGATTTTGCAAACAGTGGAAAGAAAAGCTATCTATGAGAACTAAAGGAAAAACTATCTATATAAAAATATTAATGAAATCTTTGCATTCTTTCGATAACCTGACTTCTGGTTATGCTAGCAAGTAAAATTCTGATTTGCCAATCTCATTTTAACACTAGCATCCAACCTAGTCCCCTACGGCTAAGCAGGCTAAACTAGTATCTACATGATCCCCTACGATATGTAAATTCAGTTAGAAATGAGAACAAAGGCCTGAAATTGATTTATTTACGTACCTTGTCTTTAAAAATTTTTTCATTCAAATGAATTACATTTTCATAAAATCTCATTCAGTTTCTTGGAAATGCTTAGCCTTTGAAACGTTTTTCGTCCTTATTGGGTACTCTTCAGAAAAGCCTAAAGCCACTCATAACGATGTTCCATGCAAAACTAAGACATTTTCCATGAATGGTATAAAATAATTATTTTATACCATGAGATTTTATGAAAATGTAATTCATTTGAATGAAAAAATTTTTAAAGACAAGGTACGTAAATAAATTAATTTCAGGCCTTTGTTCTCATTTTTAACTGAATTTACATATCGTAGGGGATCATGTAGATACTAGTTTAGCCTGCTTAGCCGCAGGGGACTAGGTTGGATGCTAGTGTTAAAATGAGAATGGCAAATCAGAATTTTACTTGCTAGCATAACCAGAAGTCAGGTTATCGAAAGAATGCAAAGATTTCATTAATATTTTTATATAGATAGTTTTTCCTTTAGTTCTCATAGATAGCTTTTCTTTCCACTGTTTGCAAAATCCTATAAAGAAAATGTTTCAACACCCACCTATGTACCCCATTGTACCCCCATGTCTTTTTGGCCGCTGAATCCAAATCACAATCGGCCCCAGAATTTTTCGTGAGAGCCAAGAAACCACAAAAAAATATGATTTACATGCGGTGAAAAACTTCGATTTTTACCATCCGGTGACTTTGAGCGGCCGTACCTCGGAAACGCAGGACCTCATCTACTTCCAGTTTGCGCCATTCGATTTCTCATTCGATTTTCCGTGCCCCTGAATTTTCTAAAATTTTTGTTAACTTTCGTTTGGAAGAAATGGCCCTCGAAGCTGGACCGTGTCGCTCGACGAGCGAAATTCTCGAACTTTTCACTTTGACGGCCAATATCTCACTTAAGTCACCGGAAAATATCGTGTCCAACGTCATCGGATTGAAAATTTAATTTACAATCAATCAAGCATAAAAAACGGGGGTCAAATTTGTTTACAAAAAGTTACAGCGTTTTATTTGAAGAGATATCGAAATCGTATAAATTTTTTAGATACCTTATAAAATTTGCAAAATAATGAAAATGTCCGCAAAGATCTAAAAAAATTCAGGGGTAAGTATGTAGGAAGACGAGACAAATCGAATAGTGAAAACCGCAGCTCTATATCTTGTTGAGTTTTCGAGTTATGGTCTGGGGAAGCGGTTTTTGGCGGGTTTTCACGTGATTTTTTGGCTCTCACGAAAAATTTTGGGTTGACGGGCCAATTCTGACCTCGGATTCGGATTCAGCGGCCAAAAATATATAGGGGTACATAGGTGGGTGTCCTGTAACAGGGCATTTCTTTTGTGTGCCGGTGTAATTTAATATTTAATGTTAAATTTTGGTAAATCAGATGTAATAAAATTAGATTTTCTGCTTGACCTGGATTTAATCAGCTTCTTGTAGATTCATTAACTTTACCAGCTGAAGAAAATATGTATTTGCTGTAAACGCTACTTGGTGGAGGTGCTAAATACATTACGGCTAATTGATGCAGAAAGAAAAATATTTCTCTTTTGTTCGCCCAACAAGCTAAAGGATCTTCACTCCTAGCAATCGGAGGTAGTTCTATGTATATTTAAATTTCATTTTCAATTTTAATTAATAAATCTTTCTTTGCAATTTTACTTATGTTTAATATATTTTTTTATTTCCTACACCCGTAAACTCGTGTGTAAAGTGCGAAAAAAACATGTCATGAGCAACATTATTATTATTACTCCGGTTATCGACGTTATCGTTATTTGAAGATTGTCTATAGCAATTTTTGCCAATGGAAAGTCATCACTATCATCCGAACTACCAACATAGACCATCTCTGAATCTTCATATACATATATCCATTGTTCCTCATAATCTCTAGTTTTATTTCTTTTTAAGTATTTTGTCACACAGCATCTTCAAAGAAACGTTTCTTAAATCTAGGATCTAATGTTGCAAAAACGAGAACATTTTTAGTAAAAGACTCCTTAAATCGCTTATTCAAATTAGTTTTTAGCTCAACTTTCATTGCTTGGACTCCAGAAAATTTAGTATCAGCTTTACTTAGGCAATTTGAAAGTTTTAATCAGTGGCATTATTTCACATATGGGTTACTGACTAGTGTAGTAATCTCTTCAAAGAGTTTTAATAGGTTTAGTAAGTTTTTTGCTATACCCCATTGGTAAAATGTCAGGGCCTTCATCCACCATGAACAACTGTAAAGCATTGTTTTGGTCCACCAAGCATTCCAACATGTAATAGCTTGAGTTCCATCGTGTTGCTATATCTTGAACTAAAGTTTCTTCTGGCCTATTAAGTTGCTTCTGAATTTTCTTGAAAGCCAATGAGGAATGGTTGAAATGTAAAACTATACGCTTCGCTTTTATCACGAAATCTATTTGACTTTCAATTGAATCCTGTATTAGTAATTGTATGTATAAGACAAGGTTGAAGTGTTAGTTTAGCTGGTTCGATATCTTTTACCATGTTAGAAGAATTGTAGGCCAAAACTAGGAGGATTTAATTGCAATTTAATTTCCATTCTTGCATTAAACTGATCATATTCTGGGCGATAGTTAAACCTGAATGTGTACTTGGAAAATATTTGCACGACTGTACAACTTAACACCTTTCCGTTTCCTTGAAGTCTATCCAACGAGCAATGAAAGATAAAAATGGGTTGTTATTACGCATGTCCAAATATCAGTGGTTATATAAATTATATAAAAGGTTGTATGTCTACGGCTATTAATTCTCCAATAGAATAGTGAAGGTTTTTGGTTTCGTGACTGTTGGAATAGCCGTCTACATCATTTGGAAGAATTACTTTTTAGAATTAAATAATTTAAAGTCCGCACGGTTATACTTCTGTCAAGGGAAGATAAAAAAAACAAAAACAATATTGCGCAAAATATACTTTAATGTTCCATAGCAATTTTTCAGATTTTAGAAATAAGAGACAGGGTAGTCTAAGGTCCATAATCGGCCGATACCGATAATGGGCATTATCACATCTACCGACACCAGCACCGGCACGATCACAGCACGGCACCGACGCCGACACGACAACGGGAGGAGCTCTTCACATTTGGCCAGCATACTGAGCAGGAATCGGCTGTCGGCTAAACTGGAGTACTTTTTTTTAGGTGGTGCAAGTGGGAGCAGTGACATGGCAGCAGTTAACAATTATATTTACTTTATTTATATATATTTCCTACCAACTTTTCTGTCGAAGTATTTCATTTTTACGATTATCATTTGTTTTGACCTAAATACAAGGTTTTGTCTCTACAAGTTCAATTAAACTAACAATATCATATTTAAAACCAGCCATATTTTTAACTAAATTAATTAAACAAAGCAAATGAAAACTGTAGACACCACACAAATGAATAAATATCGGCGACAACACGAGTTGCATGTTTGTGAAGGCATCGCATTCACTTACATAAGATTTCGTGTCCACCGGCATCGGTGTCGGTAGCCTATTTTAGATTCTTAAACGAATCGATGTTAATAACAAATCATATGAGAAAAGATTAATTCAGAATTGCCATCATACGCTAGAATTGAAATACCCTAATTAATGAATTGTGAAAGTATTCGAATTCTCAATTACGAATACTCGAGTACAGCGAGTATTTACGGGAATTGCGTTCTTGTCCGATTCTTGTACTCGAGTTCATCACTACTTACAGGTGAATAACCACAAAGGGGGTGCCCTAGGAAAGAAAATTGCAAGTGCTTTTAGTGTTCCATTCGCCCAAACCGTACATTCCTGAAGTACTGCCCTATAATCTTAGAATACCCTGTATATACTATCATAAGTAAACTCATGTATGTATCGTAAATCATTCCACAAATCACGACGGGTGTAAAGATTATTCTATTATTTTCATCACCATTGTTGAGAGCACTTTGTATCTGACTTGTATGTGTTGGCTGGCAAAGCAACATATTTACTTTTACGTTTTGTTTTTTTTACATAGTGACAGCTTGTACATTACACTTCATCACCTTAAGTGATGAAAGTAGGTATACGTTCTGAAATACTCCACATCGCAATTTGAAATGATCTTTATTGTTTTAGGGTCTGGTAAACATATCGTATGTACGATGTTGTCGCTCTGTTTTGATAATGTTATGATCTAATTTTTCGAGTTTGTCGAGGAACGTACGAAAATTGATTAAAATTAAAACTGTACAAATGTGTTCTCCATTAACGTCTCATGTTTGGAGCAAGCTCCTTAACAGTCAATCATAACCTGCAAAAGCTATCCAATATCAGCTACTTAGAAAATATCGAATAATTAACTTAAATAAAATTGTGGCTGCGGCGCTATCGCTATATTCTCGCACAGAAAATATTTTTCTACGATTTTGGGGCACCTTACACTAGATATAGCCTGTGGAACTAATAGGGGACTACCACCGAGCCATACTCAGGTTTTCTTAGTCAGATCGTAATGAGTCAAAACCAGATTGTTCGGAATTAATTTTACTTCAAAATTGTGCAGGTTGTAAGCTTTAAATAAATTAAGTAAATAACCTCAAAGAAATGTTACCCAAATGTTATGAGCACATCGGGAAGAAATTTTCGAAAAAGATAATTAAAACGCCTAAAACTAAAAAACACATCTTAGAGCACAATTGCATCAAAATGCAGTTTTCTTAATGTACCTTAAGAGTGAACTGTACCTAAGATTGGTGGGGAAGCGCCAAATAAAGAGATACCTTCCTAATAATCAAATTTTAGCCAAAATATTCTTCAACAGCCCTGTAGTATTTATTTACGTACAACTTACACTTATCTTCAGGTAAATATCATCACCCAATTAGCAAAGAACAGCTTATTGTTAATCATAATTTGAATGATTAACAAAAAGCTGTTTTTGGCAAATTGGGTGACTGAAAATAAAAGTAAGTTGTACACAAATAAATACTACAGGTATTTAGACAATAAATACTACAGGGTTGTTGAAGAATATTTTTGGCTAAAATTTGATTATTAGAGAGATATCACTTCATTTGGCGCTTTATCCTCCTTCCCCACCAATCTTAGGTATAGCTCACTCTTAAGATGATATATAGTTTTTGCTACTTTAAAAAATATTTTTGAAAGTTTCTTGTGATTTAGAATTTATTTAATTAACTAACTTCTCCATAAAAAAATCTGTCTTTCGCACAAAGTAATGGCAATTATGTAACCTAGATACTCGTTATAAAAGTACGTAAAAATCACCCAATTTGAAAGAAAACTTTTTTTGTTACGATTATAACCCGAAATATTCAACTAACTCTGCGTTTGTCAAGAAGCATCAGTGGCAAGGAAAATTATTTCCTAACTTATTATTAACTAACCCTTTGAGACATCCCAGGACCCCGCAATGGATTTAATCCACTTCCACTAAACATCCTCAATCAAGCCGATAGAAAAATAACTCCTTTACTGTCCCCATGGACCATTAATAACGTCTAACGATAAAAATATGACTAACACAGGACCGATATGCATATACATAAGACATATACGTGGTGGCGACAAGAGATAAGCTACTAGATTTAGATGCTAAGAATTGTGCGGTGTCCCGACCTATGTGAACCAGCTACCCAGCTGAAATACCTCGCTTCTCTCACCCCTCTCGTTCTCGTTGTTAGGCCCTCACTTTGCGATAAGGTTCCTGCTGTGGACGGAGGCGAACTGCACGAGCTCTTGCTCACTTCTATAGTCTGTTTTTAAACCAGGAGGAGTAAATATGAAAGTTCCATTCACACCATAAAAGTAACTAGAAAATACACTAAATCCTTTTTGGCGTTTTGGGCAACCAACAATACACGACTACAGTGTTTTTGTGTGTATTTTATTACATTATATAATGCATCGACCTCTATTTGACCTCTATATATTTCAGATAGCATTCATACAATTTACGCAATACAAAGGCACCAAGTAATTAGCCACTTTTACCTTCAGATTTATACAAAAGGGATTAAAAACTAACATATAAGGTGCAAACGATAAAATAGAAATTATAACCAAATAATTTACGACATGAAATTAAAATTTTTATAATATGTCAAAATTTACAACTATTGCCTTGTGTAAAACTGGCGGGGGCCTGCCCAATCATAGCTGTATGATTTAGCGCGTTAAATTTAAAACGCTCCTCCTGGTTTAAAAACAGACTATAGGACAAATCATGGTTGTGAAAGCAATGTGGACGATTTTTTAAGAACTGCATCAGATGTGCTTGACTAGAAACACCATGCAACACTGAATCCTGAGAGGTCAACAGAATTTAAACATATTCTTTACAGGATTTCGCAAACAGCAGAAAAAATAATTATCTATAACTAAAAGAAAAACTTTGTGTACAGAAGTCTTTGCATTCTTTCGATAACCTGAATTCTTGTTATGCTAGCAAATTAAAATCCTAAAATGAATTTGTCTAATTTCTTATTTGACAATTCTCATTCTAACACTAGCATCCACACAGTCCCCTAAGGCCATGCAGATTAAACTAGTATCTACATAACCCCCTACGATCATGAAGATTCAGTAAAAAATGAGAGCAAAGTCCTAAAATGAATTTATTTCTCTACCTTGTCTTAAAAAATGTTCATTCTAATGGATTACAATTTCTATCATTCTGTTTCTAGGAAATGGTATTAAAAAGAAATCAGAGTTTACAACATTTTAGCTTATTGTTTATGGTAAGATTTAAAATGTCTACTGAATGGATAAATCAAACTGCCATGACGGAAAAATTATGTAAATTTTGGTATATATATGCCCATTTAGGCAAGTCGTAAGTTTTGGTTAGTTACAGCAAGCAAGCAAAACAATAACTCGAAAAGGCGTCACACGCAGCAACACATACAGTAGGATAGGATAATGTAGACAAGGGGCGCTCGCCACAGCATTCTTGCTCCTATTATTATTAATTTATTATCAGATAGTCCACATGCCCACAGCCTTAATAGCATTTATTCAAATCATCTATGATAAGTTGGATATAGATAATTACGTAATCGGTTTATTCTTCTATCTAACGAAAGCATTCGATACAATTGTAAGTAAAAGTTGACGATATAATATCAGAAGAGTTTGACAAAAATATAGGAGTTCCCCAGAGTTCAGTCTTGGGGTCCCTTATCTCTTTGCTGTTCATAAATGACCCAAAGATATACCCAAACAACGGTAACGATGTTTGACGATGACACGTCGATGGTAGTAGCAGCAGCTGTTCATGAATGATGCAGTAAAAATTTGTTGATATTATACTTGGCAAAAACTGAATCGATATTTTTCTCCAAGAAAAAAATACTACTTGGCAGATTTACAGTCTACATTTCAGACTTGGCTAAATTTTTGGGAACTTACTTGGACAGCAAGTTGTGCTGAGACAACCATAAAATTGAAGTATGTAAGAAATTGAATAAAGCTTGTTTTGCAATAAACCAACTTCAATTTACAATGGTCATCAAACGTTTACTAAATGTATAGCTTCTCCTTGGCCTATTGCCATCTGTCATATAACATTATAATATGGGCCAAAGTGTTGATATTCAAAGGGTGTTTGTTTTGCAAAAAAGAATACTCAGAACCATTTTTAAAATCAATCCAAGAGATAGCTGCAAGCAATACTTCATTAAGAACAAATTACTAACTGTTCCATCCATTTACATTTCTTTTGTGTTGAAATTTGTCAAATTAAATTTAAATAAGTTCATACTGAATGGAGACTAGCTCTCTCACAACACGGGATGTCGAAAAATGTTAAGGCCTCCTTATCACATTACAGCTCCGTACAAGAAATCACCTTATTATAATGCAGTAGCTAAATTACCCGATGATATTAGGCTTGTCGAATTATATAAGGACAAAGTTAAAATATGTTTAATTAGAAATTGTTTTTATAGTGTTAACCAGTTTTTTAATATGTAATTTTATATTTATTGTTTATTTATCGATCTCTCTAAGTATCTGCCTCATATTGGCATTCACATCAATTCTTATACAATAATTGTTTAAAATGATCTTATTTAATTAAGTAATTTTATCTGCTATCTCTCATGTTTTATATTATATCTTTCAAATTCTGTAACTAACTTACCATATATACGATTTTGTATCCTTAGTGGTTAATAAACATTATTATTACTTACATTAAGTATTATTATTATTCCATTTTTTGTTCGTGGTATTTTACTCAAGATATATAATGGGTACATTTAAGAAGTCTACTCAACCACAACATGAGTTTTCACATTACGTTATTTTGTCTCGGTACTTTTCTGAAAAAGTCGCGTTTTCCCACCTGTACAGCTGACCGCTGAACGGTAATCTAATTTGATGCGTACCTACAAGTAATTATCTGTCTTGTAAAACAGACAGTGGTAAGCGCGCGACCTCTACCCATATGTTGCAATTTAACAAAGGAAATACGTTTCTCAAAGCGCTTGCTGATATACGGGTTCTACATATAAAGTGAGATTCGGAGATACAGCAATAATATCGATGAATTAGTATATTTTAAAGTATATTTGTGATTTTCGTCCATACCTAAATCAATTAGTATATTTAAAAAAATCAAAGAAAACAAGTTATCCGGGTGTAATATTCCGTAGAATAAACTGAACAATCCATTCTTGAGAAATTCGTGCAAAATTGCGTGAGTGGGAAATACGAAAACGTTAGCATTCGCATATGTTAACTTTTATGATTATGCCACCACGAATGAATAGTGTCCTAAGTGCTGTATTGTGTACATTCCACGAAGATAATTGTGCATACGTATATACGGACTCTGCTTTACATCATGATGAACTCTGAATGTTGTAAACTTCGTTTTGCTAATATATTCTCATCTTTCATAATTTTTATACTTACCGAGATATTGTCAAGAAACGACATCGGGACAAATTACTTCATTATTTAGCAAGAAGTGGGTGAAAATACGTTGAAAGATTCCGTTACATTGATAGATACAGGTGAAGCTAATAAAATGCGTGTTAAAAAGAAACAATATTCAGGAAAGTAACATGGAGTAATTATGGGAAGAGTATTCACAGTTACTCCAATGTATAGAGGTCATCCATAAAAACGGATGTCCTTGCTCAGAAAGTTAAAATATCTCTGTCAATTAATTTAACTAAAATATCCATTTGTCTGTATTTCATGTTATCTTACTAAACTTAATATGACATTTTAAACATTATTTTGAGAATTAGATAAATATTAATATTCTGTGTGCTAAGTATATTCATTTTTATTATAATTTTTTTTGTTAGCTGAATTTACTTTATTCTTTTTAATTGTGTTAATGTTTGATTATAGTAAAGATTTGAAGAACTTACTGAATTTTTTAATCGTTTTATTTAATCACATTTCTCCACGGCAAGTATGATGCTAGTTAAAAAAAAAACGATAAAGGTATTTACACAGAACTTCCCTGGTTATTTATATGGGGCAATCACTCTACAAAATTAATAATTACGAAACATGAGAATAATAATCGGAATGTAGTTATCACTATTATTACAAAGAGAACCTAATAACATTTGGTCAAACAGATATACAAGGTGGCCATCCGACAGCAAAAATTTAGCATTAAATAAAATGTGCCAAATATGGAAATCGTGCGTAAATACCGTTAAAATTTCCGCTATGGTTGAATTATTTTTTAGGGTGACCACCCTGTATATTTTCCCACGTAGTTGAGTGGTTAAAAAACTGTTTAATTTTTTTTTTTAAATAAGCCTGTCATAAAACGTGGAAATTGTAAATTTGAGCGAAAAAAAATTTTTTCCATCCATTTTGTAAATAGTAGTGGTAAAAATGTTTCTTTTTTAAATAATTTTATTTTTTTTTATAGATCTAGAATGTCATGAAACGTGAAAATTTTAAATTTGTAAAAAAAATATTATTTTGAAAAAAAAAATTTTTTGAAAAAATTTTGATAGAATTTTTTTCTATTTATTTTTTTAAATAGATTTAGAATGTCATGAAGCGCGGAAATTTTAAAATTCAGCAAAATATTTTTCCTCCATTTTTTCCATTCCATAATAGTGGTAAAAAAAATTTGATTGAATTTTTTTTGTTTTAATAGATTTGGAATGTCATGAAACGCGGAAATTTTAAAATTGAACAAAATCATTTTTTCATTCTATAACAGTGGTCAAAAATTTTGGCGGAAATTAAAAAAAAAATTCTCTAAATGGGTTTAGAATGTTATGAAACGTGAAAATTTCAAAGTTGAGCAAAAAAAAAATTCTTTCAATATTTATTCCCTTTAGACGGTACACCCAGTATATTTTCCAGTGAAAATCTAACCATTTCTTCGCTGGCAGTAGCGTCAGCTACCTACCAACTTTGACTATTCTCCTTCAAGCAGTTTTTTAGTTAATGCACCAACTGACAAGACAGACAGACAGACACACAGACTGACGGAACTGAAAAACCTATATTTTCGTAATCTACAAGAGTTGAAACGTGAAAATCCGAAAAAATCTCGGAGGGCGATTTTTTCTCGAATACAATACTTCCCTTCGGTATGTGGGGGAAGTAAAAATATTGGTTTAAA
Source organism: Stenurella melanura (assembly GCA_963583905.1). Classification (NCBI taxonomy): domain Eukaryota; kingdom Metazoa; phylum Arthropoda; class Insecta; order Coleoptera; family Cerambycidae; genus Stenurella; species Stenurella melanura. Next base: position 23,903,268 of record OY757315.1, read on the forward strand.
TTTTTTTTTTATTTGCTTAGTTGCAATAAATAAATAATGATAAATAAACAAACAAACAAATAAATAAATAAATAAATAAATAAATAAATAAATAAAAAATAATAAATAAATAAATAAATAAATAAATAAATAAATAAATAAATATGGCATGTGACATATGCTTGAAAACTACAAAAATACTCTATTTGATGTCGCTATTTCCCGCCCCTTTCAAAAAAAAAATGTTTAACAGTCTAGAATATATCTCACAATACAGAGGCTTTGAAAAATTTTTTTAAAAACTTCTTTGAAATACTCTGTTTTGCAAAAAATTGTCGCCTTAAAATTTTCGTCGTATCTCTTCAAGTAACGGAGATATTTTGCTTAGACATATTCCGCGGATTTCAAAAGTCTCTTAACCATTTTGTAGCTTATAAAAATTAGCACAATTTTCGTAGAAATAATTTTTTTGGACGACAGATATTAAGTGAGATATTCTCGAGCGCCCTGATAAAGCGGACAGCTTGTATAAAATATTAATTGCATGAGCAAAATTTACTTGGCGACTTATTTTTGGGACAAAAATTCATAGAAAATTAATTAATGTACAAGTGTACAAAAAACAAAATTTCATGATTTGTGCAGTTGGGCCGCGCCGAGCCGCTGCATAGGGGTAGCACACCCGACGAACACGAGTCGAAAGAAGGAAGGGAATTTTCCCATTTTTATCCGTTATGCCATGTAACGTCACGTAAAACGCCGTATAAAACTAATAAATTTTAACTTTAAACAAGTAAAATTATATGTTATCGGAGATGTGTCGACTGAGGTTGCCGAGATTCGAGTTCGAAAAATGTGTCAATATTGGCTCTCTGGTGGTAGAAATTTAATAATGAACCGGAGAAAGAAGTTTTTTTAATTTAATTCCGAACACAACTTTAATAAATTTGTGAGTCGTGAAAAGATCGAGCGCAAACTTTCAAATAATGGAGGCACTTCATATAAACAGGTTATTTCTTGAAGGGAGCATTCCGGTAAAATTAAGCGCAAAATATTTTCACATCGAGATAGTTTACAAGTTGTTCAGTCATGTCCGTACACCGTACATAACTATAACAAGGAATAACAATCTGCATTCTCATAATTAAATTCAAAATCACGATTTTTACAAGACATGTTTGTAGCATTTTCCAGTAAACGTACATACGTTTTTACGTTCGGGCTGATGGGGAACGTCGGGCTGATATCATCAAAAGCTAATGGGAAAGAACTTGGGTGAGACCCACTTAACAGAGAGTCGCGTTAGATACCGTAAGGCTGTTGGGCATGCTATACAGCAACTGCAACATTACATGAATCACAAGACATCTATCAGGACGTTGTTAACAATAATATACTATATCCAACCTTCGAAATATAATTTTTAGCTAGGCACATTATATTGCACAGACATCAACACATTTTAAGGAACGATTTAGGGTCTTGATTGTAAACAGAAATAACATAAATACCATACAAACAATATCTAATGTTAGAATGACTTGATATCCAAAAGGTCGTGGGTTCGATATCCAAATGGGTTTAATGTACTCCCTGTTATTTTTTCTTTATTTCATACTGACGAGTGTTTCCCGTTAGTAATATAATACAAACAACATTTTCAAAACAATATTTGTTGACACAAAGCAAGTTGTTGGTGTTCAAAACTACCATCGTATTATTTCTTCGATTTTTCATTTCATTTTCATTTTAATTCATTGAATTTATTTCTGCTTACATAAGAATGATAGTCCGACAAGCTGCACTATTTACAAATAACTGAGAATGGTATTCTACAGAATGAACAATAATTATATGAACAGTTTAATAAATTGTTGAAGAGTATAATGTTTATTTCTGGTTAGTACATTAATATTGTTTTCCTGATGTTTTTAAGATTACATGTATTATTCCACTTTTTAAAAAAGGCTGCCCAGAAAACACTGACAATTACAGACACATATCGATACTGATCACCTTCTCAAACATAATGGAAAAAGATTTTCATGTCCGTATTGTTAATTCCGTGGAAAAAAATAGTATATTGACGCAATCGCGCGCAACATCGATTTAGATCAGGTAGATCAATTGAAACGGCTTTTTGCCATTTAATTAATTATGTACATTCCTGTTTGAATGATGGCAAGTATGTTGTTTCAATGTTTTTCGACCTATCTAAAACTTTCGATACTATTAACTGCGAAATACTCTTATCAAAATTGTTTTAACTAGGAATTAGAAATTCTGCCTTGAACTGAATTAGATCTTATATGGAAGACAGGTCATTAATGGTGAACCACAATCATGTGAGTTCTAAGACTCACAAAATTAAACTTGAAGTTCCCCAGGGCTGTGTTCTAGGGCCATTACTATTTATGTTATTTGTAAATGACCTTCCTAATTACATAAAAATGCATGCATGCGTGACATATAACTATGTTTGCTAATGATACTACTGTTATAACAACGGCAACAAGTGTAGAGGACATTCAATTACAGGCGGAAAATATTATTAATACTATAAGCGCTTGGTGTAATAGTAATAAATATTACATACAAAAAAAACGGTACTAATGAATTTTCATGTTAGAAGATCTTTACCAGTTAATTTTAAAACTATGGACATCGAACTGGATTATGAAACAAAATATCTTGGTACTATACTAGACTCGAACTTATCTTGGGATAATCATATTGATACGGTATGCAAAAAATTAAATAAAGCATATTTTGGTATCCTCCAAATGAAAAACACTTTAGATGAGAATGGTCTACTAACTATTTATTATGCCTTGGCGACTCACACATTTCTTTAAGCATTATGAGTTGGGGTTATGGCAGAGAAAAGGGTATTTGTTTTACAAAAAGAATAGTTCGTTTAATATTAATATTATTACTTAATTTAAAATCTAGAGAAAGCTGTAGAACGATTTTTAAGGGGAAACAAATGTAACCTTACCGTGCGTGTATATATTTAAATGTTTAATGTACACTAAACAAAATCTTGATAAATTTGTTAAAATATCGGATAACCATTTAAAAATAAAGTTAAAAACATTTTAGTAAAAGGCGGTTTCTACATTATTGACGAGTTTGTGTCCGAGATGTTGTAGCTGCCACATTTCTCAATGAAACACTCATTTTTTATTATTTATTGTATAATTTTATTTGACGTTTATTTATTCCCTAAATGGATATTACAGTGATGATAATGTATTTTTTAAATTGTTTTGTATGTGTTTTATTCTTAGTTGTACACACCATATTTTTATTTGTAAGTAACATACTTATATACATTGAAACTATGTTGACAAAGTTCTTACTTTATTTCTATTCTTTGCATTTTGATATTGGTAGAAAATTTCGACTTATCCTGTCATGTACTGGGATCAAATGGATTTACAAAAATTATGATAATTATTATTATATTATAGGTTTCATTCATTAGGGACAAAAACGAATTTCGCAAACCTCAGCTGATGACGACCAACAGACGTATCGATTTGAAAACACCACCTCTAGGTAAACATTTTTCGACAGATAAGCCCTCATGAATGGGGTGATTAAATCCGGCCGTGTGCGGGGTGAAGTGTATTGAATAAAATAAAATTTGTAAGCAATGAATATAAACCCCGTTATTACAACCGTAAGTTCACCATATTTTTCACACAAAGGAAAAGTTAAAATGGATACACCCCAGTGTTTAGTAACACAATAAAATTTAAAATTAGAGGCACGTCAGTTTAAAATATGACAGATTGAGTGTAATCTAACTATGACCCCACTCGAGAATAGAGGGATGGGAGCGAGTTTTACATAATAAAGGTTCGGTAACTGGGACAATAGGCGCCCGAGGGACGTATGGCGAATGTGGTCTAATATAAGAAGATATGAATCCCTGAAACCATCCAAAGATATGCTGTATTAGCAGTTTACAAAAACGTTTAATATCGATGCACATCGGCATAAAAATGATGTAAAATATCGGTACTTACTACTTGCTTGTGTTGTTAGAATACTACTTTCTTAGTTACCTGCAACAAAAAAACATTATAAGTAAAGTTGTCTTCATTTGTTTAGTGCACATGAAAAATGCCATAAAAACCGACTATCAAAATATCAAAGTCGGCACAATTACTGCTGATAAGAGTTCTGCAGAAACGTACTTCAAATTTTTGCGTACTAGAATGAACAAAAATAATACTAGAGATTTAAAAATCGTTATTGATGTGTGCATTGCCCGTCCTTTGCGACATTTACAGATAAATTCAAAGTTTGGCCCTGTTTAACTGTTCCTTGAGCATGACGATCTAGTTAGGGGTCATTTGCGTAACTATATCACAAGAGTTAGAAATCTTAAATTAAAGACGCGTATTTCCGTGTATTTCTTATCTTAATATATGGAGTGAACTATAACAAATAATATACTTCTCATATCGATTAAGAGTTGAGGTAGAGTTTTTGCTTTACATTTAGATATTTTTCTACCACATACCTGAAGAATCTACAAAATAATATAATTGTTCAGAATAATAAAGGAATATAACCTCCCCGTTTATTACGTCATAAAACAGTTAGAGAATGTTTTTGATAACTGACATAAATAATAAAAACATAAAAATTATGTTACGTCAAAGGAACATTTAGAGAATGTTTTTAATAACTGATATGAATAAGAATAAAAATATGACAATTGTGTATTCCTATGACGTTTCGGAAATTCAAGCTGTTTTCTTTCTCAAAGCTTTATTAAATTTATTATGTATGCTATATACATAGCTTTAAGAATGAACAAATCGCGTTTTGGGTAGAAACTGGTAAATTAAAAAATCTTACTGTTTTTCGTCAAGATAGGAATATCTCATGCATTGATGGACGCATTGCCCGGCCTTTGCGACATTGACAAATAAATTCAAAGTATGGCCTTGTCGTAACTATATAACTGCATGACGTTATAGTTAGGGATGATTTGCGTAACTATATCACAAGAGTATTTCTTATCTTAATATATGGAGTTAACTATAACAAGTAATATACTTCTCACAGTGATTAACACTTGAGGTAGAGTTTTCGCTTTATATTTAGATATTTTTCTACCACATACCTGAAGAATCTACAAAATAATATAATTGTTCAGAATAATAAAGGAATATAACCTCCGCGTTTGTTACGTCAAAGGAACAGTTAGAGAATGTTTTTGATAACTGACATAAATAATAAAAACATAAAAATTATGTATTCCGATGAAGTTTCGGAAATTCAAACTGTTTTCTTTCTCAAAGCTTTATTAGATTTTTTATGTATGCTAAATACATAGCTTTAAGAATGAACAAATCGAGTTTCGGATAGAAAAAATCTTACTCTGTTTTTCGTCAAGATAGGAATATCTCATGAATTGATGGACGCATTGCCCGTCCTTTGCGACATTGACAGATAAATTCAAAGTATGGCCTTGTTTAACTGCATGACGTTCTAGTTAGGGATGATTTGCGTAACTATATCACAAGAGTATTTCTTATCTTAATATATGGAGTGAACTATAACAAGTAATATACTTCTCACAGTGATTAACACTTGAGGTAGAGTTTTTGCTTTATATTTAGATATTTTTCTACCACATACCTGAAGAATCTACAAAACAATATAATTGTTCAGAATAATAAAGGAATATAACCTCCCCGTTTGTTACGTCATAAAACAGTTAGAGAATGTTTTTGATAACTGACATAAATAATAAAAACATAAAAATTATGTATTCCGATGACGTTTCGGAAATTCAAACTGTTTTCTTTCTCAAAGCTTTATTAGATGTTTTATGTATGCTAAATACATAGCTTTAAGAATGACTGTGTTAATTTAATTACACAGGTCAACAAAAAAATGTTCCGCTACAAAGTCTAAACCTATCATGATCACAAGTATTTTTGGATGCTTAAACTGAATTTTCAAATTAATTTTTTTCTTACCGCGTAGACATCAAGTAAATCCTAGTTTTTATTGCCAATAATCGTATTTTGGCGCTAGAGGAAGAACCCTACTTATTTTGAACAAAATCGATCAATAATTATAAAGTTATTAATTATTTAAGTTTTAAAGAAATGTATTTTTACTTCCCTCGCATACCGAAGGGAAGTATTGTATTCGAGAAAAAATCACGCTCCGAGATATTTTCGGATTTTGACGTTTCAGATCACGTATAGATTACGAAAATATAGGTTTTTAAATTCCGTCAGTTCCGTCTGTCTGTCTGTTGGTACATTAACTATAAAATTACTTGACGGAGAGCAGTCAAATTTGGTAGGTAGTTGCCGCTACTGTCAGCGAAGAAATGGTTAAACTTTGGTTGGACCGTCTAAAGGGAATAAATAATGCAAATTTTTTTTTTGCTCAAATTTAAAATTTCCACGCTTCATGACACTATACCTATTTCAGAAAAAAAAATGTTGAAAATTTTTTTCACCAACATTTTTGAAAAATTTTTTACCACTAAAACAGATGAAAAAAAATTTTTTCTTTGTTCAAATTTACAATTTCCACGTTTCATGGCATTCTAAACCTATTTAATTTTTTTTAAAATTTTTTTTACCAATTGAAAAAAAAAATTACCACTAAAATAGATGGAAAAATTTTTTTTCTTTGTTCAAATTTCAAATTTCCACATTTCATAGCGTTCTAAACCTATTTAAAAAAATATATATAGAAATTTTTTTACCATTTGCAAAAGAAACTACGAATAGTATCCTATAGAATGTGGAACAATTATATAAAAAGTGGAGTAAATCGGAGAATAGTATAATAGTTAGATTTTTGTTATTGTAAAATAATCGACAATGAAAACAGTTCTTGTTAGTGATGATTCTAAAAATTTACCTAAAGTGGCTATAGTAACGATTATGGATTTTTCTTTCAAGTAATTCACTATGTACTTAGTGCTGAAATCCGAGGTGCAAAACTTTCAAAGTAAGTAAGACTATTTTATTATCAAGTTTCGGTATACTGAAGTGTGTAAATATAGCTAGATTCTGTATTATGACTGAATGTTAAATAGGTAAAATAGTATTATTAACATTTTTTTTTTCTACACTAGTGAATAGATTAGAATCAATGCATTCGCGTCATCGACTAAGAGGTACTTAAGTAATAGCTTAAGGTGGCCATCCCCTAGAAAGAGACATCCGATAGGGAAATATTTATTATTTTTGGCCATAACTTTTTTTTCTTAGTACGCATATTTAAAAAAAAAACTATGAGAGTACCTAAGTAGAATCATAACAAGACTATTACTATGAATTTTCACTCCATAATTTCAGGGGTTTGCAAAATAGCTAGATTTAAATTTAAAAATTATTTTAATCTTCCTATTTCGTAATTTTATATCTAGCTATTTTGCAAATTACTGAAATTATTGAGTGAAAATTCATAGCAATAGTCTTGTTATGGTGCTAATTAGGTACTCTTATAGTTTTTTTAAATATACGTACTAAGAAGAAAACGTTATGGGCAAAAATAATAAATATTTCCCTATCGGAAGTCTCTTTCTAGGGAATGGCCACCTTAATATTGATTGTTTTATTAGTTACAACAAATGATCTATAATGATCTATCGAGTTTACACTTCCTCCTGTACTCTCGGTACAGAAAGAAAATATTCGTCCTGACAGTCGTATTTCTACATTTAGGAACAATACAATATTTATATGAGGAGGTCCTTTCGCTCATTCTATTTCCACATTCACGTAGTGGAATGGAAGTATAATAATCGCAAAAAAATTATGTCCGTCTGTCGGTCTGTCTGTAACTTGTTTTGTCCGCACGTTTTCTCTGGAACGGTTGAAGATATTGGTTTGAAATTTTAGACACGCATGTATTATAACGAGATCTGGAACTGAACATATCCGTTGAAGGGTTGGGGGTTAAATAGGGGTAAATAGAGGAAATGAGTAAAGCAAGCTGATAAGAGTACAGAAACTTGAGATTTGGTGTATATACTAGGAGCCAGGATTTCAGGTTTCTTTATCATATTTTTCAAACCTCCCACAACCTCTCCTCGCGTTATTAAAAGGGTTGATAAAATGAAACTGAGACATTCACTTGAAATTTGGTATACGTATGTACTATAATGACATTTGATTGAGATGATTCCATTGAAGGGGGTGGGGGGTGTACTGAGGAAAAACCAAGCTTAGAAGATCCCAGAAACTTTATTTCTGACGTACATGCTAATAACCAACGCCTTAATTTTTTCATGACATCTGCCTCAAGTATTATTAAAATTCTATGATCAATTAGTTCCACATACTAGAGTGCAACTGTAGTCAAGATGTTTTGCTTTAAAGAGACTTGGATGGAAAATCTGGATGTGGAAGTAGCGATTCCTTAGGCAGCGGTTTTTAGGTATGATTTCATCATCCGTTGTTAATTAGGGAGAAGTGTTTCTAACTGAAAGAGCACGGAATCATGCCTCGTATCATACCGCGTGATGTCACTGAGGGTGACAGCGGCAAATCGTGGGAAAACATAAAATTTGAAATTCAAAAGCAGCATAACTAGGTTATTTTCAGAGATATCTCATTATATATTTTTTGTTCTTTTCAGAATTTTTAGGACTATGCTTATACGTAATCAAGAAAATGGAAACTTCCTTATTGTGTAGTATTGCAAAATGCTAATAAAACAGGCATCCGCAGTCGGTAACGTCAGACTGCAATTCCTATCAGTTAAAAATGTTTGTTCGATTATATCATTTTTTTTAAATTAAAACAGGTATAAAAAACTTGATCCATTTAGAACTTTAGAAAAAAATATATTTATTATTAAGTGGGCGCAGGCGAAATACAAATACACAGAGCTTATTATACTTTGTGCCCAACAAATCGGATATTGCAAATAGATATATTAAATATCAAATTTTAGTGCCCTCGAATTTCATGATGCTCATAACAAACTACATCAATCAACATCAATTCGTCGGTACGCCGTTACAGTTCCACTTTCGACAATCAATGCCATGCCGCAAACCCCTTCCAGCTACAGAATAATCCAATCAGACTCAATAGGTAAACTGATGAAAAGAAAAATTCCTCGTCAAAGTTCCCAAACGGCCTAACAATGCCACTACAAATGCAGAAACGGGATCCAGACAGGAAAAGCAAAATCAAACAGCGAGATCCAGACAGCCGTGACGGGACACCCAGCGGGGCGTCAATGACTCATAGGGCATGGTCGACGGGGTGCTGCGGCCCCCACGGCCGAAAATGGAGAAAAGCATCCATCAACCCAAGTGTACAGAGTGTCACCAGAAAGTCCTAACCCGATTAGTTTTTTTCTGTTTTAAGAATTTCAAAAATTGGTTGTTATATTATTATACTACCACATCCACATAGTGGATTGGAAGTGTAGTAATCGTAAAAAAAATTAAAACAAAATTTATTGAAATAGGTTTAGAATATCATGAAACGTCGAGATTTTAAATTTGAGCGAAAAAAAATTTAGGTCTGTCTGTCTGTAACTTTTTTTGTCCGCACGTTTTCTCCGGAACGGTTTAAGATATTGACTTCAAATATATTATAACGAGATCTGGAACTGGATATCCGGTGAAAGGTTGGGGGGGTAAATAGGGGTAAATATATAAAGCCAGCTGGTAAGAGCACAGAAAATTGAAATTTGATGTATGTACTACAAGCCAAAGCCTCAAATGTTTTTATAATATTTTTTATATATCTATACTTCTTTTTATTATTTTTTTAGATGATTCAGTTGAAGGGTTGGGGGTTATTTAGGGGTAAATAAGGGAATATAAGTAAAGCAAGTTGGTAAGAGTACAGAAACTTGAATTTCGGTGTATGTACATACTAGAAGACAAAGACTCAGATTTTTTTATATTTTTCAACCACCAACAACACTTATTCCATTATTAAAGGCGTTAATAAAATAAAATTGAGATATTCACTTGAAATTTGGTACACGTATGTATTATAACGACATCTGGAACTGGATTATATTCTGAGATGATTCCGTTGAAGGGTTGGGGGTTAAGTAGGGGTAGATAGGGGGAAATAAGTAAAACAAGCTGGTAAGAGTACAGAAATTTGGGATTCGGTGCATTGACTAGAAGCGAAGGCCTCTGGTTTTTTAATAATATTTTCCTTCCCCCCACCACCCCCACTCCTTTATTAAAAGAGTTGATAAAATTAAATTTAGATTTTCACTTAAAATTTAGTACACGTATGTATTATAATGATATCTGAAACTAGATTATATTTTGACATGATTGCGTTGAAGGAGTAAATAAGTAAAGTAAGCTGGTAAGAGTACAGAAACTTGAAATTCAGTGTATGTCCTAGAAGCCAAGGCCTCAGATTTTTTAATATTATTTTTCAACCCCCCACCACCCTTACTCCATTATTAAAGGGGCTGATAAAATAAAATTTGGTAGACGTATGTACTATAACGACATCTGAAACTGGATTATATTTGAGATGATTCCGTTGAAGGGTTGGGGGTTAAATAGGAGTAATTAGGGGAAAATAAGTAAATCAAGCTAGTAAGAGTGCAGAAATTTGGGATATGGTGTATATATTAGAAGCCAAGACCTCAGATTTCTTTCTAATATTTTTCAAACCCCACCACCTCCGCTCCATTATTAATGGGATTGATAACAGAAAATTGAGATATTCACTTGAAAGTTAGTACACATATGTACTGTAATGACATCTGATTGAGATGATTCCATTGAAGGGGAACCACCTGTAGTTTGTGAATAGAGGAAACAAGTCGGGTAAACTAGAAACTTCATTTTTAACGTATATGGTAGAAACCAATGCCTCAAACTTTTCTATGATATCTAAACCAAATATTATTAAAATTCCATGACCAATAATTTCCACATACTAAGAGTACTAATCAAAACGTTGCCTTTAAAGTAACTTGGACGAAAAATCTGGATGTGTAAGTAGTGATTCCTTAGGTAGAGGTTTTTTTACATAGATTATAGATCAATTACCGATACCAGGAAACGAGTTCCTCCTCTCAAATTTTGCCGAGTCTTTGCTTTATGGAATAGCAGAAATTTTCTACTTGCCTAACATCATGATACTACAAAGTTCATAGTATCATGGCCTAACATTTAATAAACAAGACAGTCGCTGCTTTACGCCCCTTCGGAAGGATTATATACCATCTATGCAACTTCCGCAAAAGATTACATAACTTTGCCCCTAGAAGATAGAAGGAGAGGTACGTCACTAGACAGTAGACGTAGCCTTAATATATCATTTATGTGACTTATCAAATGTGATTTTTCATTAACCACTTCTATTGAATAAAGGTATTACAGAAATCCCTTTCTTTAACAATTAAAATTCTACCGCCGCCGCCTAGGTCCCAAAAGGAGATGCCGACTTTCCTCCGAGTTTTCGTTTTTATGCTGTCCCAATTGAAATCATATATACTATAATTATATCATCAGTTCTATGTAAATAGTAAGTATCTATGAACATTGAATATAACAAACATTCTTAGAGCTGTGTGTATTTATCATACCCAGCAAAAACGATTGTTCAAAAAGAGCCTTGCAAAAGGAGACAAGTTAGTTTTCCGAAACGTCGGCGAAATATTTAATTTCAAGTTTTTATACTTATTTGTTTGTGTTTTCTGTTATGGTATTGATCAAGTCAAATAGGTATAACAATGTAATTAAAGTTGACAATTTAATTCCTACATTATGGTATAGTCATTAAAGCATAGAATACTAATTATAATCACGGTTTTGTTGTCAAAGTGTTAAATTTTTCGAACTAAGAGCGAAAATTTACCGCCCTTTTGAATTTCATGTGTTTATTTGGAAAAATTCACCAGGACATCATAACAATTTGCTGCCCAAGTTTCCAAATTTGCTCTTTGGCTGGATTTATAGAGAAGGCTATTAGAAAATTGGACGATTGCAAGATTAAGCAATTGACTAACTCTTAAATACATTTTAAAAATTAACTAACGTATCAAGCATTAGTTAAAGGATTACATAAAGCAGTCATTAAAATCTTTTGCTTAAAATCAAGTCTTAACACATTAAAACTATCAATTATCATCCTTTACAATTTACAGTTAAATAGAGTTAGTATTAATCCTCCATTCTAGCTAGCTTGCTCGATGGCTGTTCTAGTTTATAATTTTACACTAATATATCTTGTTCATAAACAGGTTTCCTCGGAAACGCTACTGCCGAGCTGACAGTTCTGAATGTCCACTAATTGCGTCATTAAAATGATTTATACAATATATGTTTATAGAAAAATGATAAATTCACGGCACAGTAGAAAATGAAATAATGGAGAGATTTAATATGGTTTATTAAAAGTGCTTATCTAGCTAGTGGCCGTATTAATAATACCTGCGATGCCTAGGTATTAATAAAATGAAGATATAAATGTCTTACTAAAATTGTAACCTAAAGTTATTATCCCGGGTAAAAGCTTTATCTCTGACACTCAGTGTGTTGTCGCGGTGTCACCCGGGTAGGTAGCGTGATTAGCTGATGTGTGCATGTTATAAAGGGTTGCCAAGTAGAGAACTGAGCCCTTTGGAGCAACCCATTTTTATTTTGTATTGGGTTAGAGGTTTTGTCTGCAGATGAATTCGATTGGGTAGGATGGCGACGTTTTAAGATAACTATAGCACATTGCGATTAGATTTTAAATTCAGAAAAATTCCTCGCTCACTGAACATTCTTGAACGAGATAGAAATGATATGTAGGCAAACTAGAAAGTTTACGGCGATTAATATTGTAACATTTTTTGGTATTTAAAAAAAGGAACTGCAGTGGCGATTATCTCGAGAGAAGTATTCAGACAAAAATACATACATATTATTTATACCATGAAAACTAACACGTGTCCGGAAATGTTTCCTAAGGGAGCTACGGCCCTCTGAGAATGACGTCTAAAGATATGTTTTACTCATTATCTCAGAGATATTTTGAAACAACTTTATGAGACTTGGTTCCGATTTTGCATTTCTTATGGCTTATTTTTGTATAGTACTAACCAAAACTTTATCAACAGGCCTCTCTTTCTATATTTTTTCACAACGCGCATTACCAAACGAATCATCAATATTTAGTTAAAACTGATTTTCCTTAAACTTCTAAAAATATAAATTAGAAAAAAAGTAGAATCAAAGGGTACTTAACTACCCCTTGTTTCTCCGTCTATGGATAAAATTAATTTTGGTTAGTATTGCAGAACAATACATATTTAAATTTTCTCGGACAAACTTCAGTTAAAACAGAACATGTGGTATATCTATAATACGACGACACCACATTTTTTCTAGAAATATTTGCCAATATTTAAATGACAATTTTCCACATGGGTCTTACAAGTGAATTTTGTGAGAATTTATTTCCTTGAGGGTTCTGAACCTTTCCTTGGCATGGTAAACAGTAAGTATGTAGATGCACGATTTCAATTACCGATGTTAGATAATTAGGCCTAATTAATCGGGCAACTGCCTGAAATTTTCTTTCAAAATTCTTTTTTTGTTTTCTTGTCAGTTTGAATATCATTTAAGGTGGCCATTCCGTAGATAAAGACATCCGATATAGGGAAATATTTATTATTTTCGGCCATAACTTTTTTTTCTTAGTACGTATATTCTAAAATACTATAAGAGTATCTAAGTTGAACCATACCAAGACTATTACTATAAATTTTTACTCAATAAGTTCAGTGGTTTGCAAAATAGCTACATTTAAATTTAAAAATTATGTTAATCTCCCTATTTCGTAGTTTTAAATCCAGCTATTTTGCAAACCACTGAAATTATTGAGTGAAAATCCATAGCAATAGTCTTGTTATGGTTCTACTTAGGTATTCTTATAGTTTTTTTTTTAAATGTACGTACTAAGAAAAAAAGTTATGGGCAAAAATTATAAATATTTCCCTATCGGATGTCTCTTTCTAGGGAATGGCTACCTTAATTCAATATTTACTCTGCAATTAAATATCGTAATCCATTGAGCAAAATAAATAAATAAACATTAGTACAGAACTTACTGCGTTTTAATCTTTATAAAAGTTTGTAGAGTTCCGCTGCAAATTTGCGAATCATTTAGGAATTACATTTGAAAAATGGCCTTGCTCAACAGTGCACACAAAGACAGATTGAATTCCCGACGGTTTCGAGCTTTCGCCTCAGAAATATCGAAACAACACAAGAATAACTAATAAAACATTCCCCGAACTTCTCTGCTTTCTACTAATATTCGATTAGGTAATGGGGTATCCATCAAAATCAGACATAAATTATCCTCAAACTTCTCGACGGGGAAAAAGTTCGCCAGAAGAGAGAATAGCAAATTAATTCCTCTAACACACGTTATCCATCTTGATAAACAAGCTGAAATTTATATTACTTCAACTACTAACTGTTGCCCTATGCGCAAAGCAAACAAACTTTAAACTTGGCATATGAGCTCGAGGAGTAGTTCCCAGGGCACAATAAACTGGACAAAAGCTAAAAAATAACTTCCAGAAACAATTATCTTCTACCATCAAAATGTGCTTAGTTATAGTTATAGATGATATTTCGTATGCTACACTTGGAGTATTTTATTGATTATTATCGTACAGGTTTTACATGCGTACGATAATATACTGCCTCTTAAAAGTACAAACAAAACAGAAAATGTAAAGAAATGATATTGAAACCGAAACCAAGCACATTTAAAATACATGTATGCATATAAAATCATATACAACAAGTTAAAAAATACACGGAAAAATGTCAGATGGTGAATATATTTAAATAGGTTCGGGTTAATTGTGAGTTCATTTGGTATTAATGAGATTTATTACATTTACTTAAAACACTGTACATGACGATTGACTAAGATAAACTGGAAGTACATTGTACAAATATGGTGTCAAATAGCCAGCAATGCGCGGTGATGTGGTAGGTCTAATGTATTTTGGGCATGTCTGAGTGGGCATCCATGAATTTATTAATTGTGTTTTACTACTTTACTATTTAAGTAAGCAAAATATATAATAGACAACAAAAATGAAGGAATCTTCGTTCTTGCATTTTTAGAAATTGATGAACATATTGTCACATGAGCAAACGGAGGAATATTGGTAATGGATGTAATTTATTTTTATCATCTGCTGTTAAACATTGACCCTACCACGATGACAATTTATATTGAAAGAACTAGTGACTTAATTAGCATAATGTTGTCTTGGCATCAAAATCTAGTTTAAGAGGAAATATATGTTTTTGCTCATAACAATAATTTTTTAGACTATTTTTCACATGATCAGTGAATTTTAATTTATTATCTAATATCCAGACGAAGATGTTTGGCACAGACCTCAGTTTCCAAATCTGAACAAGTCAAAGAAGTTGCTAGGTGTGGGTCTTCTTCGTGAAAAGTGATGTGTTTGCATTTATTGGGGTTTAATACCAATGAGTTTTGCTTATGCCAGTTACTAATTTTGACAGGTCAAGTTTCACTATTTTGCGCGTCGATGGTATCATTGACTGAATCAAATTACAGGCTATAAGTATTTTTGCAGATCAGGTACTTACAAATATACCGAAAAGTAGCGGTCCTAGTTCTGAGTCTTGGGGTACTCCGGATATTAAGTCTTTTGGTTCTGAATATATCTGACCAAGTGGGCTGTTTAAGAAAACAATTTTTCTCATCCAGGCTAGGAAGATATTAGAAAGTACAAAATAGTTTAATTTACCAATGGAGACCTCAATGCTGATGAAATCGACAGCTTTAGACGTATACAATAGTATTAAGGACGTATTTTTTTACTGATCTGTAGCGACGAGAATATTATGTACGACTGTTGTCAGTGCAGTGGTGGTACTGTGTTTATTTTGATACCCCGATTGATTATGTTATTTTCCATTACATACATCGCCAATTGTTCATGTAGTGCAGCTACTGCGATCTGTATTGGTTTTAGACCGTTAAAGTTTTCCGGAACCTTCTTTTTTGGTATTGGTTTTACAATAATATTTTCTAAGAGGAATCGCCTCCTCTTAGACTTCCTAACTCGAATGATAATATTTATTGTATGCGTGAGTGGCCGTGAAATAGATGGAAGGCGTAACATTTTTCCCCAAATGCCACCTGATTCCGTAATGTTGGGTTTCTGTTTTTTTTTATATAAATTTTGAACTAATTTCAGACTGAACTAGTATATATTCGAAACATAGCGAATAGGGCGTGTATTCCACTAGTTCCATAAGTACCTTTTACGGTTGGATTTAACCAGTTTATAAACTAGTATTATTGGAGAGACAATTTGTTTTAAAAGTTGTAAAGTGTCTTATGTCCGTTCTTGTAAGGATAATTCACACGCGTCCTTCCATATCCAGACGGGCCAGGCGTTAGCATTTACAAATTGTCGTGAGAAGACAAATACAATTTATTACGTGATGTTCAGTTGTTTTATAGGACTTGTTGTAGGACAATGTTTAAGTTAAAAGTTCCCCGATAAAAAGTCGACTTAATGTATGGCTCGAATTTTTCATATTTTCCCTTAGCGGTCTCTTTGAGCAAAAACCGGCTATGATAAACAGTGTTTTTGTTGGTAGGTACTTTGGTAATTTTGTTTGAGGAACAAGCCAACAAAAGTGATTTGTTTCACGGGGTTGATTTTTTCGGTAAATAAAGAGCTGTCGGATGTTCGGGCGTAAAAAAGTTCCGAAGTCACTTAAAAGTATGTACATTTGTTTGGGGTTTATTGGGAAGAAAAATGTTGTGATAATAAATACGGTAACTCGTGCAATATACCGAGTGTTAGTAAAGCAGGGTTCAGACTTTGTGAAGCGGAAAAAAATCCCTGAATTTTCCAGGTTTTCCATAACCAAAAATATTAATTTTCAGATATTTTTTAGTGAAATGATTTTTCATTTGACATAAAATAATTCCTTGAATTGAATTGGATCAGCGAAAATTCTTAAAAACTCTATGGTTTTCCATATCGAGGCGCAGAATTCCCTGATTTTTTATACAATTTATAAAATTCCCCGATATTTCCAGGTTTTTTTTAAGATTTTTAAATTCCCTGAATTTTTTAGGTTCTCCAGGTTTTCCATACGAGTCTGAACCCTGTAAAGGACACCCAGAAATTATTAAAGTCTGTTCGCTGATGGAGTGTGACGTCACGAACGTCTGAACTAAGATGCCGTAGGCTCGTTGGTGTTTTCGAATGCACAGTGGTGTCGCTTTGTTTTATATTTTCCTTAATTAGATTTATTTAAAGGATATTAAATTATTATCATATATAATACATCTATTGTAAATTTATAGTAATTTAAGTTAAATAAATAAATAAAAAAAAGCAAATTTGACGAAAAAAACATTTGCCCACACCGAGGATCGAACCCGCCATCCCATTGCGCGTCAAATCTTACTATTTTCACGTTGCGGGAGAGATTCTTTTAAGGGTCAAAAACGCGTATAACTCTTCAAGGGATTGAATATTTTTTCTAGAACTATTTGTGGTCGATGGAAAAACTTGTTAGCTTTCATTTGCACCAAACCTCGTGTCCAAAAAGTTGTTAATAAACAAATTAGAGCCTCTCACGCAATATCACTTTTATTTCCGGTTCCGGTTATCCGATCAAGTTCTTTCTGATCTCAAAATTTTACTTTTTCCAATCACTTTCATATGCACAAAACCCCATTTAGATACGTTTACCCAGAGTCGAGATATTCTATTTGTTAATTTGCAACATTAATTTAAACTTTGAATAAACAAAAGCAAAAAGTTGCATTCGTGCAGACTTCTATGGGGGTTATGCCCGACATCAATATTTATCGTTTAAAGTTGGTTTGAAGTCGATCAAACTTTCGAAAAAAAAAGTTATTTGCTAATTAACAAATTATGCCAATTGTTTAAATAATCAAAAACTATTGAAGATATCGGGCCAAAAAAAATATGGTATATTCTTTGGTATAAGAAGCATGTTTGTTGAAAAAAACAATATCTTGATCTTATTAGTTTCGGAGTAATCAATTTGTTAATTAATCAATTTATTTTGGCTATAACAGAGGCTATAACAAATGAACGGGTTGACAAGATGTTTTGCTTGGCACCAAAGGACTCGCGTATTGAAAATATCTTTCGATTGAATTAAGATTTTTTCGGATCCGTCAAACCGTTTTCATTTTATTAAATAGAAACGAAAAAAAGTTTGTATAAACAATTATTTGACCATGAAGCTTGCGCTTTTAATTCAGTAATATTACGGTCCAAATTGCGATATATCCGACAAAATTCATAAAGTTTTGAAAATTGGTGGAAATAATCAGGACAGCATATGTAATAATAAACCGAAAAGTTCCCACCCCTAAATTGTGTGCCTCATCCCCTACGACATAGTATTCACCCCAATTTTCGCTTTTTTTAAATTATCCATGAAATGGTGCATTTTACGACAAAAATGTACAAAAGTGTTCTACAGGAAATTCTCTACAAAAAAGGTTTTTAGACCATTTCTCCTCAAACGAATAGTACGTTGGCAAATCAGGGCCGTAATTAGCGCAATTCATATAATTCGTTATCTATTTACCATCACCGAAATGTTCGGTGTTCCTAAGTAATTTACTTAACAAAGAACGTTTAATTACAGAGCTAGTGAAAAGGTTTAGAACTGAAGGTATAGATGTGTTCGTTGTTGCGGATGACGCCGATTTATTAATAATACAAACTGTTATAGAAAAATGTAAGAATTGCGATACAGCTGTTGTCGTAGGGCAAGATATTGACCTGCTAGTCCTTCTTATTGCACTTTCTCCCTCTGACAAGGACATTAAATTTTTAAAAGAAAAACAGGGTAATACCTGTAAAAGGATTTACAGTTCTCAAGATTTACAATCTGCAACTTTCTTAAAAAATTGCAAATCCGTCATTTTATTTGTACATGCCATCAGCGGTGACACAACCTCGGCGTTTTTTTCCAAAGGGAAAGTGAATGCAATCAATATATTTAATAAAAGAAGTGATTTACAACATATTGTACAAACTTTCAACAATGAGGAAGCTACTCATGAAGAAATTGCAAACATGGGAGAGCGATTTATTTTAGCTTTATACAACTGTACCTCGGCAGAAAAAAGTCTAGATGAATACAGATTTATATCTTTTAACAGACTAGTTGGTAAAGCCAGCAACACTGTTATGTTGTTAAAACTTCCACCAATTTCTGCTGCCGCTCGGCAACACTGTTATCGAGTTTTTCACCAAATTCAAACATGGAAAAACGTGACGCTCAAAGATACCGATTGGGGGTGGAAAAAAGTTGGCGGTATATTAATTTCAATGACTATAAAAGAACCAGCTCCCGAACCTGTTTTAACGCTTATTTCATGTTCATGTAAATTAGGGTGCGAATACAGGTGTAGTTGCAGAAGAGCAGGCTTGCGTTGCTCTACAATGTGTTATCATTGCCATGGACAATCACGCTTGAATGTTGAATCTGTGGAAGACGACCAAGATTTATAATTAACATTTGATAATTAGTGGATTAGGCCTACAGGGAATACCACTTAAAAAAAATGCGCCTCTAGGGTGGTGTGGAAATAAGTACAACACGGTCTTTTTATAGAGGTGAGGGGGTGGAAGTTGTATATTTATTAAAATTGTAAATAAATTTTAGTGCCTACTGCTATTTTAAGCGTTAAACGTTTAACTTTAAGGTAGATCGTACTGTAGAGAGTGCTAGTCGGAACCAACCCTTATGTTTGCGCCATATTTCCCACGTTATTATTAATTTTAGGAAAAAAGTGGTAAAAACCTTTTTGATAGAGAATTTTCCAAGGAACAATTTTGTATACAAGTATTTTTGTCGAAAATTACACCGTTGCCGAGATAATCTAGAAAAACTCAAAATGGGGGTAGAAAGGACGTCCTGGGGGATGAAGCACACTATTTAGGGATGGGAACTTTTTGGTTTAGTAATCCTTATGCTATTCCCAACATACCCACCAATTTTCAAATCTTTATGAATTTTGTCGGAATAAAAACGTAATATTCCTGAACTATTTAGGAAAATTGTTCATAAGAAAATCTTGTTCAGCGGAATTTTCCTATAAGAATCCCTTGCTAACTCAAATACGACCATACGACCATATATCGGCAAAACTAACTGAATTAAAATGGTTAAAAATCGACAGCGTGGTGAAATTTCATTACCTTGTATTCTTACACCGCTTATTTCGTTCCTCGATTCCACTATACCTTCGAGAGAAACTCGTCTTTAGAAGCGCTGCACACAATCGCAATATAAGGCCTCACCATGCCTCATCATTCATCTGCTCTCTATCAACGGTGTTTCACCTATTCGGCGACTACATTATACAATTCCGTAAAACCCAATATGTGCGTAAGTCTTTATGTTTTTCGTAACCAAATGAACCAAATGCTATTATCCCGTCAACTAGAATTACCTCTATACGATATTCATAATACTGTTATATAGTTTTACATATATATGTTATATAGTTCACATGCAATACTATACTCATATGTTAATTATTAGTTATTAGGTTATTAGTAATTCCAAAAATCTTGTTGGACTACTTGTACAATAGGTTAAGTGTAAGAGTAGCCATCTGGATAAACTTCGCCTGTTTTACATATTATATTTAATGTGTAATATATATAAATTGTATATTATGCATTTATCACAATAAAGTCGATATTATTATTATTATTATTATTATTAAATGGTATACAAAGTTGGTAAAATCACCTCTTTTTTACCCCAGGCAGACTCGCCTAAATAGAACGAAACTAAAATGGCCCTCTTAGGCACTAATTAACATAAGTGCACTATACCTGCTATACTCGCCTCTGTAATCGCCAGCCGCATTCGACGACGACACGCGATACGCAAATTGGTTTGCTGTCGAACTATAGAAATGGCGCACGTAGGTCACAACTTGACCAGAAAGATTAAAACTTACGTTACAGATTAGGTTACAAACAATATTTCAATAAAGACCAGGATGTATAAAGCTCTGGACGATATTCCTTACGCTATACTACCGGGATTCTATCAACGAACAGTGACTTTACCTAAAAAACCGCTGCCTAAGGAATCACTACTTCCACATTTAGATTTTCCATCCAAGTTTCTTTAAACTAAAACATCTTTTTTGATACTACATTTTTGCTCTAGTATGTGGACATAATTGCTCATAGAATTTCAATAACGTCGGAGGTGGTGGTGGGGGTGGAAGATGACATAAAAAAAATCGGTAAAGGTATTTACAGAGAACTTTCCTCGTTATTTGTGCATGGCGGTCACTCTAAAGAATTAATAATTACGAAATGACATTGAGAATAATAATCGGAATATAGTTATTGCTATTATTACAAAGAAAACTTGATATACATATAAAATATACAGATTGCTCATCCAACAGCAAAAGTTCAATGCTAAATAGCAGGTGCCACATATGGCAGGCTTGCGCAAATACCTTTACAAATGTCCACCATGACTGAATTATTTCTTGGGATGACCACTCTGTACATTTTTCAATAAAAGTATAATAGGTGCATATGCCAGATATTATTGCCACCTGTCAGATTTTCAATCCCACATTCACGTAATGGAGTGGAAGTATAGTAAAAAGAAAAGTTTCCTTCTATTAGTAGTGGAAAAAAGTTTAAAATTTAAAAATTATAAATATTTTTTAAATAGGTTTAGAATGCTATGAAACACGAAAATTTTAAATTTGAGCAAATAAAAAAAAATCGATCTATTTTAGCGGTAAAAACCTTTTGAAAAATGTTGGTGAAAAAAATTTTTTTTCTCTGAAATAAGTTTAGAATGTCATGAAACGTAAAACTTTTAAATTTGAGCAAAAAAAAAGTTTCTATCTATTCTAGTGTTAATTTTTTTTTCCAAACTGGTAACAAAATGTTGCAAATATTTTTTTTCCGAAATTGGTTTGGAATGTCATGAAACGTGGAAATTTTAAATTTGAGCAAAACAATTTTTTTCGTCTATTCTATAGTAGATTAAAAATGTTTTCAATTTTTTTTTTATTTTTCAAAAACATTTTGAAATTTGTTTGAATAGTTTTAGAATGCCATGGAAACGTGGATAGTTTAAATCTGAACAAAGAAAAACAAATTCTATCTTAGTGGTAAAATTTTTTTAAAATAGTAAAAAAAAAATCTAATTTTTCTTTGAAATAGATTTAGAACGCAATGAAACGTGGAAATTTTAAATTTGATGAAAGGAAAAAAAAAATTCCATCTATTTTAATGGTAAAAAAATTTTTCAAAAATGTTTGTAAAAAAATTTTTCAAAATATATATATTTTTTTAATCAGGCTTAGAATGCCATGAAACGTGGAAATTTTAAATTTGAAGAAAGAAAAAAAAAATTCATTTTAGTAGTAAAAATTTTTCAAAATTTTTTATTTTTTTTAATTAGGCTTAGAATGCCATGAAACGTAAAAATTTTTTCAAAAATGTTGGTGATTTTTTCTGAAATAGGATTAGCGTGTCATGAAACTTGGAAATTTTAAATTTGAGCGAATAAAAACTTTTTTCACTATTTATTCCGTTTAGACGGTCCACCCTGTATATTTTCCAGTGAAAATTTTACCATTTCTTCGCTGACAGTAGGGTCAACTACCTACCAAATTTGACTGCTTTCCGTCAAGTAGTTTTTCTAGTGCACCGACAGACAGACAGACAGACAGACAGACCGACCGACCGACAGACAGACAGACTGACGGAATTGAAAAACCTATATTTTCGTAATCTACGTGATCTGAAACGTCAGAATCCGAAAAAATCTCGGATGGTGATTTTTTCTCGAATACAATACTTCCCTTCGGTATGCGAGGGAAGTAATATACGATGCTTGTTAAATACTTTTGCCCTGTTATAGCGTACTTACTTAATCAAATAAAATAAGTATAATAATGTTCAATTAACAAGACGATGATGAGATATGATTTCATAATTTTTATTTAGTTATTTTCAAAAATTTTCGCAAAAAAATGCAATGAGACAACCAATGAAACTCATCATTACAAATGGGCACGGTTAGAACTGAACGAATGAATTGATGTGATAAATGATGATAAAAGTAAAAGCCAGCGACCACAATTTACGACTCCATCGAGTATTTTTAATTGAGCGTTTACTGGCCATCCATATGTCAGAAAGTTTCAACATAACTGCCGCAAAAGGAAAAACAGCACATCCGCAGTTTGAATTAACTTTGTACTGGCTCTGTCGCATAAATACTTATCAAAAGAGGTTAACGATATCTGGGACAGTTAATTCTTTGGAGAGCACTCGAAATCGTCCAGCTATCTGCACTATTTTGTACTTCTACGACGATAAGACCTATGAGCATGAAACTATACATCTAAATTTTAGATTTCTGAACTTAATGTCTGCCTTAAGTCCAGTTTAATTTGTTCGAATATTTATGAGTGCTTGCTGCTTGTACGACCAGTTTAGTCTTATAATGCATACAAGTAATTATTCTTAACGAAATACGACGTGCTGATTTGCAATGTAAATCGCTATTGGTAAACTCAAACTCCCACTGTAGTCTACAAAGAAACTAAATGTTATTATATTTATACGGTTCCCACGTATTACCGCAACAAATGTCGGGTCTAGTCGAAACTATGGGGACCGTGCAAGGCGGGAGTTATTTATTTATTAGGTATACGAGGTGTTCGCGAGTATGCTCAGTAGGTAACTGCTAAAGTCAACGAGGCCTCTGTTATAACAATAATTATTTATATAGTTATTTATTTCTCAAACAGATAAATCTAATTACAAGAGAAATACAAACTATTATACATTATAATATTCTTTTTAGAGTCGGATACAATTTAAACTGACTTGTGTCATGGCCGCTAAAACGTCTGAACTGAGATTTTATTTGATGCATATGAAATGTCAGTAGTTCTCAAACAGTTATCAGCAATGTTGTCGCTAAATAATTTTAAAAAAATAGGAAAGATATTATCATAAAATGTTAAGATTATTAATTTAGTAACTTCATAATTTTAGTGGAATTCTGATTATACAGTGTCCATAAAGTTGGCTACATATGGGAGAAAATTGTTTTTTTGACATTTCTAAAAAACCTCTATTGGGGGTTCGCATATGCATGTCCAACAACAAAAAATTACATTTTGACACATGTCATGTGATCAACGGTTTGGCAGGACTGTAAAAAATAATTGACCATGGTACCGAAAAGTGGGTCAAATTGTTAAGATATCGAAAGATTTTATGAAGAAAAACTGCATATAGAATACAACAAGGACCCCATACATCAATTTTGAAGCAGATATGAGGAAAATAAAAAAGTGCAAATTTTACCCTACCATTAGTTATTATAAACTCTTGTGTCTATTTCACAAATATTTGATTAGTTTCGACAAAAACTTTATGTATTTTAGTTGAATAAAGGTATTTGCATGTAAAAAAAGAAACGATCCCCCAATGTAGTATTTTTTAGAAATCTCATAATACAAATTTTTCCCATATGTAGCCCAACTTTACGACGGACACTGTAGGTATATAGGTTCGGGCACAAATGAAACTGATAACAAAAAATGAATTGCCCAATTCAGTCAATAACAATGAGTGATCAGAAAAAGAAATCAAAGACTAATATTGCTACAGTCCAGCAAGAGACACGGGAAGGCTTGGGCATTTCTTGCCAGGAAAGGATAGGATCGTAGTATTAGTAAGGGAAACGATGTCAGTAAAAATAAAATATTTCATATAACAAAAAAAATCTGAAATCTCTATGAGAATAACGAAAATGAATTATTTTTCTTTTAGCGGTAATAAATAAAAATTCTGGTTGACATAATAAATATTAAAAAAATTAACAATTTTAAAACAAATAAATTAAAGCAATTCTGAAAGAACAACGCATTGACACGTTTTCATAAACACTAAAACACTACACTTGAACAATGTATCTACTCGACGTACGTTTCACCATTCGTGTATTAATATATAACGTAAGAAAGTAGATTTTATTAGAGATAAACACGCGCTAGCAGTAATAAAAGACACATTTTTGGGAAAAATAAAGTTTTAACAAAACTCGCGGCGCAGTTTAATAAAACAAAAATTTTAGAAGGAAAATTATTAACTTTTAATAATTAATCAAATAAAAAAAGTGGAAGTGCTTGGGGATCGATCCCGCAACAACCACATTTATATTTATTGCTGTTCGAACACCTTACCGATTGAGCTACGCGATCGTGTTTATGTTATTCTAAAACGCCTAATATCTACGTACTAGAAAATTGTAAGACTTAGTGGTTTGACATTGTTCGTTTGACGGATGAATATCCACTATTTACCACTAAAAATAACTTAAATATTTCATATAAAGACGTTTTTCATATTTAGAGTGGTGTTAGTTCACGGAAATAAATAATATTCGTCGTTAAATCACGCAGTTTGAGAATCACCGAGCTTATGACTATGTTTCTCACTCCTCTGTGTACATTTCATATTTCCGTCTCAAAAGAAGTGGGAAAGAATCTTAGTAGACATACATTGACAATGTCTTTAGGCTATGACTTTAAGTTTGTGTGCAAGAGATAGTGAAAACGTATGTGCAATATTAATTCATACATCGGTCTTTTTAAACTTGACCCGACTCTAGCTGTGAAGCTTTATACAGAATAATATTTTAAACTTATATATTTCACAATTTAAATTTTTTAACTTTGGGAGACAAGGAGCTATGAATTAAGCTGAAAAGTAATACATCTAAAATAAAAATAAAGCAATACCATTCAATCTAGGTTTGAAATGAAACAGTTTAATAATTGGTAAAAAATTTTGAGGGGAGAGCAAAATTTAACTCGGACAACATAAATATAATATTTGTGATTTTTAAAATGATGATCAGAGGTGATGGGGGTGTTTGTAATAAGTGGAGGTAGAGCTAGGCAACAGAGCCAGAAAAGGTCTGTTTAAAAAAAAGGCCAATCGAGTTTTTCAGCGGAAATATGTACCTACCCAGTCAGCACACTGACGTCAATTTGCCGTCATCAGACGTCACTTTAAGGTCAGTATCGGTCTACGACGTCATTTTCCAAATAAATGACGTCAAAATTACGTCATATTTTAGTACGTCGCAGAGATGCCATTGGCAGAACGTTGTTATGGCGTCATTCTTGGTTAAGGTTACGTCACACTTTAAAACGTCGCGGAAAGGTTGCAGACAAAACGTTGTTATGACGTCATTTTTGGGTCATTTTCTGACGTCATGCTCTGGATTTAAAAATGACGTCAAAGTTACATCACATTTTAGAACGTCGCAGAGACATCGTCGACAGAACGTTATGACGTCATTTTTGAGTCAGGTTTATGTTTTGGATCGTATAAATACATATAAACGGTCAAATACTTTTTTTATATTTTCATCTTTTATAATAGATACCTTGAATCACAATAACTCCTTGGTTCTTACTCTATCGTGTAAGTCGGTGCCACAGCTACATGCAAAATCTTTACCGTATATATGCCATGTAATTTTTATTCTACCTTTATTAGGTATTTATGACATTTAAATTCAAACTATACTGCGTCTCTATCACAACTGCAGTATACATCTTTATCGCCACCTTATTGGAAATAGGTCCAACAACCAGTAGCTGACCGCTGACCTATATTTCCCTCAACCTTAACATACCTATTATACATTATATGTATTTCAAAGCGAGGGACGAATTAAACAAAAAACGATTATTAAAATGGCAGTCTACCACCACTATAGCAAACATAATTTTCTAATCTTTATCTTTGACCATAATGCAAAATAGGAGTGCTGCTATTTACATTGAATGAAAACTCACTTTTTTCTTTTAAATTTAAAACATCCAGGATATTTTTAAATAATTTTTAACACCCATATGAACATAATATCCATTGCTTAATTGAACAACATTCACTATTCGTACAATGTAAGTAAGCATTTTATAGAAATTTGCCATTGCACATTTCCAAAAAAACAAACACAGTATTTTGCATTTTGTTAAAAAACTAATTAAGTAACAGATTTCATTGCGGTTGGGCCCAAGATATTTTTTTATGTACTTTTATGTTCCCTCCTATTTATAAAACACGCCGTACATCTGTAAGAATAATTGGAATTATTACCACGAACTATTCTTCTCTGTTCCACTCTATAAACGAAGTTACTTAGCCGAGGGCCACGTCTAGATTTGCTTCGTGATTCTTTATTGAAATCATTAATTTATCAGATGGGCCCTCTCTCTGCGCTGTCGGTGATCTAGCTTGCTGCGAACTTGCGGTTATTTATGGGGGCAATCAGTTTTAAGTAACTTTAAGTAATGGTTTAAAATGAGCCGTGCTAACGAGGTGTCATTATCAATGAAATCTCTTTCACTGATCCGCAGGGAAATCTTTAAAATAATTTTCCTTAAAGTCGAAGACTTAATTTTATTTTTTGCTGATTTTCTTGGTACACTATTAATACACTTTTATTACACTCTTCAGATTACAAAACGAAAAGTATATTGCATATGATCGGCACATTTCTAAAACCGGTAATATTGCTCGTAGAGAAAAAAATTTCAAATCACTGTGTTGGTGATTTAATTCTGAACAACTTTCAAGATGTCCGTCCGTCTGTCCGTCACGATAACTTAAGAACGAAAAGTAAGATTGTATTGAAACTTGGGCAGTAAGTTAATGATAGCTAGAGGAAGAACCCTATTGTATTTTTAGCAAAATCGATCAATAACTAAAAGCTACTAATTTTTTAAATTTCAAAAAAAAATGTATGTTGTAATTAAACAAAAAAATGTCTAAAACTAATATTATTTACCAAAAAATACTGCGAAGAGTATCCTATAGAACGTGCAACAATTATACACCAAGTTGAAATTTGTTTTCATTGATCTTTTTTGAGAATTAGGGTTAATAGAGAATTGTCGTATAGTGTAGTATTAGATCAATACAATTACACAGAAAATTTTTTCGCAAATGAAGCTATCAATTAAAGTGTCCCAGTTAAAAGGAGAAACACTAAAAACTCTAGATATTATCTGTAATTATTTATTTGTGGCATATTCAATTTTCTTACTTTTTATTGGGTATTTTTCCACTGAAAAATATGGGCCTAATATCAATAGATTTTTTAGAGATATGGAAATGTTACGTAAAAAAAAATTAGCTCACACCGAAACTACTATTACCTTTTTATGCAAGTGTCGTCAACATGATATCATTCCAAAAGGGTTGCGTTTAAGAGCATCATATGCCAGCAATAGATGCAATAATATCCTAAGAAGAGCCAGTGCTGCATTGGTTCGGGAAAGAGTACAGTTCCATAGGCAAAATAAAACAAACATTGTAAGAGACATTGAAATTATTTTAGAAAATTTATGTCACTGCGTCGAAGAGGATGACTACAACCAAATGTTTAATAGTATCTTACGTACGTACAATATAGTTTTTAATTCGCAAAAGAATAGACATTTAAATAAATTTAGAAATATATATAGACAACATATTAAATTACAAAACTTTCAAAATAATCCTTTAATTGACAAAACTGTCATAAACCTGTCAAATCGATAAATATATATAAACTAAATATATTCGAGAAACTAGTATTAAGTAAAGGCTTGAATTATGCTTTAACACCAAAGGCCATTGCTAAATTTGATATAATAACTGCAATTGAACAGGCTGTACAGAAGCTACCATTAGATGGTGCTAATGAATACTGAATTCGTTCTAAAATTGAATTAGAGAAACAATATAAGACTAAAGATAATTTAACATCCGATGAAAAACGTTCCATTTCATCTCTAAAAAATGATCATAGCATTAAAATTTGACCAGCTTATAAAAGCAATGCCACGGAAATCTTAGATACACCTATATATGATACAAAAATTACGAACTTGATAAATGATGGAAGTTATTCCAAATTAAATAAAGATCCTACAAATTCTTTAGAAAACAAAATATATAGAGTCTTATTTAAACACAAAAACAAATTTACAGATAATATTGAACGAAAGATGTTAACTCCACATCACAGCAAACCTCCTCATTTCTATGGTTTGCCAAAAATTCATAAACCTGACATTCCCTTAAGACCAACTGTGAGTTCAATTAATTCTCCATGTAGTAAACTCTCAAAATATTTATTAAAAATCTCAAATCCATTATCAGGTTCCTCCGAGTCTTATATTAAAAATAGCCAACATTTTTTGGAAAAGCTGTCAGAAAATCATTTTAACAATAATCATCTAATGGTCAGTTTTGATGTAGTAAGACTATTTACAAATGTTCCTGTGGATCAAATATTAATAATAATTAAAAACAAATTGCAACAAGATGGGAATTTGGCGAATAGAACTAACTAGTGTACCAAGAAAATCACTAACTTATTAAACGAGGATAGATGCGTTTCAAATTATTCAATAGATTTTTGTACTAGTTGGTTGCCCATCCTTAGAAACGAAGTAAGTAAAAATAAGATAAATATAATTTAATGTCTCACGTGACTATGGAAACACATAAACAAAGAACTGTCATGGTTGACGGCCAAAAAGTTTTGAAAACGGAAGTAGTTTCTCTTCCGAAACGTTAACTGCCTATAGCTTTCATTTTCATTTTTTGGTTTATAACATTGTTCTAGTTTATATATTTTCAGGTGTGAGACTTTTTGAAACAGTCAAGTATTCAAGAACCAACCTCTGTTTGATCTGTTTGGCGCAGAGGTTTTTTCACTAAAATTTTTAAATATTTTTCAGTGGCAAAACACCCAATAAAAAGTAAAAATTCTACATGGAAACAATTTAAAGCTTTTTGCAAAGACAAGCATTATTCCCTAGAAAAAGATACGACTACGGATGAACTTGCAAATATTTTGACTGACCGGAGTAAACATGAAAAAATCGAATGGAGAAGATTATAAAGAAGCTATCGTTAAAACGATGTGGATGTAACAGCAAAAATCTTCGAGTAACATATTTCAAATAACATAATATGAGCTTTAACCCATTTATTGTTTTAGAATTTAAAATGGAAGGAATATAAAAATGCCAACAGAAAAAGGCTTCAAGCTGTTTAAGAAAAAACGCGAACAATGCCGTTGAAAAAGACCATTTAAATGAAAGGATGCAGGTTTGGGATGAAGTAACGCCTGAAGGGTTAAAGGGAAAAATTTTCCATGCAGCTGCGTTTGAACTTGCATGGGGAGAAGATGCTGTTAAATGTAAAACAGATCACTTCAGATTTGAAAAAAAAAATGATGGAAGTTTAACTAATAGAATAGAATACAATCCTATTTTTTTCAAAGACACAGCAAGGAGGTGAAAACAAGCTCAGCGATCGTAAGTGGCTTACATCTAATTTAGGAAAACCTTCCATCTGTCCGGTAAGTTTATTCAAAAAATTTATGAGAAAACGGTCGAAATCATTAAAACAGCCAGATTATTTTTGACATCTAACTGTACCTATAACCAAGAAAACTCAAGTGGATGGTGCAAAAGGATGCCCGTGGGAGAGAATACTCTTGGAAAATGGACTAAAGAGGTAGCTATAAAAATTGGGCTTGATGTCGAAAACAATAAAATAACAAATCATTCTAACAGGAGCAGTAGTTTTAAATCTTGCTAAATCTGGTATTTAACCTTGCTAAACAAAAGTATTATTTCTTGCTTTATTAAAACAGGGATGTGGTACTCCCACATGCAATGCTTAATTACTCGCAAACAGTGAGCCTAAAAAAAAAAAAAATGGTAGAAACAAAGGTTGTTGATTTTTTAGAACAGAATATGAATCTGTAAAAAAATAGGGGTTTACATATAAAAACCAAAGATAACCTTCGGATGACCTTCAAGTCCTCCAAAGAACTTTAAAAAATATAGCCATTATATCCCACGTTTCAAATGTTGGAACTCTTCACTGAAACATTTTTCTCGAAAACTTTTTATTTTCAAGTTATTCGCGTTTTAAACTAAAATGCCCCACCCCGTATACTTCTGATTATAATAAGCTTCGAAAGCATTACTCGGGTTCATTCAAATTCGAAATAACCTTTCACACCAACTATCTAATTTTTTTTAGAAAATACGCCACAATCTATTCTCACTGCGCATTCATTTAACTCAACTTATTAAATCATTCCCCCTAACCCCAAACTCCCAGCTCCAGATCCCGCTGATTAAAGTCTAAAAAAGTAACTTTATTCCCGAATAATAACAGTAAATATCCAAGGCAAGTCGACACATTTAAACGCGGCAGCAATTCGGTGTATTTCACCACTAAATCTTGTAATCTGTGTTGGTGCACATAACCAGAGCAGTATAGTGCACAGGTAAAGTGTCACCAAACCGAGCCCTCTAAACAATGTATCCTACCATAAATTCGCATAGTGGGCTGGTTAGGAAACAGACGCTGCTACTGTGGAACACAGATCGATAGCCGAAATGGATGCGGTAGAGAGGTTTTCCACCAGCGGTGACAGATTCTAGAGTTTGTTTTTTGGTTGCTAATTCGTTCCGTGCATCGAGATACTGGCGATGGGGGTGCCACAGTGGGTCATTTTCAGGTATTTCTGGTCGAAACTCAAATGAACCGACTTTAACAGATTTCCGAGAAATGAGTAATAAACAAGCTTCTTGGCAAGACCATTATACTAGGGGAACAGAAGACCCCGAACCCTAAACCACAGTAGAGAAATATACTAGAGATGTACCGACTAGGGTTTTTGCCGACTAGTCAGTAGCCGACTAATCGGCTTTTCATAAAGCCGACCAGTCGACCCAGCCGACTAGTTTTAAATGCCAGCAAAATACGCGGCCAATTTCTTCGCGCGCCGACTTCGATAAACTTCACGTGCCATGTCTCGTCACCTGTCGCAGGGCGCTGGCCGACGCGACGGACCTATCAACAGTCACGAACACGTATTTTCTGCTTTGTTGTTTACTTCACTTCACTTAGAACATTGTTTGCTTTGCCGGTTGTTTTAAGGTTAGTTTTTGTGTGTATTGGATTTAATTTTAGCTGCAGAACTATTAGTTATAGATATGTCGAAAACAAGTAAAAAAACGTCACGTGTTTGGTTATTCTTTGATGAAACTAAAGGAGACAATGGCAATAAAGTGAAGTTTGTACCCTTAACTTGCTACTAATTCTCATTAATTTAATGTTTATATAAAATTTTTAAAAACTGAATATTATGCAACTAAAAGTTATCCTTATATATTGATTGATGTTAAGAGTTATAAGAATTGTTGCAAGGAAAGATTACACTAGCCAGCTAGCTCATTAGCTCGGTAGAATTTGGGGGTGGGGAAGGCAGAATTTTAATGTTAAAATAAGTTAGTTTTATGCACTTACCGTTATTTCTTTCTGTGTATGAGGTGACAAAATATGTAATTTTTTTTTTTAGGCGCCAACTACTCTTTACTTTAGTTGTTGCTGAGTATCAAGAGCAGTAGAACATACTCAGAGTGAAGTAATAAGTACTTGAAATAATGTTAGTTATGATTTTAAGTGTCAAATGGATTGTACTAGAGTCCCAAGTAGCATAGATTGAGAATAAAAATCTGATTAAAATTTAAAATCAATTTTATTAGAAATTGATCAAACTGTAATTTTTAACTGTAATAGTTATACTAAAGCTAGAAACAAATATAAAAATATATACACGCACATATATCATTCATATTCGATAACCCTGTGTGTATTAATATACAATGAAATATTTTTCTTTTTTAAAGTTTGGAACCAATTAGAAATTATATTAACAGATGTATGCATATATGCCATATAGCAAAAATCTACCTTAAATCATTCCTAAATAATACTGCTCAGAATTTAACCTTAGAGAAAAAGATACACAGAATAATAATAATTAATTCATAAAACTTGGTGATCACCGAATTTTTTACAGAATATGATTTTACAAGTATTTAATATCTATCATAATAATATAGACTCATATTTTGATTAAAACTGAGCTGAGTAGCGATGGTTAAGATAAACAAATATCATTTAATAATGAGATTTAAATAAAGTGTATGCGAATTAAATAAGGTAAAGCTAAATTTAGAAAAATGTTGTATGTTACTTATCTTCTATAAAAATCCTGATGTAATAGTTTTTACTGGACGACAGTTTCTAATGGTGGTAAACGATTCTGGAGTACTCTGACAGGACGTAATCAGGTTGGCTACATTGACGAGGGAACCATTACAGCGACTTCACTATTTTATACTATTATGACCTTGGAGATACGAAATAATATGGTTAACGAAATCTTTCCATTATAGGTAGAACGGTAACGAACTTCCAGATATTACATCATCCAAACCAGGTTAATTTTTTTTCTTCTAAATATACAACATTTACAGGATATGTTGAAACATCAATTGAGGGTTATCAAATACGAGGTGACTTAAATATAATTATGATTTGGCCTTGCCTAGCAAACCATCCTCAAAAAAAAAATCTTTCTCAAAAAACCTTCCAATGGCCAGGTAATGAGCGAAAAAAAATCCTACCAAGGAAAAAAAAACCGGCATAAATCCGGTTTTCCAAAAATACAGGTACCTACATATTTATATTCCTCCAACCTCTCAGATAAAACTAAACTTCTAATGGTTATATTTTATATGTTAGACATGTGGTCAAGGAGTACGATGCTCGAGTAATTTGACGGGCTGCTTACTGCGTCGTAGTCAGGCAACAAGTGAAGTGCTTCCTCACGCGGAAGTTTTAAAACCGACATATTTGGTGACGTTAATCAAAATAAAAACTAAATTGACATAGTTTTATGATACTCTCTTATACATTAAATGTGGATTTGAGTTACGCATCGGATAAAATTGACATGGTTGACTGGTTTACTTTGTTTAGTTTGAATTAAATCTCTTACAAAGAAACCTTTGATTTTAATATTTACCTTGAAGATATATGACCAGCAATACTATACCATTATATTTATAGTTGTCTATTTTATTACTTGAGCTATATACTTCATTTATTTGAAGTTAAATTTAGTTATTTGCTGAACGAAAGAGAGGATATCGCCCATAAATATGAGCCAATAAGTATTCAAATTTTGGAAACAATAAAAATAGCAATTTGCATGCTACAAGTTTAATCAATGCCAATCGTTAATTTCTCGCGGTGGCCGCGGAAAAGCAGCTAATACCTCAAATATGAACAATCAAATAAAATTGTGGTATGTGATGTATTGTAATACATCACATAGTTACTAATATAGAGTAATGTATACTAGAACAATGTATTTTTTTATTTAGTTTTAATATTTTCTATACTGTGTCTGATCCCTCGAACAATATTAAACTTACTGTTTATTTTGTATCATGTAGTATGTACTATGTAGTGAAATACAGTGTTTTTTGTTTAAATTTTGTTCCAACATTTTACACATGCGTTGCTTTACTTTATTAAAATATTATTAAAAACGCCCTCTTAATTCAGCAAGGTATGTTTTATTTTTTTTCGCCGACTAGTCGCCTAATAGTCACCGACTAGTCGCCGACTACAAAATTGGCCGAATAGTCGGCTTTCCCGACTAGTCGGCCACTAGTCGGTGCATCCCTAAAATATACAGTAGACTCAATCCCTATCTACTCTATGTATAAAAAATGGGACTTGGTTTCGTTTTTTATGCTCTGAACCAAACCAAACCAGACCGAGTGCGCAAGACCACGCGCACCGAGGGGAATGGCGCCAGTTTTAAAATCGAGTAGCGAACACCGGCGCGCGTGAACAATTGACCTTCTATTCGCGCGCTATAATCGAGAACTAATTTGTGTCGTCTGAGTGTAGCCCACGCGTCGATGGCAGGAGTGGGCGGTCATGGACAAAATTGAGGGGAAGGGACCCATCTGTATATTATTAAACTGTGCCTATACCTGCTTCACTTGCGTTTTACGGCTCGAGAACGAAACATGCATTACGTATTGAGATTATGCAGTGAATATTCAGTGTTTTTTTGAACTGCGAATTTTTGGTTTCTTTGTCTTCAATTGAATGAATCGGTAATGTCTGATATAGAACAAGGTAAGAGCTTTATTGTAAGCAGTTAGTTGATTCTGTTTGCCATTGGCACCTAAGTTATAGCCTTTTATCGAGTGAGCGGTTTCTGCCGTAAACTTTGATGAAAATGAAACGTTACGTTTTTGTTACGCTTTATTTCCCTAAGCTTCCGCCTTGTATTTTCTTTATGATATTGAATGCAGTGTTCAATACACATCCTGTGAATTTCAACTGCCTATAGCTGCCTTTTTCGGGTTAAGGCATTTTGAATACGTTGATACAGGCGAAAAACATTAAATTTCAGGTGTAATAATAATTATTATTGATATTGCAGTCACTGATTTCATTCAATTCATAAATTTGTTCACTTATCACGACATCTCTAATGTATACCATCCTTTTCTTTTCAACCCCTATATTAGATAAGTAAGCATATAAAATCGACAAAAATTATAATAACTCCTCTTTTGCATTTATTTTCAGATCCTAGCTCCCATGTCCCATCTTATAAACCGAAGTGTTGGGGTTATTAGGTTGCTTAACCCCGTGTAAAATGTATAAACATTTTACTAGTTTTTAATGTAATTTTCGAAGGACCATGGACTGATTTATGTAAAACAGCAAAGCTTCAACTTAACAAATATATTTACAAACACTTAAATTAAAATAACATAATGGTTGTTAGAATAAGCGATGTGTGCAGCTAGGCTGCTGTGTTGATAATGAATTCTAATTTTACAGTTTTGCAAGGCTAGCCCTTCCTAATTACCCATAGTAAGAACCCAGGCAATAAATAAAAGTTTGTCAACAATAGTTTTAATTTGAAAGGAGACCCTTCTTAGAAGTAGGTAAATTAAATCTTAAGTACGATAATAAACATTGCAATTAAATTAGTTTATGCAGGAAATGGAAAATACAAATTTTAAGATATTATATGTAATACTCAACATGCCGCCCACCTTGAAAGGATCTGCTTTCGAAATAAATATTACTTGATGTTATTAGATACAAAACTAATTCTAGAGTATAAAAATGAAAATTAAATAAAACATGGATATACATGATTAATGAAATATTAAAATAGGATAAATACGATATAAACTTAAATTATAGAGAGTCTATGTCGTTGTCTGGAATCGGTAGCACACACACCTTTGAAATAGGTCGTTTTAGCACTCCTGCGAGCGTTTTAACACTGATAACGCGCACCTTGTCGTCTTTTCCTGGATGAACTTCGACGATTCGTCCTAGTCGCCAATGCAAGGGTGGCAAGTTATCATCCTTTAAAACAACGATTGTGCCATTTTTTAAATTGAGATGCGGAGTAGATCTGGACCTTCATCTTGACTGTAAATTGCTCAGGTACTCGTTGGACCAGCGTTTCCAAAAATGTTGCAACAACTGTTGAATTCGTTGCCATTTTGATAGTCTGTTTTCTCGTACATACGTCAAATCTGGTTCAACCGGGGCCGTGAGTGAATCTCCAATTAGGAAGTGTCCAGGTGTCAATGCAGATAGATCGTTTGGATCATTGGACAGAGGAATCAATGGACGGGAATTTAAACAGGCTTCAATCTGAGTCAATAGTGTGTACATCTGATCATAATTTAACATTGTATTGCCAATAATTCGTTTTAAATGATACTTTACCGATTTTACACCGGCTTCCCAGAGTCCGCCAAAATTTGGAGCACCGGGAGGAACAAAATGCCAATTAATATTTTTTGAACCAAGTGAGCTAATAACATGCGATTTAAAAGTATCAGAATCAAATAATTCTTTTAATGCGTGTAACTCATTGTTTGCTCCAATAAAATTTGTTCCGTTATCAGAATACATGTCTGATATGTTACCTCTGCGAGATATAAATCTCTTCAGCGCGCTCAAGAAAGTATCAGAACTTAAGTCGCAGACTAATTCTAAGTGAATTGCCTTAGTTGATAAACATACAAATAATGATATGTAGGACTTTATTACCCTTGGAGTTCGACCAAAACCGTCTTTAATTAAAATTGGACCTGCGTAATCAACGCCGCAATGCAAAAAGGGGCGAGCTGGTACAATTCTAGCTCTCGGCAGATTACCCATTAATTGTTGGGAAATAATTGGTTTTGTGCGAAAACAGGTTATGCACTTATGTAAAATTTTACGTACTATACTTCGACCAGATATTATCCAATATGTATGTCTCAAACATGCTAAAGTTAATTGAGGACCGCTGTGTAATTGTTTGACATGTTCTTGAATAATGAGAAGTTCAGTTACGAAATGGGTTTTTGGTAAAAGTATTGGGTGTTTTTGATTGTATGAAATAGGTGCATTACTTAAACGTCCACCAACTCTAATCAATTCGTTCTCATCGAGAAAAACATTTAATGTTAACATGTTACTTTCGTTTGAAACATGCCCGTTTCTTTTTAACTGTGTAAGTTCCTTAGTAAAGGATTCATATTGAACGAGTTTTATGATGCGTTTGGTAGCGTTGTTGAGTTCTAAACATGATAAGTAATCCTTTGATTTTTTTACTTTTACTCGACAATTATGTATAAATCGTAAACAGTAGGCAATCACTCTTTGCAACTTTGAGAACGACGAGTATTTAATAAGTACAGGATTCTTATGAACCGTCGCGGTTAGACAAATTTGAGGGCGTTTTTCAGGAATATCCTTTACAGGGGCGTATTTAAATTCAGGATATTGTTGCAAAGATTGCCGTAAAAATACAGGACCGTGCCACCATAATTTTGATATTAATAACTGGTTAGGGGAGAGCCCACGAGAAATGATATCTGCTGGATTATGTTCGGTGGGAATGTGTCTCCATATCGCGGATTTAGACGAATTTTGGATCTCCGAAACTCTATTAGCTATAAAGGTTTTTAATTCGGATGGACAAGTATTTAACCATGATAAAACGATAGTTGAGTCGGACCATACATAAATTTTATTAAATGTCGTGTTTGAAAGTGAAGATATTACCTTTGACAAAAGACGTGTCAGAAACAGAGCTCCGCATAATTCTAATCTTGGTATAGAAATTGTTTTTAATGGGGCAACTCGTGACTTGGCACACAATAATTGGACATAGGTTTCGTTTTTAAGATTTACAGATTTTAAATAGATGCATGCACCATATGCAGAAGTTGACGCATCACAAAACCCGTGAATCTCTATATTAATTGGACTGTCACATAAGACTTGTCTTTGTATTTGGATCTCATTTAGTTTTGGTAATTCATGAATATATTGCAGCCACATTGTGTGTAATTCTGATGGAATGGATTCATCCCAATTGGATTTTAATGACCAAAGTCTCTGTATAATAATCTTATACTTAATTAAAATAGGACCAATCAAACCTAATGGGTCAAATATTTGAGAAATGGTAGATAAAATTATTCTTTTTGTAACCCGCGAATGAGGTATTTCATTATTTAAGGAATATTTAAATGAATCTAATTTGCAATTCCACGTCAAACCTAAAGTTTTTGTGTCGAAATTCTTATCTATGTTAATGTTTATGTTTTGACTTTGACCTTGTATATCGGGTAATAATTGTGTATTATTTGAGGACCATTTTCTTAACTCAAAACCTCCTTTAAGTAAAACTATAATCAGCTGATCGCGAATTTTAGTTAGTTCATCAACCGTGTTAGCACCAGTTAAAAGGTCGTCGACATAAAAATCTCGCGTGATGATTGAATGAGCTAAAGCATAATTTGTTTGCTCATCAGTGGCTAATTGGTGTAAACATCGTATAGCTAAAAACGGTGCTGACGAAGTACCATAAGTGACCGTGGTTAGTCTGTATGTTTCAATTTTTTCCATTGGATTTTCACGCCAGAGAATTCGTTGAAAATCACGGTCTAGTGGATCAACTTGTATTTGACGATACATTTTTGTTATGTCCGCGGTTAAAACATATTTGTGCGACCGAAATCTAAGTAGTATTGAAAATAATTCTTCTTGAATGGTGGGACCTACTAGAAGGTTATTATTTAAACTTACACCTGTCGTAGTTTTCGCAGAACCGTCAAATACTACCCTTAACTTTGTTGTTAAACTGGAATCTTTAATGACCGCATGGTGTGGTAGGTAATAGGAATTAGAAATTTCGGACTCTAAACAATCATAAGAGTTTATAGGTTCCATATGACCTAATGTTATGTATTCTCTCATGAAAGCTGCATATTGACTTTTTAAATCAGGATTTATTGCAAATTTCCTCTCTAATGAATAAAGTCGTTTTAGTGCCATGTTTTTCGACATGCCTAATTTCATTGCATCACTTTTAAACGGTAACCTGACCACAAATCTGCCTTCTTCATTTCTACGATGTGTATGTGTGAAATGATTTTCACATTCTAATTCTGATGACGATAATAATTTTGTGATGGTTTGGCATTCCTCAATTTCCCAAAATTTCGTTAATTTTGCATCAAGCGAATCTAATGATAGAAACGAGACTTTATGATATTTACGATTAATTGGCTCGTACAGTGTACCTCCTAATATCCAACCAAAATGTGTTTTTTGCAAATGAGGGTTGTTTTTTCCAAGTGTAATTTGCCCAATATTTAAAAGTTCGTAAAACAATTCAGCTCCTATTAGCATGTCTACTGGTTGGGATAAATAAAATTTGGGATCGGCAAGTGTTATATTCGGAGGAATTTTTAACATTTCCGGAGAAAATGATATATTGGGAATTTTTTCTGCGATTGATGGTAATACTAAGAAATTTAGTTTGGTTGAATATATGTTGACGCGAGACTTAATTTTTACTACAACGGATTTGTTTATATGGATTGGATTTTGCGTAATGCCAATTATTGTTCCATTATCGTTGCTTGTAGTGTTTAATTTAAGTTTTTTAACCATTTCCTCCGTTATAAAATTTGATTGAGAGCCAACGTCAAGCAATACTCTACATTCATGGATACAATTTTTACTGTCGAATACATGTATTATAGCAGTTGATAACAGGACTTGTGAATGGTTACGAATGCTAGTTAATGCAGACGTTGATGGCTGAGGATGTACCTCACTAGGAGTTAAATCGGGTGGACTCGTTATTACCTCTGTCGAATTATTTGTATTTGTTTTTTCAAAATGTAACAATGTATGATGTTTTTTATTGCAAGTTTTGCATCGTGCAGTGGACTGACAATTATATGAATGGTGATTAGTTTTAAAGCAGTTTGCACATAATTTTAATTCGCGTATTTTATGAAGACGTAACTCTGAATTAATTTTCAAGAAATCTGGGCACTGATATAATAAGTGATTTGATTTACACAGTGCGCAAAATGGTTTGTAAGTTCTCATGTTAGAAACTGTAAGCGATTTATGCATTTTATGATGATTTTGCGGGTAATGATTATTTGGATATTTTGACATTTTATTTGAATTATTTGTTGACAATGTTCTATTACATTCTATGGACTCTAAACATTTATATTTGTTTGTCAGAAACTCTTTAAAATGGATCAGAGTTGGTAGCCCGTTTATTTGAAAAGATTCCCAACTTCGCAACATTTCTACATCAAATTTTGTCGTAATAAAATATATAATTATTAAATCCCAATTATCTGTTTGCACCCCTAATGAATTTAGAGAAGCTAAGTTGGTATCGATAATATCAAGCACCTTCTTAATTGCACTAGCCGAGTGTTTTGTTATGTTTGGAATATTAAATAAAGCATTTATGTGACTTTTGACTAATAAACGATTATCTTCGTAACGACTTTTCAATTTTTCCCATGCGACAGAGTAATTAGCGGCTGTTAATCTCACGGATTGAATCATTTCTGCCGCTTCACCTGTTAAGCAGGAGAGCAAATATTGAAATTTATTAATATCGCTGAGAGAATCGTCATTATTTATTGACGATTGAAATCGATCGCGGAATGAAAGCCATTCTTCATATAAGCCACTAAATTTTGGAAGTTCTAATACTGGTAATCTGACATGTGCACTTCTTTCGCTTTTTATGACAAGTGTTTCTTTATCACTACCTGACTCAATAAATGAAGTAATTTTGCCAACAATTAATGAGTATTCATCCTCAAAAATTTCGCGTTGTTTTAATTCATTGGGATCACTATCAGTTAGGATTTCAATCTCTGACTGGACTTGTTCGAACTCTTCCCACGCATTCTCTACTTTTTGTAAACGTACCTTTAATATGTTAATATTATCTCCGAACACGCGATCTTCGAAAAACTTTGTTAACCTAGTAATTTTTGCCTTAATTTGACCTCTTTTAGTGTTCAAATCTTTTAACTGTGCAGGCTGAGCCATTATGCTATTAATTAATTGGATTTAAAATAATTATTTAATTGGACTGAATTCGTGAATTCGTTTCGTAAAAATGTGGACTTAACGTTAACAAACAATTAAACCAATAACGCACACACTATAACCATCAGATTGACCCCAAAAATTGGACTAGTATAGGTATAGGAATAAGGACTGAAAATTCACTCACCTTGGCGGATTAATCTGATGATGGCGGCTTAGTTCGTTTACAAACGTTGGACTTGGACTCTTGGACTGTTGCAGCTTGCGTTTACAAACGTTGCACTTGGACTCAGGACTCTTGTAATAGGACTCTTGGACTGTTGTAGCTTGCGTTTACATACGTTGGACTTGGACTCGGGACTCTTGGACTGTTGCAGCTTGGATCAATTTCTTTTTATCTTGAAGTAGACCAAATGTTCGACTTCTTTCTATCCGCTCGAAGGCCAAAATGTTGGGGTTATTAGGTTGCTTAACCCCGTGTAAAATGTATAAACATTTTACTAGTTTTTAATGTAATTTTCGAAGGACCATGGACTGATTTATGTAAAACAGCAAAGCTTCAACTTAACAAATATATTTACAAACACTTAAATTAAAATAACATAATGGTTGTTAGAATAAGCGATGTGTGCAGCTAGGCTGCTGTGTTGATAATGAATTCTAATTTTACAGTTTTGCAAGGCTAGCCCTTCCTAATTACCCATAGTAAGAACCCAGGCAATAAATAAAAGTTTGTCAACAATAGTTTTAATTTGAAAGGAGACCCTTCTTAGAAGTAGGTAAATTAAATCTTAAGTACGATAATAAACATTGCAATTAAATTAGTTTATGCAGGAAATGGAAAATACAAATTTTAAGATATTATATGTAATACTCAACACGAAGCGACTTG
Organism: Stenurella melanura; assembly: GCA_963583905.1. Taxonomy (NCBI): domain Eukaryota; kingdom Metazoa; phylum Arthropoda; class Insecta; order Coleoptera; family Cerambycidae; genus Stenurella; species Stenurella melanura. The sequence continues at coordinate 23,945,578 of OY757315.1, forward strand.
ATTTATCCAAGATTTGGAGAGAAAAATCTGAAAAGTTCCAGTGAGAAATGTCAAGAATTGTGACCAACGAGGATTGGTTGCGTATGCTTTTGGTTTCATCGAACCCCCGCCAAGAAGAACAAGATTATCCGGTTCACTGCAAAATATACAGGGACTCAGGGTTCAGACTTTGCGAAGCTGAAAAAATTCACTGAATTTTCCAGGTTTTCTATAACCAAAAATATTAATTTCCATATATTTTTTAGTGAAGTAATTTTTTTATCTGACTTAAAATAATTCCTTGAATTGGATTGAATCAGTGAAAATTCAAGAACTCTATGGTTTTCCATATCCAGACGCAGAATTCCCTGAGTTTTTATACAATTTATAAAATTCCCTGATATTCCCAGGTTTTTTTTAAAGATTTTTAAATTCCCTGAGTTATCCAGGTTCTCCAGGCTTTCCATACGAGTCCGAACCCTTGGTTCCGTCTAAAGGGAATAGATAACGGAATTTTTTTTTTTCATTTAAATTTAATATTTCCATATTTCGTGACATTCTAAGCCTATTTCAATTAAAAAAAAAAAAATTGAAAATTTAAAATAGAAAAAAAATTTGAAATTTTGAAAATATTGTATAAAATGGATGGTAAAAATTTTTTGTTTGCTCAGATTTAAAATTTTCACGTTTCATGACATTCTAAACACATTTAAAAAAATTGTTTTGAAAATAAAAAAAAATTATATTTTTCCCGCTACATAGAATTTTGTTTCAATTTTAAAATGTCCACGTTTCACTACATTCTAAACATATTTCAACAAAAAAAATGTTTTGAAAATAAAAAAAAATTGAAAATTTTATCCCTCACCACTATAGAGTAGATGATGGAAAAAAGTTATCAGGTTTTCTCTGAAATAATAGGGCTAACTACATTGCGATTATAATTCTTATACGTCATTTTCTAATTAATCATTTTTTAGAGTGACCGTCCTCTATAGATAAAGAGGGAAGTTCTGTGTAAATACCTTTACCGATTTTTTGAGGCTGGAAACGTATACACAGACGACAGAAGCCGACTCCTGCCCCAGAAAGGAAAGAGGCTGGCTTTCCCGCATTACAATTTAAGGCATTCAATGTGCAATGAATTTGATTAAACTGAACATAAAATACCTGTTATTTATATTTTGTTGAATTTTTTAAAATCGTTTATCTTTGTTATATTTATAAGTTTGAGAGAGTTATAAGTTCTATTGTTTTTGTTTCTGTTAAGAAACATATTCATTACTTGGTGTGTGTGTGTTAAGGCATTTGAAGGGCGAAGATCTATATACTTTCAGTACAATCCCTGAAACAACTGGCAAAAGAAAAAACAAGGTTATCTTGATGTTGGTGTCGGTGCTGAAGTTCCATTTTTTTGGGCCCGAACAGTTTTGTGGCGTATCCGGGGACACATAAGGGGGCAGATCCCAAAATGGGAAAAGTAACAGAAAGGGTTCTATTGGTGGAATACACCAGGCCAAAGACAAGCTTCTGAAACTCGAAAAATCCGACATAAGGCTGATTACTGGCCTCCTGACAGGCAATTGCCCTTTGAGATATGATCTTAAGAATATGGGCAAGGCAGACAATCATATGTGCAGATACTGTGGATACTGGAATAGAAATACAGGGTGTAATTAGTTTCATGTCATTAAAAAAAAACTGGTGGTAGGGAACGACAAGACAAACAAAAAAACCTTATATAACAAGGGGTCTAAAGCTCACAGTTTTGGAGAGAAAAAAAATAAACAAAAATGTCGCAAATTTTCAATAAAATTTTTTAAGAACTGCTGGAATATTGAGGTAGGTTTAGATCTAGATTTGATCTGAAGAAAACTATACTCTAACTCTCCCTTGTGCAATATTTTAGTTACTGTCGGTGCTTCGTTGTGTACACACGTCCAACCCCGCCGTTCGTTGTTTTTGTTACTTTTGAATTTCGCGTCATTGTGTATTTATAGTTAAGATTTATTTTATTGACTTACCGTTCAAGTTGTCAAATTCTTGATTACGTACAGACACAACTTACTTATTCGTTCTTTTTTGGCTTTTGTACCAAGTTTTTATTTTATTTTTCTTTATTGACAACGTTAGTTGATAGGTTAGTGTTCAGTGTTGAACGAAGTGCGTATGTACTTAATTCGACGTACCGAACTGTGTATTGATACAGATGCAGAGATTTTGAATCATTTAGGTAGGTAGTAAGCTTTTAACCCAGGACACTAATTTATGTTGCAAATGTTAATAAACCACATTTAAATTTTCTAAATTATAAACGATCCAATATTTTCTTCCAAATTAAAAAACACACATGTAAAGAAATGCTCTATTTAAACCTATATGGCCATTATTTGCTTGCAATTGTGCACGAAGAGAGAACGAATTATTTACCTCTTTATACTTGCCTCAGTTCAGTTGAGGCGGTACATCAAAGGCGGTCGATGATCCTTTGACACCGCGTGTGAAGGCCAGCACTTTTTTATGACAATTTAAAAGTTGTATAATTGGGAAGTACAAGTCCATCGACCAAGAAAAGCAGTGGTTCTCAATAGTTGTCTACCATAATATTAAATATGTTAACCCAGATCAGTGTTTTTCTAAGTGCCCCTAGAAGGAAAAGTCATAAAGGTTTTTTGTTTGTCTAGTCGGTCCCCATTACCAGTTTTTTTAATGACATCAAACTGATTACACCCTGTATATAGGAATATATTCTTTGCGAATGCAAGACCTAGAAAAGGTGGAATTAACGCCTGAAGACATAGGGAAAGTAGCCTCCACGAATATCACAAGCTTTGTAAAGAGCTTGGGAGTTCTGGGCAACAACTAATTGTTGGGTAATTCACAAAAGATCTTTTAGGTCGGCGTCTGGAAGGGCTGAAAGAGTCGAGCGACCCCCTACACAATCTACAATCTACTAAAACTAATACATCCGGTCTCGAATCCGGCCAGATCCATTTAAAAATTCCACCGAAACTCGATATCCGGTAAAAGTGGCCGGTTTAGCCAAAGCCAGGGAGGCAGTATATCCTGTGCATCTTGACTTAGTTTTTCTTTAACTTTCATATGAACTGTGAAATGACAAAAGTAGAAGTAGTAATTCAGAATGACAGCTTCTTCCGAGGTAAACGTCAATAACAAAACACGTTAAAGCAGCGCAGCAGCCGTTCATTAAATAGCGATCGCAAAAGAGTGCATCAACTACCCCGACTTTTCATTGTTTGAATAATTTTCAATTGTTCAACAAGAAACGTCCCCCATAATGAATGTGGGCCATTAGAGCCACCGATTAATTCAACTATTTTCCTGCGACCACTGGCGTAACGAGCGCCCAGCCGCGAAACTCACACTCGAGGTCGATGCCGTCGCCACCTAGTGCTTCCTTTTCCAACACGTCGACGGAGTCACCATGAAAAAGTTCGCTTTTGGACACGACGAGAAAAACTTCCATTATATCATCATTTAGTTCCCGCCACCCTCTGTTTTTCTAAGTGATTTTAAGCAATAGAAACTTTGAAAATTCACGTTGATTATTATATAAATGCCCAAAGTAGAAAATAAAGTCGCCCGCGTTCTGGGAACTTAAAATTAAATTATTTTTCTTTGCCTTCGACGCGATTGGATACTCATAAAGTTTGGAAATAATGGATGGCGGCATTAAATACTGCTGGCGCTTATGACTAATAATAATGCAATAAAATATAATTAAGCAATTTAACAGTTTTCACACAGTATATACCTGATCATATTGATAAACTTGGACAGGTGGATGCGGTATACACTTTTCGAAGGCTTTCGACAAAATTGATCATGCTTTATTGTTAAATAAATTACAAAATTTTGGATTTAGCATGCTTCTCACATTCTTTTTGAAATATTATTGATCAGACAGAGAGCAATATGTCTCGCATAATGACTATAGATCTGAGGTTCTTCTAGTTACTTCTAGGGTTCCACAAGGCTCCAATCTTGGACCTCTATATATTCCTACATGACATACCATATCCACCTTCAGCAATAGTAGCCATGTATACAGATGATACCGCAGTCATAACGCAACACGAAGACATGAAGCATACAAGATGTTATTATTATTATATTACTTCAGGGATACTTTAAAAAATGGATCCGTTAAAATGTGAATCGAAAATATTTACACTAAAAAGGCCACGAGCTACCATACCATACGAAGCGTACACGCCCAATTATCACTGTTATATGCTATAATCAATAGAAAATCTTCATTAAATACAGAGTGTACCAAACTATATTTTTAATCAATATTGGTCACTTTTGAATGTCTCAGTTGCCATTTGTTGACTCCCTCCGAATTGTTGAATCATGAGCATCCATCATTCTCATCTATCAGTCCATCTTTAGACCGCTAATAACATACGGTTGTGTAACCTGGGGAACTATCAGCAAGACTAATCTAAAAAAATCGGTAAAGTTATTTACACAGAACTTCCCTCGTTATTTGTGCATGACACTCACTCAAAAAATTATTAATTACGAAATGACATTGGGAATAATATTCGGAATATAATTATTGGTATTATTACAAAGAAAACCTGATAACTTTTGGTGAAAAAAATATACAGAGTGTTCATCCAACAGCAAAAGTTCAATAAACTAAATACCAGGTGCCAAATATGGAAGGCTTGCGCAAATACCTTTATAAATGTCCACCATGACTCAATTATTTCTTGGGATGCCATTATTCAATAAAAGAATATAATAGGATATGCCAAGTATTATTGCCATCTCTCACATTTTCAATCCCACATTCACGTAATGAAGTGGAAGTATAGTAGTGATTAAAATATAGAACAAATTTTCAAAAATGTTTTCTGTCTATTCTAGTGTTAAATTATTTTCCAAATTGGTGAAAATATGTTGCAATTTTTTTTTCCGAAATAGGTTTAGAATGCTATGAAACGTGGAAATTTTAAATTTGAGCAAAAAAATATTTCGTCTATTCTATAATGGTGATAAATAGATTACTAAAACATGTTTTCATTTTTTTTTGTCTAAAACATTTTTAAATTTGTTTTAATAAATTTGGAATGCCGTGGAAACGTGGAAATTTTAAATCGGAAAAAAATTCCATCTATTTGTGGTAAAATTTTTTCAAAAATTTTTAATTTTTTTTTTTAATTTTTCTTTAAATAGATTTAGAACGCTATGAAACGTGGAAATTTTAAATTTTGAGAAAAAAAAATGCATCTATTTTGGTGGTAAAATTTTTTCAAAAATGTTGGTAAAAAATTTTCAATTTTTTTTTTCTTTTAAATAGGTTTAGAATGCCATGAAACGTGGAAATTTTAAATTTGAACAAAGAAAAAAATTTTTTTTAGTGGTAAAATTTTTTTCAAAAATGATTGAAAAAAATTTTCAAAAATTTTTTTTTTCTGAAATAGGTTTAGCGCGTCATGAAACGTGGAAATTTTAAATTTGAACAAAGAAAAAAAATTTTTATAGTGGTAAAATTTTTTTCAAAAATGATTGAAAAAAATTTTCAAAAATTTTTTTTTTCTGAAATAGGTTTAGCGCGTCATGAAACGTGGAAATTTTAAATTTGAGCAAAAAAAAATTTTTTTCACCATTTATTCCGTTTAGACGGTCCACCCTGTATATTTTTCAGTGAAAATTCTACCAGTTCTTCGCTGACAGTAGGGTTAACTACCTACCAAATTTGACTGCTCTCCGTCAAGTAGTTTTTTAGTAAATACACCAACAGACAGACAGACAGACAGACAGACAGACAGACAGACCGACAGACAGACAGACAGACAGACTGACGGAATTGAAAAACCTATATTTTCGTAATCTCCGTATTCTGAAACGTCAGAATCCGTAAAAATCTCGGAGGGTGATTTTTTCTCGAATACAATACTTCCCTTCGGTATGCGAGGGAAGTAAAATCGGTAAAGTTATTTACACAGAACTTCCCTCGTTATTTGTGCATGACACTCACTCAAAAAATTATTAATTACGAAATGACATTGGGAATAATATTCGGAATATAATTATTGGTATTATTACAAAGAAAACCTGATAACTTTTGGTGAAAAAAATATACAGAGTGTTCATCCAACAGCAAAAGTTCAATAAACTAAATACCAGGTGCCAAATATGGAAGGCTTGCGCAAATACCTTTATAAATGTCCACCATGACTCAATTATTTCTTGGGATGCCATTATTCAATAAAAGAATATAATAGGATATGCCAAGTATTATTGCCATCTCTCACATTTTCAATCCCACATTCACGTAATGGAGTGGAAGTATAGTAGTGATTAAAATATAGAACAAATTTTCAAAAATGTTTTCTGTCTATTCTAGTGTTAAATTATTTTCCAAATTGGTGAAAATATGTTGCAATTTTTTTTTTCCGAAATAGGTTTAGAATGCTATGAAACGTGGAAATTTTAAATTTGAGCAAAAAAATATTTCGTCTATTCTATAATGGTGATAAATAGATTACTAAAACATGTTTTCATTTTTTTTTGTCTAAAACATTTTTAAATTTGTTTTAATAAATTTGGAATGCCGTGGAAACGTGGAAATTTTAAATCGGAAAAAAATTCCATCTATTTGTGGTAAAATTTTTTCAAAAATTTTTAATTTTTTTTTTTATTTTTCTTTAAATAGATTTAGAACGCTATGAAACGTGGAAATTTTAAATTTTGAGAAAAAAAAATGCATCTATTTTGGTGGTAAAATTTTTTCAAAAATGTTGGTAAAAAATTTTCAATTTTTTTTTTCTTTTAAATAGGTTTAGAATGCCATGAAACGTGGAAATTTTAAATTTGAACAAAGAAAAAAATTTTTTTTAGTGGTAAAATATTTTTCAAAAATGATTGAAAAAAATTTTCAAAAATTTTTTTTTTCTGAAATAGGTTTAGCGCGTCATGAAACGTGGAAATTTTAAATTTGAGCAAAAAAAAATTTTTTTCACCATTTATTCCGTTTAGACGGTCCACCCTGTATATTTTTCAGTGAAAATTCTACCAGTTCTTCGCTGACAGTAGGGTTAACTACCTACCAAATTTGACTGCTCTCCGTCAAGTAGTTTTTTAGTAAATACACCAACAGACAGACAGACAGACAGACCGACAGACAGACAGACAGACAGACAGACTGACGGAATTGAAAAACCTATATTTTCGTAATCTCCGTATTCTGAAACGTCAGAATCCGTAAAAATCTCGGAGGGTGATTTTTTCTCGAATACAATACTTCCCTTCGGTATGCGAGGGAAGTAAAAAGTGCAAGCTTTTCAAAATAAAATTCTTAAAATTTTTGTGAATGCCCTCTGGTATATGAGTAACTCTCGAATTCACCGCGACCTTGGTGTACCAATGTTATAGGATTTTATTAACAATAGTGCCAAAGATTATTTAAGATAAATGTGACAGTACTGTAAATTTACAACTAGGACAAAAAACTCAACACAACAGATTTAAAAAGAGGCTACCTCAAGAGGTATTAATTTCCAGTAGTGAATTTAACTGAGGACTGCTAAAATATAAGTTATAATATATGTCATATATGGACATCATTGTGAAGACTAAATTATCATAAACTCTATTAAAATTAATCTTAGGCTTAAGCCGGCTCCACACATTAGCTCACATGGCCAGGCCAATGTTTGTCCTAACATTGACTGTTCTTTCACACATCTCAAGTGGGAATTCACATATTGGATACACACTTGTCACATCCTCAGTTGTCAAGTTACTGAGTCAACGTGAAAATGTGGAATGCGCCCCCATGCGTCAGCTACAGAGTCTCTGTTTTTGTGTAGACGGTGGGTAGGTTCCCACATCGCAACTTCTGCTTGATAGAGTGCTAAAAACTCTAAGCTTTGTTCATTAGTCCAGGTCATGATTGTTTGGAATTTTAAAGTGAAACACAGATTGACACATCACTGTTAAAATCAAAGCAAAAACCGTCTCGATTCGTTCAGATTATAAGCACACGGTGTGGCCAATGTGTGGAGAGGGCAAGTGGCCAACGAGGCGGTAATTACAAGAACACAATCCATTGCTCGCGCATGCGCTGCTCTACTCTCTCTATCTTGTTTTTTGAATCAATCATTATATTATAACCTCAAACTCGAATAATTATTGTTATACATATAATAATTCAAATAAATTCTTTATTTGTGTACAACTATTGAAAAGGAGTGGGCACTGTATTCACTTTTTCAAACCAAAGTAATCTGAATAAACATACATGTGATGCATAAAATTAACAATATGCAATAGAATATAAAGGAGATTTATGCATATTTAAGTGCATGGAAGGGTGCAATGTATTCTTCAAATACAATATGGATATAAGAAAGCATCTACAGCAGAGACATGAATTTCACATGAAAGTGGAGAAAAAAACGTTTACTACCTGCATATGTATAATGGTACCTATGCACCCAATGTTAATAACTGAATTTATTGTTAATTTTTTTTATAGAATTTGAGATATGGCTAAAAGTTGAAGAGAAAAATAATGATGTACGATATGTGAAATCTACAGGAAAAAAGCAAAGAGATAATAAAAAAGTTAAAATAATCGCAATACTTAACTTAGCTGATTATTTTAGGAAAAGCGAGAATTAAACCTGATAACAGACAAAAGGGAAATGCAAAAAATCACATTCAAAATAAATAAATTTTGCAATAAATTTTTTGCTTAGATGTGTTCACAGACCTTACAGTAATTGTTTCGGATAGATGAAATTTTCCCAATTATTTTTATGGCAAGGACTCACCGATTTTGCCAAAGTAGTACCATATTGTCCTTGCACTAAAAATTATTTTCATTAGCACAAAATTTCAGGTATCGAAAATGATTACTGTAATGTCTGTGAACACATCATTGCAAAAAATTTCGAAAAAATCCGAAAGTGGGTGTTCTTAAGATTTACCAATTTATTATATGAATAAACATTATTTTCATTATTATTATAAAAATAACAATGTTTTGATTAAATTATTTTAAAAACATGTTTTCTTTATTCTTAGGTAATTTTTTTGTATGATTTTATTTTTTATTAATTGTATACTCTACAGATTTTTATTGAGATTGTTTTGGCTAGAAAAAGTCTTATTGGAGTGAAACAGTACACTCTTTTTCGACTCAAATAAAGAATTTGCTTTATATTCACACAATATTTACTCTAGATTCTAGTTTGAGGTTATATGCACAGATTACTTTACATCATGGATTATTTGATTTGGCATGACAATTGACATTTTAAAGTACGAGGGACGGCGCATGCGTGAAAATGGATTGTGTTCCTGCAATTACCGCCTCGTAGTGGCCAGCGTAAGAGCCAACGTCCACCAGCGCCTACACAAGCGCAAACGCCAACGTCTCCATCCACACGTTGGGCAAGTGACGCTTGCCATATCGTATGGCCAATGTGTGGAGCCGGTTTAAGTCCAATTAAATTTGCATGTTATGTAATGTCTATTTTAAATGTACCATGTATAACATTAATTTGTTGATGTGGTAATTTTAAAATAATAATAAAAAAAGACTAATTGATATTTTAACTACTTAACAAGTTGAAGGTTAAAAATGAACATTTTCCCCCAAACATTTTTATATATTTTTTGCAATTGTGCAATTTGTAATTCTGAGCCATTTTGCCTTGATTAAATTTTTTATAGGTTCTAACCGTTCCCAGTAGGCCATGATCAACGATGTAACTTTTTTTTAGTCAAAAAAAATCAATTTTGTTGATTGCATAAATGACAAAAATGTGTTGCTTTCAAAAAACTGAGAAGGATACGAGGGGATGTAGGCGAGAGGTGAGGCACACTGTATAGTTGACTACATATATTTAATGGGCATAAAAAAGCTATAAAAGCGATAAATCACTGTCTCGTGACCGTAATGGATATCTCACAGAGCCGTACTTAAAATTAAATTAAGTAATACATTATAATTATGATTTACCATTTTCTACAAAAAAATGTTGGAATCTTTTTTACGATTACTACACTTCTAATCCACCACGTGGATGTGGAAGTAATAGAGTGTGCCCCGCTCTCATCTATACTTAAATGGAAAAACCTTGAGGTTATTTATGTGCGTTAAATGTATGTAGTCAACTATATGTATCCAGCGGAATGAAATAAACGAAAAGCGTTCATTGGCATCTAGATTATTTGTTCTGTGATTCTATTTTTCAGTGAGCTACGTTGAGTTTAAAGGCCGGCAATTAAATGAGAAGACATTTACTAATAGAAACAAATTGTTCCCTTGAACGTCGAATAACTGAATGAAAATTTAGAACATGTATATATAGTCTGGAGTATTATATTGAGTTATGTTGTGATGACGTCGGATTTAAATTAGAATCCCGTACAGGCGCGCCAACCCTGTGCCGGGACAAGATTAGCATTCCAAATAAGAAAATAGAAATTATGAAACATTGTCGGGCTATTAATTAAAGAACCGTACTCCAAATGGATATCTCATTAACAGTGAATGTGTTGCTAATTTGTTGGTTTTGTATACAATTAAAGAGATGGCCGAGGCATTGTGAGCGGGTCCCGGTTTCAGACAAAAGGATTTGCTATAATTCTCCTCAGGAAGCTCGCATTCTAATGAAATTCGATGTTTCCCAGCAGACTTAACCTCCAAAGCGCAATATGTTTATATCGGAGGCTTTTTATAGAGTTATTCTCTCCTTTTTGAATATACTTTCGCTGATCCAGTTTTTCAACAAAATATGCGAGTTTACTTTTCTGTAAGGCGCACTATTATTTGGACGCGGATTCTGAGATTTATATTTCCTTCCACTCAGGGTGGGTCTGGATTTCGTAAATAGATACAAAACTTCTTTAAAAAAATGATATTTTCATTTACTGGTTGTACTATGCACTATTAAGTTTTAAAGACCTAACTTAGAATTAGTGAAAGGTCTATTCAGTGGTTATGTTATTAAACCTAGGAAACGTGCCCCAAACAAAGAACAGGGAAACAATTATTTGTTTCAAATTGCACTAAAATTTTTACTCTACGCGAAAGACATAAAAATACCCAATTTTCACCCTTTATTAGGTTCTATGCAGTTACTCCTTTTGAAAAAGCTGAAAAACTCGTAGAACTTATCCAAGGGGGTCCAAAATTATCTCCTGATATTTATTTAAATAAACTTATTTCCGAAAATTAATAAAAAGGGAGATATACCATACCCCTTAAAAGGGTATAATAAATTTCAGTTTTTCTGCAATATCTCTCAAAATATCAAATTCGTATATTTATAGGCCATATGGAAACTAGTTTACATGTTATCAGTCAAAACATATCTTTTGCTTAAGGTGTAGTTTTAGAGGCTGATTGTTAGTATTTCCCTCATCACTTTTAATTTTTTTTTTCTTTCTGAAAATTACTGCAAAACACTAATTTTCAGATCATTGCAAATAAAAGCAATTTGTGCTCAAAAAAACAACGTGCATTTTACACAAAAATAATGCTTTGAAATATTACTTTGACATTTCTGTTATTTTTATTAGACTTTGATTTATTTCTTTGAAATAATTCTAGTTTAACTGTTAATATTATTTAAAAATGGGCGACTACACTTACTCTCAATTAACAGACGTAATTTTTATTTTGAGATAATGTTTTGGTAATGCTGCTAAATGCTATTTGATTGATTGATTGATTGATTTGCCAGCGTAAGGTGGAATTGCTGCCGATTCCGAGCATCCATAGAGATTCGTTTCAACACGCAGCAGCAAGAGCCGCATGACGCATGGGGTGGGAATATAGGATGGGAAGTATAGGTGTTTGCGAGATGCTTTTTTTTCAGTTTCCATGCTTCTCTTAAGTTTCCATCTATCGTCATCTCCTTATATTTCTTCTTCTAAGTTTCCTGTTTCTTCGGTTTCTGAATCTGCCAGCTTTCATTTTTTTGTTTTGTTTTTATTTATTAACGTTCCACAGGTAAATATTCATTTACAGTGGAATTGCTATGAAGGGCCCTATCTCGCGGTAACAAATTTCTTTTTGCGCATTATGAGAAAAAAGAGGTCACCCTGTATGTCGTTTCTTTCCGCCTTCCAAATTAATAATAAAATATTATGTTTTGAATCAATAAATCGAGCTGATAAAAATTAATATGGTAAAGATCAGATAGAAAGATAGAATGGAATAATATCAATTAAATCTGATAGAATAAAATAAATTAATTTATAGCTTATCTGTCTTTTTGCAGCGTCTTGTGATTGCTCTTTTATTTTATTTCCTTTCTTTTTCTTTCTTGGGTTGAGTTGATTTTGTCCACATAAAAACTTTCCACTGTATACAATTACTTTAGGTCACAACACAGCTATATTGCTTTATAAACATATGTGCCTCATTTCGACACTGACTATGCTATTATTTATTACCCATGAACCACTTAAAAAGTATCTTGTTGGGTCGTCTAGGGTGTACATAGGGACACTGCACTTCACTTGAGCTTGTTTGCTTTATTTGATTTAATATTATTAGAAAATTTTGTAATTATTAATTCCAAATGAACTCTGTTTTTCTATTGAGGCACTTCATTTCACGCAGAATTTTTTAATCTACCGGTGGCTGAAATTCTTTCTAGTTTAACGGGGTTCTTACCGCTTTTTACCGCTTTTTAGAGAGCATCTTAAAAACACGTCTATTCAGTTGTAGATTTAAAAAAAAGCTGTACAAAGAGGTACTTTTGTAATGGGACTCAATGTAAGGTTTTCTTAAGGTTACAATCAAAATATCGCGTGACCATTAATGTAATATTTAAAGATAGGTTTGAAAAACTATGTTGATATAAACGCCCTTACCTGTGGCTCTACGGTGTCGTCTTAGTTGCGGACCTCTCATTTGCGTACGTAGTTAAAACGGGTATTTGCGTACAAATGACGCCGATAGAGCGTTTTAAAAATAAATCGCGAAAACGGTGCAAATGCTCCTTGTCTTTCTCGGAAATACCGGTGTCGGGTCACTGCGCCTTGGTGTCATTTGCGCCTGGTTATATTCGAAGAAGTATCATCATAATATTTATCATCAGAAGTGCCCAAAATACAGTTCCTCATCAGTTCCACTATATTTAGCAAATTGTCTTTATTTGGGTGTCAAAAACTTTATTCGAAAAAATCTGAACGAACATACACTTTCTTTCCCAATATTAATCTTCAGGTTAGTATCGTCAGTGAATTAAATTTTCTGTATTTAGCCGAACAAGTAAATAAATAAGTAAATGTTAATGTTATTATGGAGAGAGTACAATATCTGCGGCGTCGATGTTTGGTACTTGTAACGATGGTATTTTTTATGCACAAACATAATTTTACCATAAAATGGGGATGCAGGGTCGCCGCCCCAGTGGGGGGTTGGGAGGCAACGTGTTCCTACGTAAAGATAACATTCACATTTTAACATAAATTGAATTCTCAATAAAAAAAGTTATTTTTTTTTCAAATATAGTATTTTTTTAATTTCCACCCGTTTGAGCAATATCCTATTACTCAAGACCTCTTAATAAACATGCTTATACCATGTGTGCAAAGAAAAGTTAAAAACTAAGAACTACACTGCTGGCCACTCGAACTTAGACATAGAGACTTTTAGGCAAAATTTAAAGTTCAATATTTTCAACAGGAATGCAAATTTTTGAACGCGGCTTGCAAATTTTAAGAGCTAGTTTTTTTCGGATTAAGCTGCATGACGCATATTTATCGTAGGACCATAAGTTTATTATATTTTTTTGGTCGTTGCAATATGGTTCCTTACTAAGGTAACATCAATATCTCTAGACGGTTTTGTCAGTTTTTGGATTAAGACCCTTAGGCCTTGTACACACTACTCAACATAAAATTTGGATACCGAAATCTTTAAAATGCTATAACTTGACATTGGATTGACGGTTCTTGATGATTTTTGCGGATTTGGAATCCTTATTTCACGTAGATTTTCTATGGTCTAAGCATTTTATTTGAGGGTTGAAATTTAAACATTATACCGGGTCGATAATAAACAAAAACGTTGCGACAAGAACAAGTTTATTACATTAAATTCTACAATATACAACATTGCTTAACAACGACCAAAAGTCAATTCTTAAAAAATTTATAATTCTAATTCTGGTAATTTTTAATAACTGAAAAAAAAATTAACTAAAAAATTAAAAATTAATTTAATTTAAACTTAACTTAAAATTAAATTAAAATTACCTAATTAAAATTAGGTACATTAATTAAAAAAAAGAGAAGCTAATATTTTGTTGGTCCTCCTGCTCCGAATATTACTTCCCGACATCGATTTGGTAGAGTATCCACAAGATTATTTATAAAATCTTGTGGAATATTCTCCCATTTTTCACGAAGGAACAACAATAGGTTCCAAAATTTCCTCCTGATAAACAGTAGCATTAATGGTTTGGTTGGTAATGAATAGCTCGGTTTTACCATTTCTTATGATACCTTCCCACACTGTAACACCTCCGCCACCAAATGCTTCTTGAGGGGCCATATTTTCCTCCAAATATCGCTGATTTGGCCTTCTCCAAACTAACATTCGGCCATCGGAGTGAAACAAATTAAATCTTGTTTCGTCAGTAAATAAACAATGGCTCCACTCTGCATTACCCCAATTCGCATGCCAATTTGCCCATGCCCGCCTATTCGCTCTATGGCGTTGTAATAACCGCACACATTTTGCTCTGCGACGGGCTCTATAATTTAAAATGTTTGGCATTATGTTATGTTTAAAAAAAAAAAATCTCACCTCAAGTTGTTTTTATTTAATGTTCTTCTCACTGTTCTGTCCGAAACTCTCACCCCAGTTTGTTGTCTTAAAGAGTCATTTAGTTTTCTAGAGTTCTTTGTTCTATTCCGCATAGTTTCTCTCATTAAAATTCTTTCGGTTCTTTGGTTTATTTTTTTTGTATGTCCACCCCCATGCCCATAATTATGATCACCAGTAGTTTCGACGCGGCGGTTCAAATTATAAATTGTCTTTCGGCTGACATTGTAAATGTGCGCAACTTGTTGTTTTGACATTCCTTCGTTGAGAAGTCGAATGCAATTTTCCCTTTCTGCCGTGGTTAAACGCCTCATATTAATTAAACTTTACAAAATTATAACATTGAAATATGTCAGATTATTTCTAAAATAATGTAAACAGTTTTTAATTCCATAGCAACAAATTTGTTTTTCCAATGCCTACTTTGAAATTGACGCGTCGCGTAGAAATTACACCCGATCATAATTATGGGCATGGGGGTGGACAAAGAACTCTGTAAAACTGAATGATTCTTTGAGACAACAAACTGGGGTGTGAGTTTCGGACAGAACAGTGAGAAGAACATTAAATAAAAACAACTTGAGGTGAGAATTTATTTTTACAAAAACTTAAATAATGCCAAACTTTAGAGCGCGTCGTACCCTACGTTTTTGTTTATTATCGACCAGGTATAATGTGTAAATTTCAACCCTCAAATAAAATGCTTAGACCATAGAAAGCCTACGTGAGATAAGGATTCCAAATCCGCAAAAATCATCAAGAACCGTCAATCCAATGTCAAGTTATAGCATTTTAAAGATTTCGATATCCAAATTTTATGTTGAGTAGTGTGTACAAGGCCTAAGGGCCTTAATCAAAAAACTGACAAAACCGTCTAGAGATATTGATGTTACCTTAGTAAGGAACCATATTGCAACGACCAAAAAAATGTTTTGCGGAAATTTCACTCATACAAACTTTTTGATTTTTTGCATGACTTCATTGATCACCCCGTATATAATAAAGTTATGGTCCTACGATAAATATATGTCATGCAGCTTAATCCGAAAAAAACTAGCTCTTAAAATTTGCAAGTCGCGTTCAAAAATTTGCATTCCTGTTGAAAATATTGAACTTTAAATTTTGCCTAAAAGTCTCTATGTGTAAGTTCGAGTGGCCAGCAGTTTATATAAAGTAATTATTCTTGACTATAACTTTTTTTCTTAGTACCTGTATTTAAAAAAACTAATTAAGTAGAACCATAAATAGACTTTTTCTATGAATTTTCTCTCAATAATTCCAGTCGTTTTCAAAATAATTGGACTACAAAATAGGAAGATTAGCACAATTTTTAAATTTAAATCTAATTTGGAAGCCACTGAAATTATTGAGTGAAAATTCATAGTAAAATAGTTTTGTTATGGTTCTACTTAGGTAGTCTTATAGTTTTTTATAATAGACGTACGTACTAAGAAAAAAAAAGTTATGGCCCAAAATAATAAATATTTTCCTATGAGATGTCTCCTTTTAGGAAATGGCCACCTTAAATCATTCGTAGCAATTTATAACTTATTCTAATTTTTGTACATATGCTAAAGTTTTTAACAATTTTTGGAGATAATATTCTTGTCATTAGATATATAGCCGCAAATGACACACCCCACGTCAAAGGATACTTCGTGAGAGCAAATGTTCCGATTTTTGGAGCAAAGCGCATGTGTCCCCTATTCTCGGACACCACCTACTGACTTTCAACGAACGACCATGACCTACTTCAAAATGTTGCACACAAAACATAATATGTACGCAAATGATAGTAGTTTTTGCACATGAGACGTCCGCAAATAAGGCACAACCGCAAATCAGGTTGTAAATACAAAAACTACGGCTGACTACACTCGTTTAATGACGAATTATAGACTAACTTCGGCAGCATTCGAGTTCATTTGATTTATACGCAAATAATGCTTATTTATCTATGAACGTTTAAAACGCATTTTCCGTCAATTAGAAAAAATACGCAATTTTATTTATGTGCAGGTAAATGAGAGATTTTTCCGAGTGTGGGCAAATTTACTAGCGTAATTTTACTTCTTCAATTTCCGCACATTCATAATTTTTTGAAACAATTTTCCCCACATTCCCCTTTCACCCCGACATTCCGGATAATAGAATTTTATTCGCAATTTTCTGCACTGCGAACCTTTTTCTTGGAAAAAACGTATTAAAAACTAATTAAACGAAAAACTCCTCATAACTCAAACAGTAGGAAACAATTTCCAGTGAAAGGGTTATTTTGTTATTTAGGTTAGAGTTAGAGTATTCCGCTAGCACATGTTTGCTCCGAGGCAATTAAGAATTTTCCGCAGCGCTTTATCCCCATCAATCCCATTTAATAAAGAAATCATCCAGCGGGATTATTTTCCCAGGATGTTGCCTTAAATACACATCATTACTGGCCACGTAAAGGTAATAGTGTAATTACTGGCATAATTGCTAACAGTTTATATCCCTAGATCCCTTAAAGCGTCCTCAAGATGTCCCTCAAGACATTGCTACCCCCATGACTGTGCCTACTTAGTCTTCGCAGTTACCCGGAGGGCGAGGCAAGGGTGGAGAAGAGCGTGGAACAGTGGCGGTTTGTTGCGTCGGGTTACGCACTAAATTGTTTGTAAATTATTAAAGGGGAATATTGTTTGGGTTGCAGCAGCACCGATATAAATAATGTATACAGTTCGCAACTGTACACCAAGCTTATATTTGTATACGGTTTTAATATTCGACGCGTTTCACAAATCAGAGAAAACGAGAGGAATTTCAAAAAATTTTAGAGCACGCTTTTAAAATCCAACTGAAACTATTTGAAAAAAAAAGCACTAAAAATTAGAAAATAATGTTATAACTCTTATATCTTTTACTCTTTTACAACGACTGTGAGACAAATGTGAAGAAATATTGAACACATTTTTATGTTTTAACTATATGAAAACTACTGAACTTGGATATTTTCCTCAAAAATTAAAAACTTCACTAATAATCCCTGTTTTCAAGAAAGGCGAAACCGGTAACATAAAAAACTACAGGCCCATATCACTATTAAGAGTTTTCTCTAAAATTATAGAAAGGGTCATGGTATATAGATTAACATTTTTAGAAAAATACAGTAAGTATATTGACTAAATCTCAACATGGACTTAGTAGTCAGCATTCAACGGAAACAACGGCAGTGGATCTGGTGCAATCGGTGAACAATAAATTAAATAGGAATTAATACGTGATAGGGTTATTTCCTGATTTTCTTTTCAAGTGCGTTTGACACTTTAAACATACAGTTTGTTTCAGATAAGTTAAAAAAAATCGGAATACTTACATGTGAAAATAAATGAGGGCTGATTTCATATTTTTAGTCGGAGGTTCCTTTGTCGGTATTTTTTAATTGATATTAGAAAAAGTACACAATAGTTTTCATGTGCACTTTTTTCTTAAAATGTTTCTTAACTTTTATCCTTATTATTCGATTATTTTCAAAAATTCTTCTTCCTCTATATACCGAGAGCTCACGACACCGAGGGTGAAAGAGCTCTTTGTAAAATCTAATATTTATTTATTAATTTATTCTAAAGTAATGGTAGCCTAAGCGCTGATTGAACGGCGAGCAGTCAGCTCTCATTTTCATAGAAGCGACCTAGTCAGTAGCAGCTGGAAGTTAAGAAAAGAGAAGCGCTCGGTTTGTGGTGCTATAGCAATTATAATTATGCCAATAATAACAAGCTAACCATTATACTCTTTGCCGATTTACTGCACTTTTTATATAATTGTTGCACATTCTATGGGATACTCTTCGCACTTTTTTTTGTAAATAATATTAGTTTTAAACATTTTTAGTTTAATTACAAAACTTTTTTTTTTATTTAAAAAAATCATAACTTTTCATTTATTGATAGATCTTGGTCAAAAACAATAGGGGGCTTCTTCTAGCTAACAGTAACTTACTGTCCAAATATCAATACAATTGGACTTTTCGTTCCTAAGTTATCGTGCTTACAAGAAACGTGACGGACGGACGGACGGACGGACAGACAGACAGACGGACGGACAGACAGACGGACAGACAGATAGGCGGACATACGGACGGACCGACAGGCAGACAGATGGACGGACGTTTTGAAAGTTGTTCAGAATTCGATCACCAACACAGTGATACGAACATTTTTTCTCTACGAGCAATATTACCGGTTTTAGAAATGTGTCGATCGAATGCAATATACTCTTCGTTTTGTATTTGCGAAGAGTATAATAATAACAGTACTAATAATAAAAATTACAACAATTATATGTACAAGAGTTAAAATGAAAATTAATTTTTGCTGTTGTAATGCGATTCTTTCATTTTATAAAATTAGCGTTCCGACGAAAATTATTGGACACTCAATGAATAAGTAGAATTACTACAAAATATACAGGGTGTAATTAGTTTCATGGCATTAAAAAAAAACTGATAATAGGGACCGACTAGATAAACAGAAAACCTGTATGACCTTTTTCTCTAGGGGCACTTTGAAAAAAACTGACCTGGGTTTACATTTTTAATGTTATGGTAGGAAAGATTTGAAAACCACTGTTTCCCAGGGTCAATGGATGTTATAGTTCCGAATATTAGAAATAATAAAAAACTGTAATACTCGACTTGTGTTTCCGTCGGTAGAAGTGTGGCACTTTGATGGGATTATTTGTATCGAACTTTTTATACCACTAATTATGAAAATGTAAATAATTCCTTCTCTTTCGGCACAACGCAAGCAAAGCATGGCCGCAGGGGTTTAAATAAGATTTGTTTACATGTGTTTTTTAATTTGGAACAAAGCTATTGTAGTTTTTATTGTCGTTTATAAGAATTTATAAAATATAAAAGTGGTTTATTACCATTTGTAACATTGTGTTAAAAGCTTAAAAAATTAATAACTGTTTTATGAAATTGGAAAAGGAAAATAGTTGTGTATTTTAAGTTATGAAAAAATCTGATTTTTTTAACGAATTGAGCGCATAATTTTTCCCAATCAGGTATCGAAAAATAAAAATCAAGTCTTTGGTCTCTATGAAAATCAATGTAAACAATAATAAACAGATGAAAACAAGACAACAAATACTATAATAATAAAAATCATACCTTTAAAGCCCAATAGGTACCACCCAATAACTGAACAATTCTTTTGAATTTTTTACAAACATTGTTCGAAATAACCTCCATCTCCACGTATACCCCAATATGCCAGCAGTTCTCAAACTAGGTTATTAAGTATTTTGGAAATTTTTGTTTTTTTTTTTCTCCAAAACTATGAGCTTTAGACCCCATGTTATATAAGGTTTTTTTGTTTGTCTTGTCGTTCCCTACCTCCAGTTTTTTTTAATGACATGAAACTAATTACACCCTGTATATTTATTTATGCAGTTGTGTAGTCGAATAGAATATAAGAGCGCGGTGTCGTATGGTACACAATGAAGAGTCTATGTAGAAGCATTATTATAAGAAGACTTTTTTGTAAATGTTTCGTGCAAAGACGAGACTACCTTCCCCCGTTTTCGAGGGTGCTGATCTCGAGGCAAGTGGTGGGAGAAGTTTTTGATCGCCGCAACTCCCTGAAACGGCCAAAAACCACCCCTTTTATGGATCTTTTTATGTTTTCATATATAAACGGGTCTGGGGAGTAATTTATCGACGAGTTATACTTCAAATAACATGAAAGCAGACCTAGGGGGTTGATCAAACCCTCTCGAGAGGTATAACATCATTTTTTTATTCAAATGATTCGGTTCAAACGCGTACCCCCCCCCCCCCCGTTTTTGGGGTCGCTGATCACAGGAAAAACATTCATCTTTAGGTCCAACCCCTCCTCATCCCTCAAACGGGCAGAAAACACCCATCACTCACTAGAAAGCATGCTATCCAGGATTTACAGGTTTTTCGGCACATGATCGTTATTCCTATGCATCTCTTCAGTTTTCACGGAAGAGACGGCAGCATCAACCTCGAGGGTTGCTTCCATTCTTCCAAGGGGTGTAAAATTCATTAACTATGCTTTGGATCGTCAGGTGCTGATCACGATAAAAGTATTCACCTTTATCTCAGACTCTTCTCAATTCCTATAAATCTATAATGGACGGAAACTTATCCTCATTCACCAGTTATCGCTATACGCTTTATTTTATCGCTATGCGTTTTAACAATAGTCGCCGTTACGCAAGTACCTACTTGGTTGACACTTGTAAGAATTATAAACGAGAAAAAATAATAAGTCCAGGTGCACCGATCGTACGTTCTCGTTACACAGCGCGGCAATTTTTGTTCCTTATCGGATGTCTCATGTCTATTCTCTGCGCATTTTGCGGATCAAGTTACGTCACGGACCTGTACTCGAAGAGATTTTCAAGTCGAAGATTCCCCTGTCTATGTGTTTTGATTTATTTATTCTTCAATACATTCCATTGCGTGCGCTGCACAAGATTCAAATGGAATTAGAAGAGATTTTAATTAATCAGTGACATTTTTGTAAAAATCACTGGATTACTTATGTCAATTCTGTCGGCAACAAAATTGAAATCATTAGGAGACGCTTAAAACTCATAGGTTCTAATTTTCCCCTTTCCAGGCGTAAATCTACCATTGTTAATTGTTTACAAATGTAAATATTTGTTTAATTTATTATTCTAATTGTTTTGCATAATGTACCAGGGTCCTAACAAATCCGTACGTTTTAATTCCCTAAACAAATCAGAATAAAACAAGACAAAATAGCTCGTGTAGTCGTTTTACGGCCCTGTTGGAGAACCCCGGACTAGGTAAGTGGAAAATTCAGCTTTTAGAGTAGTTTTGGCACGAGCACAGGCCACTACGATTAGTGGTTAAGTTAGAGAGCAGATTGTTCGGTAATTCGCTATCAATATTCCATTGGTGGATGCCTAAGTTTCGGGGATAATGCCTTATTTTATAATAGACACTGATAGTTGAGTGTTTTATCTCGGTTAGCCATGCACCGCTGGTCGATGGGCAAAAAGTCGGTTTATGTAAAATAGCCGACGGTTTATTAAACGCTTCGGTGTAGCCACATTTTAAATGCCGAAGTTGGGATAAGTGATTTCGCTATTATCGGGATACTACAACATGTAATAATCATTGAAGTAGAGGGATGTTGGAGATGTAAGGTAATAATGGTATGTCTGTATGCATAACTACGTGGTCGAGAGAAAAGGAAGTACTGGTTCTTTTTTCTAAAAATGGCGATACAATTATTATACTAGGATTATAGGTGTATATCATTTGTCGCGAAATTTAAATTTGTAAATTAAAATTTAAAAATGTGCAGCTACTGGATGCGGTTAGAACCTTAACGCGAAATCCTTATAGTCCAATAATTATAAAGATTTCCTTAACAAAAAATGTTACCTGAGATTTTCCTTCAGCAACTATTAGTGGAGGAATTATACATCACAAAACCACAAAAACCAGTTCTGGGGGTGCCGCGCAACCCCCCAAAAAAACCACCCCTTCTGTGAGAGAAGCCTTATTTTACTGATAACTCGTTAACCGTTGAAGATATAGAAAATTGCTCATCATAAAAAAGAAAGCTGGACTAGTTTCCTAAAAAAAAGTCCCTCTTGTAATTTTCTTGTATATGCCATGATTTTCGAGAAAATCGATATCGAAAAAAATTGCAACATTTGTATTTCTAATGCATACGAATTTTCTTACTTGAAATTTTTTGCCTATAGGAAATGCTGAATTGCTCGAAAACCAAATAAGCCAGGAAAAAATCAAAAATGAGTTTTAAAGGGAATATAAAATACTCTCTTGTGTCTCCAGTTTTGATGGCTATTGATATCTATTAGCATATAAAAACAAACAATACATAATATAGTTACCTCTTGATTTGTTGCACTTTTAACTATTCACAGACCCATAGAAAATAACTGACTTTAATATAAGTTATAAATGCATTATCTTTTAGTTCAAGGTAGTACTTAAATGCAGAAAAAGTTAGGAATAAAAATATTCACATTTACAAATTTACCAGCATGTTGAAATTAACCAAATTTTGGCCAATTTTTTTATTGTTCCCTAAAAATAAAAAAACCCAAACATCTTGAAAATTTAGCTCAAAATTTTTTTTTTAGCTTTAGTAGTTAAAAAATTGCATTAAAAAATATAAAAAAATTAACATGCAGCCTATTTTGGAATTTTTTTGCCTAACTTCAGCATGCTGGTAAATTTGTAAATGTGAATATTTTTATTCCCAACTTTTTCTGCATTGAAGTACTACCTTGAACCAAAAGAATGCATTTATAACTTATATTAAAGTCAGTTGTTTTTTATGGGCCTGTGAATAGTTAAATGTACAAGAAATCAAGAGATAACTATATTATATTGTTATTTTTATCTACTAATAAATATCAATAGCCATTAAAATAGCAACACAAGAGAGTATTTTATATTCCCTTTAAAACCAATTTTGATTTTTCTTCCTAGCTTGTTTGGTTTTCGAGCAATTCCACTTTCTCTATTGCCCCACGCGTAAGAAATTTCAAATAAACGAAAATTCGCACGCATTAAAAATACAAATTTTGCAATTCTTGTGAGTATCGATTTTCTCGACAACCATTGCATATACAAGAAAATTTCAAGAGGACTTTTTTTAGGCAATTAGTCAAGCTTTCTTCTTTATTTTTATTTAATTTTTATTTTTTTTAATTTATTTATTTCTTAATGGCATTAGGTCATTGACCATGCAGCCAGTTACCTAAGTTTTCTTCTTTATGATGAGCAATTTTTTTTATATCTTCAACGGTTAACGAGTTATCAGTTATCAGTTTTTCACCGAAGGGGTGGTTTTTAGGGGAGGTTGCGCGGAACCCCCTGAACTGATTTTTGCGGTTTTGTGATGTTTAATCCTCCCACTAACAGTTACTGAAGGAAAATCTCAGACAACATTTTTTGAGGGCTTCTGGTGTATTTTTTACTTTAGCGACTGAACTATTATCGGAATTCCTTAATTTATTTAATAACCGGGCTTGTTGCCGTTGAGTTGTGCGACATACGCCACCGTTTCGTGTTCCTCCAACAGCTCACAGAACTGTGGGAAAAAACGTGCCCTTTTTTGGACAAAAATCTGACGACAGTAGATATATGAATAAATTCAAATTAAAAAAATGGAAAATGAGTGGCTTTGAGCTACCTAACCTAATAACAGCAGGAGAGATTAGGGTTGAAACTTTTAAAGCTGGTAATTAGGTTAGTCCGAATGCATAGGAATAAAATTATGTGGATAAAAAACTATCCTAATTTTTACCTGTCAATAAAATAATATTTACAAGTCCTAACGCAACTAGTGATGAGATATTATCTATAATTGTTTATTTGTGGCATATTCATATTTTCTTAGTTTTTTCTCGGTTTTTTTTGTTGCGTATTTTGCCACTGAAAAATATTTAAAATTTTTAATGGAAAAACATCTCCGCCAAACGGATCAGACAGAGGTTAGATCTTAATACTTGATTGTTTAAAAAAGTCTCACACCTAAAAATATATAAACTAGAACAATGTTATAAATTAAAAAATGAAAATGAAAGCTATAGGCAGTTAACGTTTCGGAAGAGAATCTACTTCCGTTCTCAAAACCATGACAGTTCTTTGTTTATGTATTTCCATAGTCACGTGAGACATTAAATTATATTTATCTTATTTTTACTGACTTTGTCTCTAAGGATGGGCAACCAACTAGTACAAAAATCTATTGAATAATTTGAAGCGCATCTATTCGCCGAGTCCCATTGGATCCTGTGATTATTATATCACGCGTGTTCACAAATTTTGGATTTTTCAAAATCTGCCCTTCTTGTGATGAGTATTAGGAATATCGTAATTTTGCTATATTAATTTCACTAATGAATGCACTAATTTATTTATTAACTCCATTAACTTTAATAACTTAATTTATCAAGTCAAATTCTAATTAAAGCGGCAGTTGAAACTAATTACTACACAAACAAAGTAATATACAGGGTGTACAAAATATTCTCTTGGGCCTCTTTCTCATAATCCGCTGTAAAAAGCTTTTTCTACCGCGAGACAGGGCTCTTCCTTGCACTTTCACCGTAAATGGATATTTACCTAAGGAACGGTTAATAAATAAAGGCTCCTTGCGGCGAGCTAAAGTAGGCATGTCTTCACAGACAAACGAAATGGACGTTGAAAAAACAGATTTCTGGGATACATGAAACTATATATCGACGCAAGCTGGAGAAAGGAGGTGCACACTGCTGGATTCAGAAACAGAAAACTTAGAAGAAGAATAAATAAACTAAAAAGAAGCATCTCACAAACACCTACACTTCCCATCCTATATCCATGCCTCAAGCGTCATGTGGCGTTCGCTGCTGGCAACAAGCGTGTATTTATAAGTATCTACTTAATTTTTTACTGGATGAGTTGGCATTGTAATACATCTTTATATGACATAAATGACAGAATTGAACAAAAACATAAGTTACCAAACACAAAAAGAAGTAGGAACTGCACCTGGAAGCAAAAACTTAAAATTGGAGATAAGGTTTATATGTTTATTTAATTTTTTCGTGCCATATTCTTCCTGAATATCTTTTGTGCCCATTAACTTTTATCTATAAATTTTTTCGAGCAAGGTTGCCAAAAACTAACATAATTTGTATAAATTAACAATTCCTGGATTTAATCAGATACTAAACTACCAATTTACACTCATTGTATTACTAGGTAATTTCGTTTTTGAAAGGAGGAGGGAGGGTTCCTAAGGCCAGTTTTCGGCCTTTTTCAAGTTTTAACAAAAATAAGTGAATTTGATAATATTGAAAGCACATATTACATATGATGAAATTCTGATCACTAGGGACGCTAAATGCGAAATATGCAATCCATTCGTCGTCACCTTTACAACCTTAAATTTGGCTAGAAACTAGTTGCTAACTAGTAAACCAGACGATTAATAGTGTAAATATTATTGAGTTCAACTTTAGTCCAGTCAAGGAATGTCCCAAAGGGTGGTGCAGAGTGCGTAAGCAGGGACCTAAGAAAGTTGTTCAGGATGCTTAAGGAGTGAACGGTGAGTCGTACTTTCTTCGAATTCGCAACCAACCGTTTTCGAGCTACATGCTACGAAAGTGAAAATTTTCGAAAAACAGATTTTTATGGGGCACCGGCAAGACAGATCTCCCTCAACCAGTACCGCTTCCAGTCGTTCATGAGGCAGCTCGCTCCCACCAACTAAGAGTGCAGCTAAACACCATTCCCGGCGCACCTACCACTAAGTAGAAGACACCTTGGTGCCAATTACAACAAATGATCCACCAGCATCGGAGGTCCTACTGAAAACGATATTTTGCCGCTGCACTAGGGATTGTGGTAGTGGCAAATGTGGATGCCGGAAAACAATGCCGAATTGTTCGGCGGCGTGCTTACACTGCCAAGGGAAATGCTTCAATGGCATGTCTGTTTACGAAGAGGACGACGTAGTGCTCCTTCAGCAAGAACCACCCACCACTGAGGATGGGGATGCCATGGACGAGGAACCCTTGCCAGGAGTCTTACGGCCAAAGAGGATGGAAAACGTGAATCCAGAGAAAGTTTAGAGTTTAACATTGAGAAGTTATTGAGTGAGAACAATGAGAATTATTGAAATCGAATAAAATTACTTACCTTATATGTGACTTTTTTAATCATCTTCAAAATACAATTTTCTATTTTTCTGGTAAAAATCTGTTTTTCGAAAATCTTCACTTTTCCGGAGCGTGTAATTCGAAAACGGATGCGAATTCGAAAAAAGTATATAAAATGAAACTTGCAGAGAATTTCATGAACTTTCATTTGGTATAAGAAAATCTTCCCAGCACCTTCAACCTCGCTTTGAGTAGAGGAGTGGTTGTAAAACATTACTACCGCTTCCTTGATGATTTCTGACTTTAAGTACGATTTTAAGAAGCTCACCTTGCTTTTCCTTAAAGTTGAAGATGTGAGGTAAAAATCTGTTTTTCGAAAATTTTCACTTTCCGGAGCGTGTAGCTCGAAAACGGTTGCGAATTCAAAAAAAAATATATAAAATAAAAGTTGCAGAGAAATTCATGAGCTTTCATTTGGTATCAGAAAATTTTTCCCTACGACGCACCGGTTTTCGAGATATAAGCAAAAAAACCAAAAGTAGGACTCTCTTTGTGTCACCCCTCTCCCCTTCCGGCTCACCTCCTAGACGTCAGGACTTTCAGTATATTCACTCCCTAAGCATCCTGAACAACTTTCTAAAGGAATCGCTTAGGTCCATGCTCACACACTCTACACCTACTTTATTGACGGCAATTTGCGCCATTTTCGAATTGTTGTTAATTAAAAATGCAAAAAGTATGTTTTTGCAACTTGAAACGCTGCCAAAGTGAAGCTAGATAGAGAAAAATTGCTTAGGACAACAATCCGATTCGAGACGAGACGCATCGCAAGATTACTGAATTTTACCTTTCGAAGACGAGCACTTTTCTCTTCACTCATTCCTTACTTTACAATTTTATCAATTTCATGGAATAATAAAAATTATTTTATGAAGTTTATTTATAAAAAACAAGAATCCTTTCTAAAGTTAGTCGCATTTAAAATCACTAATTCGCCTGGTCTACAACCTATGGCACCACCTGCATCCCCCCTGTGACGCACCATTGGAAACAAACACCGCAAGAGCGCCGTAATGAATTTAGGATGTAACAAATAGGTAGTAATTCTCCGCAAATGTACCAGATATAAAATAACGAGAGATTGCAAAATAATTATATAAATTTTACTTGAATGTGACCCGTATTCGGACAGTTTGTATAGCTTTTTAAGATCTATGTCGGTCATTTACTTTGTTAATGGGTTACATATATCTGACGATATAGCAAAATGCGACTTCCTCCGTACCATCTATCGGCGGCGATTCTTTTCGTCGAATAAGTACATAAAATATGAGGTGATAATTTATCAAAATTGCTTAATAGAATCCATGAATAACTCTCCGAGGTTCTTTCGGGGAGCTAGTACATCAAACCGAAATTGCGTTTCGCTAAAATCACACTTTATGTTCTAGAAAATTTCGCCGGAAATGCCCGCCGTATATTAAAAATTTCATGTTATGAAATGTAATGAAATAGTGGAATTTGCGGAATTTCAGCGCAAAGTTTACCCTGGTGATTGTCATGAAATTTACAAGTCTATGTACGACCACAGGCCCGCCGCGTCCATTCACGTGAAACGTTGGTAAATTCTTTTGTAAAGTCGTGTAAAGAAAGTCCTAGTTTATGCACATACCGGGTGTCTCAGAATTTTGGTCAGCAATTCAGATGAAATACATACTGGTCTATATTACAATAACTAGACCAAGAACCGTGGGATTCAAGTACATGAAACCCCACCTCCATGGAGAAAGATCACGAAACTAGGTGATAAAAATAAATACTTTTAGGGGATCCGACAGCCAGCCACAGGGGCTGCGAGCCCTTTAAAATAAAAAAAATTGAAATCATTAGTAACTACTTCCTTGGAGAAAAAGTATGTCGAATTCGGTGACAGACGCGTGTTTCGTGGCTCCTACAGGATCTCGAGATAAATCCGGTTAAAGCGGCAACAAAACGTCAAGATTGTATTGAATTAAAGCGTAAACAATTCAGCATTGATCGATACAAATTAACACGAGTCTGGTTGTTTCATATAGTTGATATTTGATTAAATTATGTTGGTTGAATAAAGCAACACAAAATAGTGTATAGACAACCCGAGAAAGCGTACTGCTTGGCCGTAAAATCTATACCTGGTCCCTTCTTCAAGTGGGTGATATAACATAAGCTAGTCAGATGTGAATGAAACAGATAAGTTTTTGTTTACTTTATTTTAATTCAGTCTAGCTCATTAATGAAGTCTATTTCCTTATTTAAATTGAAAAACTAGAAATTAAAATTGAAAAGATATTTGTTTTTTGGTTTACTAACTCTTGTCACAGGACAGTTTATTACATAACAGAGAAAAAACTTTAGGAAATGAAACAGAAAATATCCTGAATTAGAAGGAGGTAGCTGAAAATAATTACTGTAAATTGAAACCGATTGTATCAAAGAAACGACATATACTCTGGCTAACGAATGTTAGGCGTTGCGTCATCACTGGTACGTCACTTATAAGCATATGGTTCAAGGCGGCCGAGCATGTGAGAGACGCATTTACAGTGCGCGTGCAATAAAGACAGCAGTCGATTGCAATGTCTGTGATATATTCAATGAGTGATGACGCAACGCCTAACATTCGTTAGCCAGAGTATACCTACAGTGTAAACAAACTATCACTTCGGACCTTTTTTCTCATAACGCGCAAAAATATTGTTATCGCGAGATAGGGCCCTTCCCAGCAACTTTTGCCCTAATTCTGGAGCTCATCAGAAAGGCACAAAGCGAAAAAGGTTTCAAAGACAAAAAAATGTCCAAAAGACGAGGTATGTAAATAAATTCATTTTAGGCCTTTGTTCTCATTTTAACTGAATCTTCATAGCCGTAGATGGTTATGTGGATACTGGTTTACTCTGCATAGCCATAGGGGACTGTGTTTATAGTTTGTTCTGCTGTTTGCAAAATCCTATAAAGAATATGTTTCATTACAAATACAAACCCATTTTTAACAAACATATTTTTAAGATAAATGTAGGGGCAGCAACTCTAGGGAATTAGTTTGTTGAATACCATATATTTCTTAGATTTTTAAATGGTGATATGCATTATGATTTTTTCGCAAACACCTTGCATGAAATGATGGCAAACAAAACTTGACAGATCAGTAATATTTCAGGTAGATACTGGCACATTTGATCAATAAATACCAATTGTAATACATTATTTTAAACTACGAGAATATTATCTTGCATATAGTTGCCACGTTTAGAAAAAACTTACTCGCTGATATTAAAACAGTCATGGTTACAAATGGTAGAATTCTTCTTCCACTTAAAAAAGAATCTCTACCATATTTCTTTTAAAACAACTACTTGATTAGTACTGAATTATAAGAAAGCAAATAGGATAATTGTTTTAAAAGAAATATGATTTTGTTGCAATATTCGAAGTAGATCTGTATATACGGAACACGCCCTATTGTGCCCCATTTAAAAATAACCGAACTTAACAAGCTTAACTAAAACATGAATAAAATGACGATGTAAAGTAGACTAAGGAAAGTTATTCTATATCATGAGAAGTGGGTTAAAAGTCCCTAAATTAAAAGTGCGGTGTAATTCCTGACAAAACGGCGTACATTTTTAAAGGACCTCTCCGCGATTTCAACTCTCAAGGATCTGGTTCATTACCCTTTTACTCGATGGTACTTGTCGCTCCCCCTGATCCGACCTACTTTCCCGTTAAAACAAATACGTCATTGTTTTATACCTGCCACTTAAAAATATGGGGAGCGATTTCGATATAGCCTACTTCTTGTGATATCGATTAATATCCTACGCTAGGACTTCATGTCGGTGCCATGTGTGCCGGCTGAACAAAATAATAATAGATGTCTCATGCTCGCGTTATTGTATCTATAATTTGACGTCTCGCGGTTGGACACGAACTTCCGTCAGATTGTTCGGATGAGGAAATAATTGAAAGATTGCATTGTAACGTATACAAATGCCTGACACTTTCACATTTTACTATAGAAAAGCTACAGCCGGTTTACAGACATAGAATCTGCTTCTGTTAGGATTTTGCATTTTTTTTTTTTGCAGAAGTTGGTCTGTGTGTTAACAATGCTCAATTATTTATTGGCGTCTACAAACTGGAAGTTTGGTTTAGTTTTAAATATTTTGCAAAATTATTTCTCTTTTATAAAAAACATACACAGGAGACAACGTGCAATTACCTGACACTTTTTTATCACTTAGGGCCACTATTAATTCTGTTCCTTAGAACATGGCAGATAAGGAAAGTGTGGTGGAAACCTCACTAAATAACTCGAAATGTCTTTTATGGTCGGTGCTAGTATTTGTATCAAGCGAATACTTTTTTATCCGTCCAAGGCTCGGGAATTTTATCTCGTCGCCAGAGACGGCTTTTACATAAGCAATATTATATTGCAAACACCTACTGAAACAGTCAGAGAAACGGCGAAGTGGTGAAATATTCATTATTGCCAGCTACATTTTTTTGGGTAAATTTAACCTAAAAACTGTAATGGGTCCTGCAGAAACTTCATTTCATTATTTATTTTATTTCAAAGTGTTAATACCAATAACCTAGTTTTGTCGGTCATTTGTGAATCGTACTAATAATTACCTAAAAACAGTATACGGCGGTACTTTCATATGTTTTTTTACTAATGCAGTTTTATTATCTCCTTTACTCATACTGTGGCAATTCTTGGCATTTACGTCAACATTTAATAAAAGGAAACGGTAGACCATCCGAGATCGCAGTTACACAGTATCGTAGAGTAAATCTAGGCATACGAATGTGCATGGTGTACAAGTAAGAATGAAGGCCGACCATATCTCAAGAACCCATTATCGCATAAAATTACCTTGAGTAAAGTGACCCTGGAAAATCGCTAGACAATATTTTTGAGTTTCTAAAATGGTCGCTAGGGGGCGTAACAGCCATGGCCGAATAGGAAATTACGTCTTTCTCTGTATTTTGCTCAGTTAAGTGACATTGAAAATATATGCATCATAATCCTAAGACAATTTCGAATCTTTCCCGTTTTCCATTTTTTTGTATCTTCAGAAATAAAGTGGTAGGGAGATGCCAAAAAACGTTTTTTATATGTCGATTACTCCGATTAGCCTTAACGGAATTTAACAAACTTGATCTCATTACAAAGTGCTTTTCTTAGTCTATCGAGCCCGCTTTACGATGTTTTCGTTTGATTATTACCGTCGCCGCCAGGGGGCGTTATTTGACGTCAACAAATATCTCACTTTTTCTAAAAAAAAATTAAATGAAGTGGAACGTTTATTTTTACACGGTAGAATAGAGAGTTAAAATCTTCTTATTATTATTATCCGATCTTGCCGACGAAATTTGCAAAAGTAGCTGTTGAAAAGAAGTAAGCTGTGAAAATGACACAATGAAGAAACAACATATATCAAACATATTAAGTAGAATATATTGTTACGATATTTTGTGTTTATTAAAATGAATGTTTTTGAAATTTTATATTCTTGGGCGCCAGACAAATAGCTTGCTCAGCAATATGTCAATTTATTATGCTACACAAAATAGTAACTTTTTTAGCACGATGTCTAGTCCCTTAAATTGGACAGACAGACTCTCCAGGGCTCAAGTCGGTTCTAAGTTGCTCAGGTTAGCATTGGTGCACACAGTCTGAAATGGTAAATGAAAGCCAGAGTTCAAAATAACAAGAACAAATATTTATTAATAAAACTCCTTCCTGGAAACCTATATTGGAAAAAATACACAAATACATACGTTGTATGACTTAATTACTAAAATAAAATTTATGTGGCCTTTTATTTATGAAATTGCAATTTTTAAGAAAATATTTACCATGGATTTATTGTCGCTGCTCGTTTAGTTCGACATTTCACTCGCACTTGTGGCGCTGCCAACAGTCTTACTTCTTTATATCTGCGATCCCTGGCGAATCGTTGACGTTTGGAGCTTCACTTTAGTGGCCTGTGATGTGAATTCTCCGTTCTTGATTAATTTACTGGACGAAACACTTATTTTTATACCGAAAACACTTTATTTAAAAAGGTAGGTACTGTTACTTTTCGTAGCACTTTTATTTTTTACTTGGGATGATTACCAAATATGAAATACTTTCAATTATAATTTTGTTTACCTTCTCAAAACATTTAAAAATTTAAATTTCAGGAACTTTGTACATTGTATATTATTAATTATAACTTTTTGCTAGATTTGCATTTAAATTATTTGTCTACTCTTATCTTTGAGCACAAACGGCTCTACTTTAACTTTCTTGGCACTTTGGGGTTATTATTTGTTTATTTAATTTTTTTAAGGTTATAATTTTCTGGATCAACAATTCTAGATGTTGTCTCTACGAGCTCTAATGGGTGACTGTTTTAAAAATTCAAGCTTTTTAATTGGCCTAATTTGACGTTTTTGACATGATTAGATTGCTTGATTATTAAAATTATTTTATTGAATTCTGTATTTACACTTATTTTTGTGTAGGAGTTCTAAAGCTGGATTTTACTATTGAATTATTAATCTGCATTAAATTCTGAACATTTCCATATGCCACACTCTATGTTTTATTTTGTATCAAGAAAATTTTCAAAATTGCTGAAATTTATACAATATTTTTCTTAAATTCTATTTTACATGCAATGTTTGGTTTCCAGGTTGTAAACGAGCTTTGTATTACTAATTATACACACAATAAACATTGTTACAAACATTTTAAATTCATATAGATAACATTTTGTGTTCTAGGGGTAGCGGGTACTTTTCAACACTATCTCATACCTCCTAGATGAACAAATTAATGGAGCATAATGCAATGTAAATGAAGTATAGTGAGTCCTGTTTCACTGCAACTATATATTTCATTGGTAAATTTCATTTATATAATGGTTTTCATAATAATCGTTGAGCTACGCTATGGTCATTCTCAAATAACATCGTGGGCCTTACAATAGTCCTTTAAATTATGGGCACACACAAAGTAAGTATAGTTTACATGAGTCTTTCCATATTTTATACCATTTGGAGCTATTACGATGTGCCTTAGTAGTCTATTTTCAATAGACGAGTCTCTATTTTGACATTTAGGTAATATTGTTTTTAAAGTGGAGTACACCTATTGTGTTTGTATTCTAATTATATAATTACTTTTTAAATGATTAAAAGTTCATGTTTACACTAGTTAGGTAGCTTTTAAGTTCTTAATTCAAAATATTTTAACAAAATTTATTTTTATTTTAACCCAGTCGCTGAGCTTTTGCATGGGTCTTCAAGAAGATGAAACTAGAACATGTTTTTGGACACCATGGATGCTTCAGTACTGTTCTGGCTGTATATGGGCGTTTTTACAATCACATTTCTTTATTTAAAAGTCCATTATGATAAGGTAAAATACAATTAATGTTCAAAATCATGTTTTCACAACTTATAATTATACACATATAACTCTAAATACTTGAATCCTGTTACTCTGTTCTCATTTACAGTTCAGGCTTAGTTGTAATTACATTCTGGAGTCTGCTCGATACATCATGCCTCGAGTACTCGTATCTAGTATAATAAATTAATTCGCGTATAGCATTATGTTTAAATTTTTTAATTTTAATTTATTTTTGTTGATATTATTTATACAGTGTCTGTCTGTTCGTGTGGCAAATATCATGTCAATATATTACATAATATAAAAATTAGGTTACGATGCATGTATTTTTAATGCCACTTAACTAAGCAAAATACAGAGAAAAACCTAATTTCCTATTCGGTCATGGCTGTTAGGCCCCTAGCTACCATTTTAGCAATTCGAAAATATTTTCCAGTGATTTTTCAGGGTCACTTTACTTAGGGTAATTTTTCCCTAAACTTGTGCGATGTTTATTTAGTTTTTGAGATATGGCCGGCCTCCATTCTTAGTTGTCCACCCTGTACATATGTATCTACAAACCTAGAGTGAAATTATACAGAGATGGAAGTATACAAAAATGTCTAGTATTTCTCAGGCTGCAGTATACTTGTGGATTCGCGATTTTCTAGAGTCCCTTAAGGAATGCCTAACGCTATTGGAATTTTAAAAAACTGATAGAAAGATCATTCGACACGCTTGCTTATTTCTAATACACTCAATAAAAAAAACTATTAGCCTCAAATTGTCCTTGATATAGTCTGTCACAGGCTCCAGAAAAGCCGGAGTAAAAAGCATGAACTTTATGTCCAGAATCAGCTATGACCGTGTACTATAGAAGACAAAAAACCCCGCTGTGGGTAATCTTGGCGATTGCGCATAAATTGCAAAACTTTTAAAATGTGTTTAGACATTACCAGAAAGTTTTATACAACACAAGCTGATCTTTTTGAGACCCAGTTACGAACATGTAGAAAAATCACAATTATAATCACCAAAGTGCGAGCAATCACTCATTGTTTCCAAAACATTCTCTTGCATACTTTGATATTGAGTAAATTAGGGTTATTAGTGGCACAGTTAAATATTTTCTATTCATGTCTAGATAATAATAGGCGTCAGTATGTGGAAAGCCGTGATTTCAGCTCACTTGATGTCCTGGCCACATTCAGCGTTCCCCAGGGATTCATACTGGGCCCGCTCATGGTTGTTGTCTCTACAAATGATATTCTGACTAATCTGAATGTAGAAAGAGTTTTATATGGTGATGACTTGAAAATCTATTTTGTAACAGAAAGCGAACAAGATTGCTAAAACTTCATCATAATTTAAACATTGTTAATCATTGGTGCCATCAAGTCACTTGCCTCTCAACATGTCTAAACTACTACATGTACTACATTTACTTTTACTAGGTGATTCTTTCGGTTTAGGTCGATTAGTTTTAGAAGGTTTTTATAGGTTTCAACTTAGCTTATTTGTAATTTGTTTAATGTAGTGTAGAATTAACAAGAAACATCGTGGCTAAATGGAGACATCCAAAGCCAGTGAAGTAAGGAAAAACATACTTTTTCTAAAATGCATAATCTTATCGAGTGCAACTACCATATAAATTGTCAAGTGTTGCAGAGGCCTGGTACAGTAAAGGATCTTGGAGTTATCTTTGACATCTGAGTTTTAAGGAGCATATTAATTTCATCAGTTTTAAAAAACATAGGCTTTGTAATACGAAACTGCAAAGGGTTCAACAATATTGATGACATAACATCAATTTCATAAAATTGTTATACCACTTATCTGAACAATCAAAATTAGAATACTGCTCACTCATATGGTCCCCTGTTCCCTCATATACATAAAGTATTTATGTTTTATTGAAGATGGTATAGATAGCTCCTGTTTGTTTTCTTTAGAGCTCAATATCCAACTTTGTCCTTTGTATCAGACTCCACAGACTTGATAAGAGCAGTTTAGTATAGCTATCAGCTCTTGGTTTTCATCGCCAACTAGTTGGAATCCCAGTCTAGCAAGGCCTTCACAATGGCACAGAATATAGACTGAGGTTTCCTCTGCCCCTTGGCATAATCTGCATGTTGCACAATCTACCATTAGACTCAATGTCTATTAATTCGAGAGTGAACGGTTAGAAGACTCACTATTTTTCTAATGGACTTTCTATTTTCGCATAATAGGTTTTCGGTATATTTGGCCGACCGTTTTTTAATGTTATGGGAAACTTTTCCACCATTGAAGAGACTTAGTTTGCACCCCTTTATCAATGGGTGCTCGTATGCATGGCCTAGCCACACCGCCAAAGGGTTGGACGCATATTAGGGCCTTAGACGGGCTTTCTCTAGCCAGCTCATCGGCCTTTTTATTTCCCATTCGGTTATATTACTTCATTCTAATGTTTTTCAACCTGCTGGGTTGTTGAATAAGTAAATAAATATAACATACATTTATCTGCGTTAGAACTTAAAACGGATCCATTAACCCATTAACGCCCAAGATAATTTTTTTTTGAATTTTGCAAAAATATTCGGTATGTTCAAAATACTTCCAAATGACTGTGAAAAATAAAAAAAATATTCATCATGTGGTTTATCAAAAAAGTGGTGATCTATAAATAGATCACTGGGCAGATATAATATATATTTTAATATACAATAATTATTTTATTTTACTTGTTATCTAATAATATTACCATAGAACATCAGTAAAATGTCATTAAATTATAACAATAATGGCAAAATTTAACAGCTATGTTTGGTGGTAAGTTAGGCAATAATTGGCACAAAAAGTAACGTCACATTTTATGCGGTAGCTTTTAGGTCTCTTGCAATCTTTTCTTTGGCATCTTCTCTGACCATCACGATATTGCATAAAATGATTTAGGCCATCGAAACGGACGTCTTCAGGGGCCACTGCTGCTTTGGTTTTCCTTTTAGCAGAGGATATGAGTTTCATATATGGAACTGCAACCGCTCTACGGAATTCTAGACAGCTGATAGCCTCACGACCATGCATGGTGCGGTACAAAATCCAGGCGTTTGTTAGTGCCATATCCAGAATACGAATGAACATTGACCAGAACATTTTTTTTTCACGAATCTGGATTCCATATTTATTAATGAACCAATCATGACGATCGACACCACCCATATATTAATTGAAACACCTAAGTCTGTATCTGTAGACCAGTTCATTCTTTCAGCTGGAACTTCGTGGCATCCAGAAAACAAAAGTATTCCTATAAAATACTTTAGTTCGTCAATTTCTAAACTGAATAAACGCTAAGCGCAACGCAAAGTTTCTTCCTTTATATAATCTACTATATCATTTAAAATAAATTTCTCAAAAATCTTCAATGGGGTGAGGGCTTTATGTTCTTTTATCAGTGCCTCTATTTTATATTTTTCAATAGTAGCAAACTCTGTGTCGGTGAAAGTATACCTGGGATCGCATTTTTTACATTTCGGTAGAAAATTAGAAAGTCTTTGCTTTTTCATACTTTTCTGCTCAGAAATGGCACTTGTATTCTGGTCTTCTGCAATGTCTTCTGTATCTTGATCTTCATGACTGTATTGTATCTCCAACTGACCAGAAACATCTTATACCTCCGCTATGCCCAATTCGTCATTATCCACTTCGTCTTCATCTGTCGCATAATTTGGTTCTAGAGGTAAAACAATAATGTCTACAGTAGCACTATAATCATCAATATGAAAAGTAGGATGATCAATAATTTTTTCTACCTTCTACATAGTCAGTTTCTTTGAATCCATGTTCTCCAAAAAGTTAAATTTTTATTATTATTATTACTATTATTATTCAAACTATCAACATGTTTTAATTTTTTATATTATAATTTTATGGTCATTTTCACTTACAAATGTTTGACTGTATGAACGCAAAATTATATTTTTCACCAATACAACGGAAGGTGATATTTTAGTAAAACTAGCACTAAAAGATTTTATCTCAGACACTGGCTAAAACTGACCAATAATAAACAATGACCTAACAAATCTGATGTGGATAAACTCTCAAAATTACAATTAGATATCATATATGCCCAGTGGTATAAATATAGATCAGCTAAATAAAATTGTTTATAATTATGCTGATAAAGAAAATATTATAAAATGAGTTATAGGATAATAAACTTTTATATTCTAGGGACGCATTATGACATATATAATGTTTCCATATTCATTAGATTTCTGTTTATAAACAAATAAATTTGTTAGTGTGACAATTTTTTTCATGATTTTAAAGAATTTTTTAAAAATACTTCTAATTTGACAAATCATTAGAAAATGGTCTTCTACTATTGTAATAATTCTAGATATCAATTTAAATCACTTTTTAAGAAATTAAATGTGTAATTGTCATGTTAAAAAAAAATGTTTCTTGTGATCTATAAATAGATCACTGGGCGTTAATGGGTTAAGTAAATGATTTTGCACGAGTTATCAGACTGGTTTCTTGCTTTTTTAATGTTTCTGATTATTTAATTTCCCACTACAACTGTCATCAACACTGCTTGCATGTGTATAGTGCAACTGCAACAAAATGTCATTTCTTCTTACTGCGTGACATCGAAAAATTCCATTTTAAAAATGGGTCTTTCCTAATTGTGCTTTCGATTTCAAATTCTACACTAAGCTCACTGTGTTGACCTTTGATACAAGTACAATAGCGCAAGTAAGTTATTAGATTTGACCGAAAAAATGCACCAGCTTCTGATATATTTGATAAACCGGGTGGTGAATTTGGTTTTGAAAATCTGCAAACGCACTAGCAAACTTTTGTTGATTTTCAACGTTGTGGGAATATTAGATGTTTGATTTGTTTTATCGGTTTAGACAACTGCGTCAGCTGCCTCATGACCAAGCGGATATTTTTCGTGTGAAATTAGACGCCTCCCCTCAAGGTCCTCGTTTGTTTTACGTTCATAATAAAAATTTATATTCAAATGCAGTTAGCCGGGCCTTAAAATTTACCTATCAGATGTTTTATGGGATCGTAAATCGTACAATGTAATGTTGCTTTAACGTTTTTTTTTTATAACTTGTTGTAAATTTTCATATTTCTTCTTATCAAGATTTGATTTTGTGGTGACACCAATAAAAGCTGTTATATATGTATACGCTTTTTTACATTAAGTTTAAATTACTTACGCCATAAAAATTTCATAAAACTTTTAAACGAGGGAAATTTCATTATAAAGTTATTTGCACTGCTACAATGTGTCACACTTAGAAGGCCGAGTTAAGTGTTGAACTGTTGAATGGGCATTTTTATATCGCCCCTTAAGAGGTTATTAATTTATCAAAGGATTCTGAGACGTTGGCGGATGCGCGTTTGAACATCGGCTAAAGTGCCGTATAGATAAAAGGATTAGGTGGACAAAACTTTTATTCAATCTCAATTTAAAAGATAAGGTAGGATAGTGCATTTATAATAATAATAATAATTTATTAGTCAGCAGATCTTATACAGATATATGGCAATAGATATATATTTTACAAGTTAAAATGGCTTTAAAAATCTAAGAATAAACAAAAGCATACTTCATTACATACTGACAATAAAATGAGCAGATACAGTACATACATAAAAACACCCAAGTAAAAGCATTACATATTATACTAAATAAAAAAATATATCTGTGGCTTGGTTTTAAAAGAGCCAAAGTCAAAAATTAACAATTTGAGAAAATGATGTTTAAAGTTTTCGTGAAAAATGTCAGCTATTATATCTAAATATTGTCTAAATGTTATGTTATTATATCTGTTAGACTATAGGTTTTTTTTTAACTGATATTGGAAATAGTATATTATTCAACGAGCATATAATGATGGCTATTATTCACGAGGGTGAAGTTTAAATCACCCTCGTGAATAATAGCCATTATATGCGAGTAGAATACTATACTTTGTCCACGACTATTAAATATTTAATATTTATTTTATTCATCATTTCATTTCTTCTATTTAAGAAGAATTCATATATCATCATATATATTTTTTATCTTTCGGGCAACAAGTTTAATGAGGCGATTTCTGCAACTTCCATTATCTCTTGCGGTGTCAATGAAATCTCGATTTCATTGTCAGTATCCATTTACTTAATTATATTACTCTATTTACTAATAAAATAATACAGTTTGTAGGCATGTAGGTATGTGGTTTTAAAAACAATGTTGGGGATTGCCGCGTGTTGCTAATAGATGATGCTTTGAAAGGAACTTACTGATGTGGTTTTTGAATATTCATTAAAGTACCACTTCGGCATGTTGAGTGCTTCCTAGAAAACTTAGAGAGAGACGACATTTGTCTTTTGGTTGCTGCAATTTTGACATTTTAAATTTTTAGTAAAAAGTCACTAATGTCATTTCGTATAAACAACTGACTGTCCTCATTATTCACTGCATTCAGTGAATAATGAAACCATTATTCACTGCAGGGAATAATGGATAGCATTATCCTTGAGGAAACACATACATAATGAGTACATTATTTAATAGTCGTGGACAAAATAGATTATATACGTAAAACGGTTAATAAAATATGTCTTTGCTTAAAACAAAATGGCCTGTATGAAAAAGGTGACAACAAAAATAATTCATTTTAATTTCTTATACTATTATTGAAAAAATGAAACAACTAAATTATTAAAAGTGAATTATTTGTTATTTGTTTGCTTATAGTAATGAAACATATTCTTTATAGGATTTTACAAACAGCGGAAAGAAAAACTATCTATGAGAACTAAAGGAAAAACTATATATAAAATTATTAATGAAATCTTTGCATTTTTTCGATAACCTGACTTCTGGTTATGCTAACAAGTAAGAATGGTTATGAGAACAAAGGCCTGAAATTAATTTATTTACGTACCTTCTCTTTAAATTTTTCTTCATTCTAATGAATTACATTTTCATAAAATCTCATTCAGTTTCTTGGAAATGCTTAAGCCTTTGAAACGTTTTTCGTCCTTATTGTGGACGGAATATGTTTCATAAATTATTAAATATCATCAAAATCATGAAAAATACCTTCATCATCAGCAATAGTGCCAACTGCTGTAGGTGATGTACTTAGAGTCGTAAGAAATACGCTGTAGTACAGTTTGCTACTTTCATCAATATATGGTTGAAGTTCTTTTAAATGGTTTAGCTTGTTTCAAGAATTCCTAATGGTGAATTCGAAATCGGAGTTTCTATAAATGCGAATTTTTTCTCATTAAATCGAGACATTGAAATCCTTCACTACTATCAAACGATGATTTATAATGCATTTGCGACTTGAAATTCTCATTTATTTATGTGACTTTAACATTAGCGTTTTTATTTAAATACAATCCGAACAAATGTATTTCATTGGTACCAATAAGTCATTATAAAGAGACAGTGATATTGGCCCTTTTAGAACCAAGCCACAGAATGAGACACTAGTTGGCATTTAAAAAATCTTCAACTGAATAAAATATATTTTCAATCAAGTACTTTTTGATGTTTGTTTTGAATTTATTGACTGACAGTGTTCTAAATTCATTTGGTAAATGACTATACAGGGTGTTGCATCATGAGAGGGACATAGCTTAATAGGAGGTAGAGAACATCAGTGGTAACCGGAACCTCCCATAGAAATGTTTCATTGGGCCTTCACTACGAAATTACAGGGTGTTAAATAATTTTTGGCCAAACCTGTTTTTTGTCATAACTTTGACAGGAAATGAAATAACGGATTCATATTTGGTACGGCTAATGTACAAACGAGCCCCAAGAGGTACATGTATAAAAAAATATATATCCAGGTCCGGACTCACTATAATTTATGTTTCTTCTTTGCATCAATAAAACATCACCCTGTATATATTTTTTTGAAATTTCGATACGATATTCGAAAAGAGCAAGAAAAAACAAACAAAATGGCCTATTTCATTTTTTTGTTACACCTTCGTGGTTATTTAAACACGTTGTTAAATGTGCAAGAAAATGGATTACAGAACCCTATTAAATGAGAGGCACGTGAAATAAATAGTTTTATAACTAAAATTTGCAAAAATTCTATTGAGCCTAGGTGGTCTGGGTGAATCCTAATTCTGGCACGTTTTAAAGGTCCATTTTGGTAAAAAACTGTGGTCCTAATAAGTAATCGGGTATGAAATAACAAAATTTTTAATCAATCACAGTAGGCTTGTTCAAAGTGACAGATAATAAAAAGAAATCTCCTAAACAGTTGAATAATTGTTTGTTAGTAATTTAATGTGTCAATAATCCGCATTTAGTTAGTGAAAACTTGTGAAAATATTTTAACTACGCCAGTAAAATTTACAAACGGGGAATATGCTGACATAATATTTATCTATGGTTTCTGTAATGGAAATGGTAGGTCGGCGGAAAGAGAATATCGGCTGCGTTTTCCTGGTCGTCGATGCCCTAATCATAAAACCTTTAGTACGGTGTTCCAGTATGCAAGACAACACGGAAAGTTTCCTACTTCTGCAGTTGTGGAGCGTGTTTTACAACAAGGTGTGCAGGAACAAAGCAATATTATAAACGTAGTTCAAGAAAACCCAAATATGAGCACTAGACGAATCAGTTTGGCAACTGGTATTCCTCATTGGCGAGTATGGAGAACCCTAAAAAGAGAACGTTACCATTCATATCATATGCAGCAGGTACAGCGTCTTCAACAAGGCGACGATATCCCCCGCCTGGCATTTTGTCGTTGGTTGTCTAATCATCGCCCAGTCATTTACAGAACCTTATTTACGGATGAGGCACAATTTACAAGGGATGGAGTAAACAATTCACGAAATAATGATAAATGGGCACAGGAAAACCCACATGCGGTACGTCAACGCCGTTTGCAACACAGGTTTTCTGTAAATGTTTGGGTCGGACTTGTGAATAGACATTTGATAGGGCCACATTTTTTTGAAGAAAGATTGAATGGTGAAATTTACTTTGATTTTCTTCAAAACATTTTACCGAATATGTTAGAAAATATCGGTATAAGAGGCATGTTGTTTCAGCATGATGGGGCCCCACCACATTTTAACCTTCAAGTAAGAGAACACTTAAACAATGTGTATCCTAATAGATGGATTGGACGCGGGGGTCCACATGAATGGCCACCAAGATCTCCTGATTGTAACCCTTGTGATTACTTTTTATGGGGCCACTTAAAAAACGAGGTTTATAGCATTAAAATTGAAAGTAGACAACATTTAATCCAGCGCATCGTTACAACCTGCGACGAAATACGGAATAATCCAGAAATGATACGTCGAGCAATTGGTGACCTTTCTAAACGCGCAAGAAAATGCACAGAATTTGGGGGAGGACATTTTGAAAATTTACTTTAGTGTCAATTACGTTTTATTTTTAAACACATTTAGTTATTGTTTTGTTATTTATTGTTAATTGAATGGAAAATATTTTATTTATTTAGATTTTAGTTTGTTCTCTTCCAATTTTTATTAAGTATAAAATGTTGATGATTTTCTTGATCAAAGTAACTGGTTGCTTAGGCCTAAATGGTTTAAATTATCTGTCACTTTTATTCTTTGAACAAGCCTACTGTGATTGATTAAAAATTTTGTTATTTCACACCCGATTACTTATTAGGACCACAGTTTTTTACCAAAATGGACCTTTAAAACGTGCCGGAATTAGGATTCACCCAGACCACCTAGGCTCAATAGAATTTTTGCAAATTTTAGTTATAAAACTATTTATTTCACGTGCCTGTCATTTAATAGGGTTCTGTAATCCATTTTCTTGCACATTTAACAACGTATTTAAATAACCACGAAGGTGTAACAAAAAAATGAAATAGGCCATTTTGTTTGTTTTTTCTTGCTCTTTTCGAATATCGTATCGAAATTTCAAAAAAATATATACAGGGTGATGTTTTATTGATGCAAAGAAGAAATATAAATTATAGTGAGTCCGGACCTGGATATATTTTTTTTATACATGTACCTCTTGGGGCTCGTTTGTACATTAGCCGTACCAAATATGAATCCGTTATTTCATTTCCTGTCAAAGTTATGACAAAAAACAGGTTTGGCCAAAAATTATTTAACACCCTGTAATTTCGTAGTGAAGGCCCAATGAGACATTTCTATGGGAGGTTCCGGTTACCACTGATGTTCTCTACCTCCTATTAAGCTATGTCCCTCTCATGATGCAACACCCTGTATATTTGAATACTATTATATTTTGGACATTTTTTATAGAAGGCTGTTTTATGGTTGAGGATCTTTAAGGTTTGTACGTTTCTAGTTTTATGTTCATGAGTATGATCCAGGGGTACAAAACTTTTATATTTGTATGTGTGTATATTAAAATCTGATAACTATACAGACACGGTAACGTTAATAAATGTTCTGTTTTAAATATTTCTTTATAGTATACTCGTACATCTATTGCAAACATAATCCACATTGCCGTATTGTTCTATATTTATTTATTTTTTTGATACACTCTCCAGCAGGTAAAACCCAATGAATAGGAAATACATGCTAATTCAAACAGCAAACTGTGAATAATAAAAAGTTATACAGGTTGATTAAAATTGGATGCTCAACAATATGGCATAAAAATCGGAAATATTTCTGTTGGTTTTTGAGATAATGGAGAAAAAACCATATTATGA
Source organism: Stenurella melanura (assembly GCA_963583905.1). Taxonomy (NCBI): domain Eukaryota; kingdom Metazoa; phylum Arthropoda; class Insecta; order Coleoptera; family Cerambycidae; genus Stenurella; species Stenurella melanura. Next base: position 23,990,192 of record OY757315.1, read on the forward strand.
TTTTTGATTTTTCGAAATATTTCGGTAATTATTGAACTTATTAAAAATCCAAGAATACTTTCTTAAAGCACTTTACAATGCTCCACACGCCTATAGAATTCGTTTTACTTGGCGATATTACGTTGCTTCAGGACCATCAACAACTTTAAAAATTGAAATGCGGACCTGAAGTTTTTACATCATTTCTGGAAAGCATTTTGTAATACGAATTCAATATGTTGCATTTCAATATATTCCAACGTTTCATTGCTCTGAAACCATAACTTAATTAAAACAGGTTGCCTGAATGCGGTCCTGTAAGTTTTGTTTTTTAAATTAGATTTCACGGGGTCTTGTATTATTAGTACATAAGTTGATTGATTAGCAAACATATGGTGGGCGTTGCTACCACTTCAGGATATTTAATTTGGATATTTTTATATACCGCCGGACCGGCTACGTACACTGGGCTGGATATGGGACATGCGTGTTGAAAGCTGCGAGAGCCACATGACGCATGGTGTAGAACTATAGGATGGGAAGTGTAGGTGTTTGTGAGTTGCTTCACAGAGTACGTAACTACACAGAGACGAAGGATTTGTCGGCACCTTTGATTTTTGATGGCTCAATATCTGTGACCTTCCGTACCAGTTATTTCTATACTGAGAGAAATGTGTTATTCAGTATACACTGAAAAACAGTGTGTATCAAAATATCAAATTAGGTAGAAAACTATTACAATTTGAATTGTTTATAATCAGCGCCTATTTTCAAGTGAATTTATCCTTATGTCCTAGCAAACTATCGAAAGACCCAAAATGACTGTAAAAACGTAATTATTATTAATGCCTTCCCTCGGCACCCCCACTTGATATTATTTGTTTTAATCATGAGCTACAAATATTACTTATATGAGAAAATAGTAGTATCTTGACTCTATGAAGGATAAGGAAGAAGCATTTTAAGAAAAATGTGTTCATTGTAGAAGATCTGATGAATTGAGGGCGATGCTGAGGAAAAAATCAAAATAAAATATTTTAATATTTTTGAGATTAATGGTTTGAACAAAATCTTTTCATACAACCTTCCAAAATGAGCGGAAATATAGCTCTTTTCGATACAAGTTGCGAAATAGTGTTGTTTTAGGCACGCGACGTGAAGATTGACATGTCAAGTGACTGAAACACTTATTTTGCAACACATATTGAACAAGATTTTTCGTAAAATCGTCATAATTAGTTATTTTAGTAAAATAACAAAAATTCAAACACCACGTAAATTTATTTAAATCACTATACACAAGTTGGCTACTAGGTCGTTGCTATGCACTGGTTGTTTGTTTTGTGTGCGTAAGAGTTTTGTTTGAGTAACAGATGTAACTTTTAAGCATACGTGCGTAAAAGACTGCCATCTCGATATCCATATGATGATCGATATGTCACTATTGTGGGACGATTTTACGAAAATACTATTTTTGCTTATTCATGTATTAATTTAATTACGAAATAACCTGAAAATCTTTATTTATAAACAGAGAGGCAGAAGACTGCATTATATCCTTATATACTGCATACTATATTATTCATTGTTGGTGTCTTGTAAAGTCTTGTTACTATATATACATATAAATATAAGACAAATCAGAAGTTTGGGGTAGGTAGTACAAAATTATAACTATTATAAAAGAGTACACAAGTACAACGACTAATACCTCTCATCTACAAGAATCGAGATAGGTAAACTAATATTACAATTAAACGCAGAAACAGTTTTTGTCTGTTGTTTGTCTGTTGAAATCAGTTGATGACGAAAACTGATATAGATACATGATACCTAGTTAATTACCTTTAATAGCAATTTAATGTTAAAATTGTAAAAGCGAAATAAATGTTGTTTTGCTGTTTGCATAGATTACTTACATTTTCGCAGTAAAAGTTAATTTCATATTAAATTAATTCCTATATATGAGTCAATATAGTAAACGTAAACACAAAAGTAAGGTTGATTAATAACCATTTAAAAAATGGCGAAATCCGCACATGCGTATGAAAATTAGGTTTTGGCGGGAAGGCTTGCTTTCGTCTCTGTGTAGTTACGTACTCTGTGGTTGCTTCATTTAAATTTTCATCTATCATCACCTCCTTGCTTATTCTGCTTCTGAGGTTTCTGTTTCTTTAATTTCTGAGTCTAGCCGTGTGTATATATCCTTGATATTTCTTTATTGTATTCAATGAATAAATAATGATTTTAGTTCTTCGTTCTCTAATAGGGACATGTTTCAGGTATCATTATTTGCTATTTTTTGTATCCTTTGGTGAGCTTCCATTTCGTTTGAGCATGTGCGGAGTAAGGTTGTCCCTATGGTGTTCTTATCCTCATGTACTTGGTATATGTTGTTTTTCTTCGGCATTCATCTGCTTTTGTTGTTCGTATTTATTGTGTGCTCACGGGTGATTTCTTCCGCATCGGTGTTTTCCTCGTTCCTATTTTTATTTTTGCACTCATCGTTGACCAGTTACGTTTTTCCCCTGTTAACTGTCTTCCATTTTCTCGCAGTATTTCCTTTTTATATTCTTCTTTCTATAACAGGAAAATGTTACCAGTGTTATTTGTTGTTTTGTTATATCCTTCACGTACTTCCAGTTTCTTTCTCCCTAGTGTTCTATATAGTATTTTATTGGCTGTGTTTTGCTTTTTGTTATTCTTTTGCATTAATATCTTTAACAATCTCCCTTATTTCTCTATCCACCAGAATATGGTCTATCTAGGGGTTGGTGTTTGCGTTGTTCCATGCATGTATCAGCTCAGGTTTGGCCCACGTTTCATGAGTTTCTTATTATTGTCCCATCGAAGAGCTGTGTGCCCAGTTTTCAGCAGGCTTATCTTTTGGTTTGACCACATGTGTGGTCAGGTTTTCTAATGAGGTTCTTATCTGTATGAGCTTGATTGTCTTTTCGCACGCGTTGAAGTCGCCTAACTTTCCGACCTAGCCGCTTGCGTCCACATGTGGTTTCAGGTTTTCTAGAAATTTGTGTTTTTGTTTCAACGCCCTGTATCAGTGTGTACCTTTCGTTTGTTTTCTAAGACCTATTAATCTGCTAATCTTACAGTTCTGTCCTTACTCTATAGACCAATTCACGTTAAGCATTTTTCCTGGAATTTATAAAAACCCTAATGCTAGGTTTTTATTTTCTATAAGAAATTATTTTTTAAGTTTATGAATTAGTAAATTAAGTTAATATAATAAATCATCTTTCTGTCATCGCCTGGTTCTACTGGTCGCGAGTTTATTTTCTTTTCTTGGGCTGATCTCCTAAGCCTGAATTTTTAATCACTCTACACAGAAATTTATTATTTATTTACATTTTCCAAATCAGTTCCAGTTAGTGTTTAAGTCACAACAGAGCTCTCTCTGGTGCTACAGCTCTTGGTGAACCTTGGCCTTCTTAGTTACGCCTCCCTCTCCAAGCGTCTCAATCTAACGCACGACTTCTCCCTGCCCTGATTCCTATCAACTGCAGAGCTTCTTCAACTTTATCTAAAAGTCGTGCTTTTGGTCTTCCTCTTCTTCTTGCACCCTCTGACCGATTGAACACTGTTTTTTTAACTGAGTCTTTTTCCTCTCTTCTCATAACATGCGCAATCCATTTCAGAGAGCTTTTTAACAGACTGGGTTAAGGTTCGTTCTTTGTATATTTAATAATATAGTTCAAAATTGTACCTCTTTCGCCATAACCCATTTTCACATATGGCTCCATAAAACTTTTTCAGAACTTTCCTTTCAAAACATTCCAGCCATTGAGCTTCTTTTTGCGATCTGGAGATGCATTGAGAGGGAAGCTGAGGAAGGAGCCCACAGTAACATTTGTCCACTAGTAGGATCCTCCTTTTGATTTCTGTCTGGGTATCGTATTTTTTAGTTACCATTGACCCAAGATAGACAAACTCATCAACATGTTCAAACTCGTACCCGCCGATATGAATAGGTCTGGTGTGGTTCTCGCTGATGCTAGTATGTATTTAGTTTGGCAATGATTGATCAGCACTCCGAAATGCTTAGCTGCTCTTTCTAGAGCTAGAAACGCCTCTTTGTCACAAGAGAGCTAATGTGTATACATTGCTTTACAAACACATGTCACACACTCGACGCTAAAAATACAATTTTCAACTTTCTTTAGCAATACCCACTTGATGGGGTCTTGTCTTAGGTAAGAGCTCTTTTAATTTCACACGTCTGCTCTCGTCGATGACCAAACTGAACTCCTTATACAAGATTGTCTATTATTGGCAATAAAAGTTTGCACTTCGGAAAATTTATTATCACTTTTACTGTTTTTTTAACATTAGTGTTAAAAACATTTTTAACAATAACGCTAAAAATACTTTTAAATCGCTTCCTTATAAACGCCAACTTTTAATACTTGACGGCTGTCACCAAAAACATAATTTTTAATGACAGCTTACAAAAACACATTATTGTACTGGCCTATTTGTACAAAATATTTAAAATGAGAAATAAACTATGGACGGAAATAAACGCTGCCTATTCGAGGCCCATCCGTTCCCTATCAAAAAATAAAAATTGCAAAGCGCGGCTCAATTTCCGAACGGTATAAATCACTTTCGAGATTTTCCAATCTCTTTTATGTTTCAGAATGCTTAAAAATAAATAACTGTCAATTATCATTTGATGTTTCATTATTTCCCCAGCCTGCCTCATCCTTCACGCATCGCATGTTTGCTCAACATATATTTTTTATCGCGATCTCCTCAGGACTACATGCCTCCTTGCGGGGATAAATCTCGTAAGTCGGCGAGGAAAAACTGCAGTGAATAATTGCAAAGTATGGCGAACCTACAGCACGATCCAGCGAGTCTCTTAAAAGGGTTATAGACCAAACGTCTGAGGTGAAAAAAAAGAGACACAATGTGTAAAATTAAAAAGGTAGGAAGGTTGTTTTTTAATCGTACGAACAAAAAATGCCATAAGAAAAAATTGATTTAATGCCTTCCCTACACAATAGGGTCATTTCATGTTGATTGATTGATTGATTTGCCAGCGTATGGTGGGCATTGCTGCCAATTCCGGGCATCCATGGAGCTTCGTTCCAACACGCAGCCTGGTCATCCGTCGAATACGCCCAACGGACGGTCAAATCGCGTGCCGGAACCAAATCTCGGATGTTTTATATACGACCAGCTGCATACGCCGGGTTGGACATTGGACATGCTTGTTGTCAGCAGCGAGAGCCGCATGACGCATGGGGTGGGTATATAGGATGGGAAGTGTAGGTGTTTGAGAGATGCTTCTTTTAAGTTTCCATGCTTCTAATAAGTTTCCATTTGTCATCATCGGCTGGGGTGTGGTGCAGTTGTTTGCGAGATGCTTCTTTTCGGTTTCCATGCTTCTTTTAAGTTTCCATCTATCGTCATCTCCTTATTTTTCTTCTTCTAAGTTTTCTGCTTCTTGTGTTTCTGAATCTAGCAGGTTTCATTTTTTATTTTATTTTTGTATTTTTTCCCTTTTTTCCCATTCTTTTTTTTTATTAACCGCTCCACAAGTAAAGAACCATCTACGGTGGAGTTGCTGGGGAAGGCCCTATCTCGCGCCTATTATTATTTTTATCACCATTACTATTTTTTGCGCGTTATGAGCAAAAAGGTCAGAAGGGATAGTTTGCTCACCCTGTATGCCGTTTCCTTGAAACAATCGGTTTCAATTTTGGGCAGTTTTTCCATTTCATCACCTATATATTATGTTTAATACCTTTTCAATTGCCGCTTCTTTGAGACAATCGGTTTCAATTTCCGTCTTCCAAATTAATAATAAAATATTATGTTTTGAATCAATACATCGAGCTGATAAGAATTAAGATGGTCAAGATCAGACAGAAAGATGGATAGAATAATATCAATTAGAGATAAAAATAAATAAATTTATAGCTTATCTGTCTCTCTGTAGCGTCTTGTGATTGCTATTTTATATACTTTCCTTTTCTTTCTTGGGTTGAGTTAATATTGTCCCATTTAAAAACTTTCCAATATATACAATAACCTTAGGTCACAACACAGCTATATTGCTTTGTAAACATATGTGCCTCATCTTGACACTGACTATGCTATTATTTATTGCCCATGAACCACTTGGGTCGTCTAGGGTGTACGTAGGTAGGGACACTGCACTTCACTTGCGCTTGTTTGCTTAAAAATCAGTTTGAGTAGTACAATATACAAGAATAATGTATTGGTAAATACTGTTTCTTTATTATTTGTTAATTATTCACAAATCAAGAAGAGGTATCGTCAATAATTCCAAATTTTATTAACTTCTGACGTCACGGTTTACAACTAAATCTAGGAATATTTGGTTTTGTTAAAATTCCTCACTGGTAATATAAAAGAGGTAGAAGAAGAGTCACACGTATGACATGCAAAAAATTCTCTAGCGCTTGGTCTATAAATCTCGTGAGTCGACGAGGAAAAAGTGCAGTGAATAATTGTAAGGCACTACGAACCTGCAGCACGATCCAGCGAGTCTCTTAAAAGGTTAAATGATATTTTATGTGTCGTGCCCCTAAAGATAATTTATGCGGAGAATATGGAAGGATTTACATCCTGATGAGTTCGGGATATAGCTGAAGACTTTTCATTGGCAAAAAACTAAGGCACGTACCCGGCCGCGATACACTTGAAACCTTCGTTAAATTAATTTTAAATAACGCGACTCTAACGATGAAGCATAATGAAGCACGCTTAAGGCCTTAAAGTAAGAAGCCTGGCCCGTTTTTAGCTTGTGAGCTAAAATAATTCTATTCTGGCCTTTGCCTCCATTTCTAGTCTGTATACTGTCAGCTAAAAAAGGCCACGTCGGCGCACCGCATAGCGCACATCGTTCATCAAACATCGCACGTCATCTAGTCTACATACAAGAGAAATTGTACTTATTGTTCATATATTGTTCGGTTATTTCCTTTATTCAAAACACGGTATCGCCCATGCAGAAGGCTCTGCGATGTGCGAGGCTCGAGTTGTTGATTTGGTTAATTTAATTTAAAACAATGTTTCATTTCTAGAAAAAAGAATAGATATAAATCACTGATTTTTGTTATAAACACAATTACATTATATATTAAATTATTATACGATTACTGTGCCTGCTATCTATAAATTGACATCAACGCGTTTCCATTTCAAAGCAGGTACAAGTTTACGTTTAATTCCAACTAACTTTACACCGATTTCTGCGCCATTTCATTCCCGGGGGTGTTTCATATTTTTCCATTCTATGTTCTCGGAAATTATTATACGGGGTGATTCGTGAGGAGAGGGTCGTACTTTACCAAAAGATAGAACACATTGAGGTGATCCAAACCAGTAATGGCTAAAGCGGCCCCGTTTTCGAAATACAGGGTGTTGTATATTTTTTGGAAGAATATTCTTTTCGCCATATATTTGTAATGCGTAAGCGGAATCCAATGAAATTGTGTATTTTGATTACAGTAATCATTCTAATGCCTGGGATATTATTACAATATCAGGGCCGGACCCAGAATAAAAATATTTCTAAGCTATACCTAGAAAATAACATTCTGTATACTGTTTATAAAATATTTGACATTAAATATTTATTTACACCTAGAAATATACAACATCCCATAAAAAAATCTTTTGGCACCATTTCATTGTTTAAATAAAAAAAAATTAAATTGTTGAGGGTTCGATTTTTTTTCTTTAAATGAGAAATTGAGAGCAAAAAGTCACTCTAGGGATTAACTACATTTTTTTTGTTCCCTATCTCCACTAGCAAAAGGTAGTGCAAATATGGAGAATAAAAATTCATCGCATATACCTGGTGAAAAAAAAAATATAATGAATGTATAATTAATAAACTTAAAATAATAAATAATAAAAATTAACAATTTAACTAGAACATAAGAAATCAGTCAAACTTACTAAATTCAATTAAATTATTTTGAATCACAGTCTATTTTCAAAGTGACCACCGCCAAATTCAATAGATTTTCTTGATCGATTTGTCATTTCATTTACGCTTTTTCTAACAATCTCTAAATTGTTTTGAATTTCATTGCAAAAATGCTGAATTCTTGCAATCAGTTGCTCTCTGGCATTTATTTCTTCTTTATATACATCAGTTTTTAAATAGCTCCACAAAAAATAGTCAAGGGGTATGAGATCTGGTGATCTCGGAAGCCATGCAACGGGACTAACCCGACCGATCCACCTATTTGGATATTGTTCATTCAGATAGTTTCTGACTCGTACCGAAAAATGCGGCGTAGCCCCATCATGTTGAAACCACATTCCTCTTGTGTTTACATTATTTAATAAATTTGGCAGGGTATGTTGTAAAAGGTCTAAATAATTGTCACCATTTAAGCGACCTTCAAAAATATGAGAACCTATGAGATTATTATTGAATATCCCACACCACACATTTACAAAAAATCTATGTTGGGAATTCTTTTGGATTATTGCACGGGGATTGTCGTGCCTCCAAATATGAAAATTATTATTATTATTTTTACCATCACGGGTAAATTGAGATTCATCGGTAAACAATACTCTTAACATAGTTCGTCTATGGCATAAAACCCAGCGGCAAAAAGTTAACCGAAATACTTCATCATCTGGCACCAATGGTTGGACAATTTGGATATGATAAGGATGCATTTGTTCTGCTTTAATAGTTCTCCAAACCCTGGTTTGGGAAATATTTAATTGTTGACCAATTCTTCTTATGCTGATTTTTGGGTTCTGGTCAACCATATTTAAAATCACATCTTTTTCTTGCCGGGTCTGCCTAACGGGACGTTTTATTTTCATGATTGAGGGAGCGGTTCCAGTTTCAGAAAGATGTCTAAACACTCTATAAAATGTTTTATAATCTGGTATACGTTGATTTCCAAACCGGCGTTTGTATTTCCTTTCAGCAGCTTTTGCATTGCCATTGCAATATCCATAGACAAAAACCATATTTGCGTATTCTCTACTCGTGTACGTAAACGGCATTATTTTGAATTATTACAAGACAATATTGTAACCATTAAAAGCAACAGTGGTGACGTGACACTCTTAATTACAATATGACTGATTTTTGACAGGTACCTACTAGATTATTAAAAAGCACGTAGCCATAACTTTTAAAACAAATGTAATGGCAAGACTAGATTATTTTTAATTAATTACTCTTGCAATGAATTAAATATTGCTGAAACCAGAGTTTGGAGAACTACTTTTTACGAAACAAACAAATTTTAGGGAACTGAGTCCTTGACATTTTTTGTAGAACCTCTTCGAGTAAATAAAAAAAAACATTGGTGAAAACAGCAGTTCAAAAAAAAAAGTCGGTTCATTTTTATCCAAATGAGACAAAATATGAAAAATAATTGAATACGCTGTTAATATCTAGATCTTTTTGATAAAATCAACAGATTTGAAAAAAATGTTATGTTCATCAAGCTCTCCGTTGAGAGGTCTACCTACACTCGGATCCAGATGATTTACCTACGTATAGGTTGATCAATGCAGTAGTTTTGTCTGAGATTTCCCTGGGGAACATGCTTAGAACTCGGGAAACTTGCTAGTCTAGATGTTAAGGTGGTTAATCTGCCATACATGCAAAACTTTAAGTCGATCTATTAAGTAGTGCTTACCTGAAAGAGTATAAAACGCATGCACCGCATAAGTAGATACTGGGACAATTCAGGCTAACCCCACCATTTCACCCTAAGCAATAAATAATTTTTTTTAGCTATGACAGGTACGAATTTTCTACGAGCTTGTTCTGGTGTGTTCGAGAGTTATTAAGACTGTACCTGTAAAAATAGTAGACATCTAAACGGCCATGTTCGCAATAACAAGCCTGAAAAATGCTGTACTTGTAAATACCAAAGTTTCTAATTTTCGACGGAAAGAAGAGATTAGGTTGAAGTGGTGGGAGTAGTCCAAACCATCGCCGTGTCTACTAGCGTTTCAGTTTAATAATTATTGGGGATAATAATGATCATTTAAAATCTATTAGAATGATAATATAAATGATCTTAGCTTACAAAAGCATTCGCAGAATCATTAAATTCTGCGGAAAAAAAACAATGCTGTTTTATATTATCCTACGTAAAAAACCGAGATGAAATGCATTTTAAACAAATATATTTTTAAAAATAACCTCGGGCGGCCTTTGTCCGACAGAAGTTGTTTTATTGTGTAGAGCCGTGAAACGCATATGTACGGGACATAAAGAATAATCTTTCATCATTGTTACAATTAATTTTCGTTTATCAACGACCGCATAAATATAAAAACGTAAAGCCTACGTAAAGCAAGCAAATCCGATCCCTTTGCAGATCCACTTTCAAAAAAGGTTGTTCAAATACCACAATGTTATTTACATTTAATTAACTTATATAAAGCAGGATTTTTTGTTTATAATATCAATGGTGGGAACCCCGTCGACCCCTCCCCCACATTCGCATACGTAAACGTGTATGAAACCGCCCCGAACCAGATTCACTATATGTATCATAAAGCTTTGACCACAAAGAGAAGCTCAAAATGTTTGTTTTCATTAAAACAATCTCGACGTTTCATGTAAAACTAACTTTATAAAGTGATGGTTAATGCTACTACTCGCGAATACTAATTATTGTTGACGTAGTGCCAGCAGCCTCCTCTATTAAGGAACGCAATTTTCGTCAAAAAAGTTAATTAGCTAATAAAAGGGTTACGTGGTGTAACCGGTTATGTAAATACACTTGACGTACGTCAGCATTATATGCGAGATAGAGCCCAACTTAAACCATCACAGTAATATTTTAGCAAGATTTTATGTTCAAACCAAAGAGTACATTATTAAACCAACCCTGCTACACTTCGAAAATCGCCTTTGATCTCGGCATCGCTGATTTTGTGACCTTCAACAGCTGGCCCTTTACATGGGTATCGGAATAAACCAGGGTTGATTTCAGGTGATATGTCACTCCGTAGAATTATAGCGTATGATATATCCCAAAGATGAAATGAGAAAAAGGTCACGACATTGTATCGAAAATAAATATATACAGGATGAATCCCTAGGCGTGAACAATCAATATCTCCTCAACTATTTGAAATTTAAAAAAATGTACAACATTAAAATGGTAGGAGATCTACAGTGATATATTTTAAAATTATTTTTAAATTTACAGCATGTTTGGCATAGTGGTGGCAAGAATATTGCTGAAGTAGTAAAAAAAAGAATCTTATGATAAGTCCAAAAACGATATATGCCTGGATACAGGAGTAAGAATCAAATGCAAATTTATAAAAAAAAATTGGGTGCTGGATTTAAGAAACCCAAGTATTAGCTTACCACCATTATAGACAGATAGATATATAGATAGATGGATAGATAGACATTTATTTCACTACTTTACATATACCAATACATTTGTAGCAGGTCATTACATTGTTATTACCTATAAATAATATACACATATAAATAAAGATGAATTGTACAACGTGAAACAATTAATAAACAGACATAAGTAAAAACAAGGATATCATAAAAAATGAAAATCACCTTGAGGCGTACGTTACACAGCATGTTACATAACAGTCATGGGGGTAGTCATAAAATCTTCAGTTGTATAAAAACAAAATTTCAAGATATGGTTTCTAATGACAGTTTTATATTTGTGAAAATTTTGTTTTATATTTTCGGATAGGTTATTATATAAGTTCAAGTTTAATCATGTTTTTAATTGATTTTGTTACGCGATATTTAGGAGGTTTTAACAGACTGGCCGACCTTTTGTTATGGTTATGTATCTCAGATGGAGTTACATACAAATTCTTGTTTTTATGAATCTCTAAAAGAGAGAGGTAAATATATAGGCAAGGAATGGGTATTATACCATATTTAATAAAAAGTGGTTGACAGTGTTCCCTAAAACCTGCTCTTGCTATGATTCTTATAGACGCTTTCTGTTGTCTAAATATTTCTGCAGCGCTGCTCGAGTTCCTCCAGAGTATTACCCCATAGCTTATGTGGGAGTGGATTCGTGAATAGTATACTGAGAGCAAAGTGTGTAGTTGTAGAACTGTTCTTAATCTTCATAGACGAGATAAATAGCTTGATAGCTTATTGCTAAGTTGCTGTATACGATTGCTCCAACTCAAAGTATCATCGATAGCTATACCGAATAAACTGACACTATCTCTCTTCGTTACGTCATATCTAGTTGAAAAAATTAATCTTTGCGCTTTTAACGATTTAGTTTGAGTGCATTAGCATTATACCAAAGTTCCGCTCGATTTTCAGTTTCATCAATATATTTTGTAGTCTGTCATTAGCAAATATAACTATACTCCCAGGGTATAAAGAATAAAATAAGTCATTTACATAAATTATAAACAATAGAGGTCCCAGCGCAGATCCCTGAGGCACTCCACGTTTTACTGATCTAAAATGATATGTCATATTGTTGTGTGTGACGCATTGTTACCTATTCTCTAGATAGGACTTTAACAGAGACGACGGTATTCCCCTGACTCAATAAAAACCAAGTTTTTCGATGAAACACTCTGTAGATTTAAAGACACCTACAATTGCTATATGACGCATTTCTTTCAAATTTCAAATCTTTCAGGGGATGTGTGCGTCACTAGTGGGATTAACCCTGTATTCTTGCTTTACTTTTTGGTGGGATTTTGAATTTTTTCCTTGTTAATTCGAAATTGAATCCTAGTTCTTAAACTATTCAGTCATGTTATGTACATTTTTTTTGCAAACCGAAGTACTGCCAAATTATTTCGATTAAAAAAATGATGTTATCCAAAGAATAAATCAACATGCAACATGTTTTGGTATTTTTGCTCATATCTCAGAAAACAATTCTGTAGGATGCAATTTTTTGACCGCAGTACAACTACGTCGGACACCTTATATCAAGTAAAAAATTCAATATTTCATCTTACTCTGTGAACTGTTATAGCACAAAATATATGTTCAAGTGGCAAACTTTACTTTCTTTTTTAATCAAATTAATTTGTTGGCGATGATGTTGTAACTCTACATCGGAAAAGTATTAACTAGCTTAACATTTTTTAAATAACTTGGCCGAATAGTTGAACAACCATAAACTAACAACAAACAAATTCAAAGGTCCATTAAAAACTAAGCCATACCAACCCTAACAATATAGGATTTTTATCAACCAAATGTCATGACACATAGATTTCAGCCAACTAGATTTAGCCCAGCAACGCCATCATAATGACGTCTTTATACTTTTCAACTTCAGTCACATATCATACAAAAATTTCTGCCACCGGCTCCCTAGCTATCATGATACATTAATCACCACATAGACCAGGGAAATTAAATAAAAATAACGAAATTTTGACATACAGGTCGGATCGAGATGTGGTTTTCGGCATCGTTTTCGGAAAAATATTAGGAAAGGGTCTACATATAGTGAATAAGCCGTTCGAAGAGAATTGCATAGGAGGGTGCATAGAATGCATCTAAAGTGCATAATTTTTTGAAAAATTCTAGAAATTGATAGAAAGCCGTGAAAATCTCGTGGGAATTGCTTTCCGGGGGCTTTCGAGGTCGCATCAAAACTTACCAGGGATGCTCGGGGGTGGCTCACGGGGGTTAGTGTAATGCATTTAGACAGAAAACACTATAAAGTTTTTGAGAAAATGCACGAATCGAGATTTTTGCCAATGTGGAAGGGGAACATGGGTGAGTCTAAAACCAAAAAGTTGGGACTGCACCTGGTGGCTTCCGGTCGCCATCCTGGAAAACGTGAATGACGTATTTCCGTTCCTGTTCATTTTCTCGGAAAATTTATGAGAACCAAAGTTGTATATCTAGTTATTTATCTTTCATTTTTAATTTAACTTTTTTTTGCAGGATTGATATTGCAAAAATTAAGCTGCTTGAGAGAAAAATATGTTTCCTTATCAATTTTTTAACTACTAAATGAATCTTTCGGGTGTAAAACTCCAAATAAAAATTATAGAAGACGTAATTACCTTTAGTTTAAATGCACAACAAAGTTTCTGTGACTAATATTTTTAAAGCTGCGGACGCGCGAATTCATCCCTACAGACTTCAGCGCTTGCGCGTGCCTCGTACCTCGCTCCGCCTGTTCCATGTATGATTGCTCACGGTAACGTGAACTCAATTTCAACTCGATAATTGCCATTATTCTGATATTATACTACACATGTAACTCTAACGAATTTTCAACATTCGACATATTTACCACTTACTTACCACTTCATATTATATTTTTATATATACTGTATTTTATATTTTCAAATAATATGCAGGGTGTAATCAGTTTCATGTCATTAAAAAAAAAACTGGTAATGGGGACCGGCTAGACAAACAAAAAAACCTTTATGACTTCCCTCTAGGGGCACTTTGAAAAACACTGCTTTTCTTGGTCGATGGACTTGTACTTCCCAATTACACAACTTTTAAATTGTCAAAAAAAAGTGCTGGCCGGCACACGCGGTGTCAGAGGATCATCGACCGCCTTTGATGTACCGCCTCAACTGAACTGAGGCAAGTATAAAGAGGTAAATAATTCCTTCTCTCTTCGTGCACAATTGCAAGCAAATAATGTCCATAGAGGTTTAAACAGAGCATTTTTTTACATGTGTGTTTTTTAATTTGGAACAAACTATTGGATTGTTTATAATTTAGAAAATTTAAATGTGGTTTATTAACATTTGTAACATAAAAGAGTGTCCTGGGTTAAAAGCTTACTACCTACCTAAATGATTCAAAATCTCTGCATCTGTATCAATACACAGTTTGGTACGTCGAATTAAGTACATACGCACTTCGTTCAACACTAAACACTAAACTATCAACTAACGCTGTCAATAAAGAAAAATAAAATAAAAACTTGGTACAAAAGCCAGAAAGGAATACAAAAAGAACGAACAAGTTGTGTCTGTACGTAATCAAGAATTTGACAACTTGAACGGTAAGTCAATAAAATAAATCTTAACTATAAATACACAATGACGCGAAATTCAAAAAATAACAAAAACAACGAACGGGGAGGGTTGGACGTGTGTACATAACGAAATACCGATATGACAGTAACTAAAATATTGCACAAGGGAGAGTTAAAGTATAGTTTTCTTCAGATCAGATCTAGATCTAAACCTACCTCAATATTCCAGCAGTTCTCAAAAAAAATTATTGAAAATTTGCGAAATTTGTGTTTATTTTTTTTTCCCCAAAACTATAAGCTTTAGACCCCATGTTATATAAGGTTTTATTTGTTTGTCTTGTCGTTCCCTACTACCAGTTTTTTTTTAATGACATGAAACTAATTACACCCTGTATATGCCATACATATATAATATGACATATTTTATATGATGATATATGATATATTTAATATACATGATGTATAATAGCAACACAGCGGTCGGTATTAAGAAACAATAAATTAGTGTCATAATGCCTAGATAGACATTGTCACTTTACGTATTCTCTGGGCGATTGGGGATAAGTGACGTCACAACCGGACTATCTGATTATCCCGGCGTTTTCGAGAGCGTCGAATATTTTTTTATAGATAAAGGAGCAACCAAAACATTTTAATTTTTGACAGTAATGAACATGTAATAAGAAACATGTATCGTTGGTGGTAAATTGGCTAGTAATTACATTTATATTAAACTGTTAATAGCGCTGCTTCGTTAGACATTTCTTAGCCTCTTCGCTGTGCCGGCAGCATTACTGATCAAATAAGAAAACGAGTTCATAAAGTTCTAATATCCAGCCACGAAAAATATGATTTTTTAATATTCTAAACGAATCCCAAATCCGCTTACGCTAAGCGCCAACAAATTACCGGCTAATATCAGCCTAAAGCAAACAAAATTACGTGATTCAGACCCATCTGGTGTGATAATTGGGTAGGCAGTTTTGTTGCCGAATAAGATTAATCGGTTTGTACAGCAAGTGATCTAATACGGCGGCAACGCTCTGTTTGTTTGGTTAGGTGTCCTTGGCAGGACGCGGGCAGATCCTGCAAGGAGTCCCGAACGTCCTGCGACCCGGATTTCCCCGACACTAGTTGGGATTTAAGAGATGTAATTGGAGATTAGGTGGGATAACGTACCCGATTATATTCCTTAATTTAAGGACGAACGGGCCATTTTGCCGCAGATATGGAACATCGGGAAGCGGAAAATCCTCCTACAGAATTAATATTTACTTTTGTTTTTATGAGGCTGCGGATTTGGTTTGCTGGGTTATGTGGAGTGGAGTGCTGAACAAACCCGGTGTTAACAGGACGCCAGTTGCCGGTAATTATTATTGGTTTCGGTTATTATAACGGGCACCAATTTTTTTTTATCTCCGAGACTCTTTGACCTTCCACTAAAGGCGTTATACGACCAGAAAGAACAATCAAAGAAATCTACTTTTATAGGGTGTAAGACTTAAGAAGTAGTTTGAATTTTGGTACAGAGATATAGACGGAGCCGAATTTCCCAGAGTACTCAACTCAAATGTCAGGTGCAAACCCAGCCCATTGCGACTGTGTGATAGAATAGATTCTCAATATTTTGCGTCGCATTGGAGATATCGATAAAAATTATTAGAAAAAGTTGTTCAGAATTTTACTTTAATCTCGGATACCGAGTTTCGAGACAAAATTCTAATTTTAAAATCTCAGAAATACTATACACTGTTAATGCTATTAATTTTCATTCTATGTTGTTCAGGCGTGTTCAGGCGACATGATGAAGAGGTTATGTGTATAGTTCTTCTGATCTAAATAATGGGTTGAACGAACGTGACAAAAAAACATCAAAGGTACCAGCGTTTCGGTTAGTTAGGGAAGTATCGAGGAGGGACAGAGCTGGCTTTCCCATACATTGACAGTTAACTTTGAACCATACTGTGACGTTTTATTCACTCGTTAGATGAGTGAAAGGACGTCATTTTGACACTCGAGCTTTAGTCAGCAGTTGATGGTATGCTCGGGTGCCATTTTTACAATTGTTTTTCGTGAGGTAAAGGTCCACACTAGCTTCCTAACGCAGCCTGTTACAGTAGAGCTGGGATAGTGTCAGAAGGTACGTCCAGGGGCCTAGGGATGGTAGACTTCACACACAATCAGTCAAAGACATATTTGGAGGTACTATAAAATATTTATTTTTGCTTTAGTCCTACTGTATACAATTCTACTTAAACTAGACTACCTAGAGTTACCTAAAATTACAGTGAACAAGCAAGAAAGCGGGGGTTAGGCGGTGTAAGAGGGTCGGTCTATGAACGGTTAAAAATGGTAAAATAATAAACAACAAGTAATGCAGCGGTGTATGAGATGACCATATACATATTAGTTATATACTGTGAGTTTCGTTCGTAACTTGACGCCAAGGAAAGCATGTCTCTCTATCCTTTAAGAGTACTCTGGGTATGGTGCGCATGCCTTAGTCACGCGAGATTGTGACAGTTCAACTGAATATAAAAGATAAATGGTCACAACCTAATCGGAGAAATGCGAATGAGTCCACTTGTCCCTAATTTTTTCAACCCACTATATAAATGAGAAGAACTATACACTTTAGCCAAACTCTTTTGGACATGTCTACCAGTATTAACGTTAAACGAAATAATTAGGCGTGCTGTTGCCACCTTTTTTACGCAAAACATATCTTAACTTTTATTTTATTAAAACAAAAGTAGTATTCCTTTACGATTAAATATATTTAGTATTTGTGTATGTTCATTCTTTAAAAAGATTTTTAGAATTTAAGGCCTCATTAAACGGGTTTCTTTGTGATTGGCATTATCTTCAAGTTCCCCTATTAAAGAATACGGCCTCTCCGCTGACCCGCCTCTTTCACAATAAAATCATGTATAGTTCACTACATATATTTAATGCACATAAAAAACTTCAAAGTTTTGCCGCTTACGTATAGATGGGAGAGTCGAACTTAATATTGTCGGTGTATCATGGAATATCGAATTCGCCAATGCTCCCCAAACATACAAAATATTATTCCTATCTTGACACAAGCAAAACAGAGTAACATTTTTTAATGTATCACTATACCAAAATGAATATTAAATTTGTGTAGTTAACTATAACAGTGTAACCAAAGACACCTGTTTAAAAATGTTTCTTTGAGCTGCCGACAGTGACCATATTTTATGATATACATTCATATAGATCGGCAGCACTTATTTGGTGTCTTTCTGTACGTGTTTTACTAGTAAATACTTAAGCACTAGGTACTAAGTATTTGACCTGAAAATACCGTTTTTTTGACTTAAACCATTGGAGTAAAGCAAATAATTTATAAGACTTGTTTATTCTTTGGTCAATGTACATATTATGCAAACAATTTGTACGCATACGGCCCCGTATTCGTTGTTTATGACACTCTATGGCTGGTAAACAGCAATCTTGAAAATTTGAAATTCAGACCTAGCAGAGGAATAACATTCTAATTTATGATGATATAAGTTATTTCGCTAATACGTAGACAGTCTGTTCATGAGATTTATTTCGTCTAGACCTCCCGGTATGAATATAGAGCCACGATGAAAACGTTATCTGACCAGAAAGACATTAATCACCCAATATCATTAAATTAATAGGATAAGAAATTGATTTTCCTCAAAGTGAATTGTAAATAGAATATCGCCCAAAGCAAATTTAAGCAAACGACGTTGGCTAATTATGTAGGAATAAAGCAGATAGATTACAAAATGCGATATCAATATTTTTCACGCAGTAAATGTAATGATTATGTGGTAAGTTTCAGGTATACTTGTCTTCATTTGTTTAGAACACATAAAAAAGGCTTTAAAATATCAAAGGATAAAAATGTGCAAAATGAACAAAAGTTGTAGTAGTTAAAGAAATTCATGACTGTCTACCTAGGATCTTCAAATTTGTTGCGAAAAAAAGCCAATTTATATGTCTCTTTGTTGCCACTGTGTGTAAATTGAATTATTTGCAAATATCGATTTGGATGGCTTATAGAGTTATAAAAATAATAATCGTACTTCACTTAGTGGAACAAATCTATGAACAGATTAAGTTTATTTTTAGGACTTTCCACAAATTTTCAAACAGATCTTGAAGGTTTCCTGAACTTTTAAACGTGAAATATACAAATTACATATTTTCTATATCATAAATCATTTTGCATAATACACTTAAACTAAAGAATATTTTATTCGGTTGTACACGAACTGGTACTAGTGTTCCACAATTTATTGATTTGAAACTTCAAAGTAATGCATTTTATTCTGCCAATAGTGCAACGAATTTTATAAATGTTTATTATACCCCTGTTAACATTGCTGTTATTCTATTATAAAATTAGCAATCCTGAATCCAAATCCTGTGTACATGTACTTGATTTTTGGTAGTGTTGGCCTGTTGTAGTATATCAAATATTCATAAGAGATGTTAGGAATGTATTTGCAGTGATTGTCAGAATCTTTGATTAAATTAGAAAGTCCTACATCCGTAAGTATGGTCAGTTATCCAAAAGACGTTTAGTGGGATATAAGTAGTTACATGTAGAGGGTGATCGATTTAAACTGAGTAAAATATTTCGGGAACGCATTTTCGAACAAAATAGCTAAGACAAAAGTTGTTTCGATATGGTGGACGTTGCAAAGTAATTTCAAGGCCAACGTCAATTTCTTTGATGACCGACTTTACTCCTGTGTAATACATATGATTTTTTCTACAACAATTTACAGTGTTTTTTACATTGGTTTTACATATATTTTATTATATATTCTTATGCATGACAATCAAAAAACCAAATATGTCAAAATGTCATAATAGGTATTTAGATAAGTAAATATGTTTAAAAATGAAAGTACATGGAACGTTGCTAAGGTTGCTTGTTTTCAAAATAAACAAACTTCCAAAAAGTTTATAATAATGTATTCCGAATATGAAGATGAAGTTCCTCAAGATATTCTGGAAGAAGCAAACGTGGTTTCGTTAAATCTATTACCGTTAAAGTCTCGTGAAAAATATGAAAAAGAGTACCAGCTATTTAAATGTTGGATGGAGAAAAGGCAAATAAGAAAAATATGTGAAGAAGTGGTCCTATTTTACTTTTCCAAAAAAATGCGCCGATTTGAAGCCTTCAACATTATGGAGCAAATACAGCATGTTGCGATCTACACTCCAAATTAAAGACAATATCGACATTAAGTTTCCTAAATTAGTAGCTTTTTTAAAAAGGAAATCTGCTGGATATAAAGCCAAGAATGCCAATACTTTTTCAAGGAAGGATATCAACAAGTTTATTGCAGAAGCTCCAGATGAAACTTACTTACATAATATGAAGGTAAGATTGATCGTTATTGTTGAATAATAAATAAAAACGTAACGCAGCATTTGTTATTAGAAAGTATATATAAAATGTCAATTAAGTGACATTTTAGGCAGTTAGTTGTCATAAGTGCATTTTCCTTTTTCAGGTAGTGCTTATATTTGGAATTGCTGGGGCATGCTGTAGCGATGAATTAATTAATATGGTACTTGAGGATATCAGTGATAAAGGCGATATTTTGGTGGTGCAAATACCTGCCTCAAAAACTAATATCAAAAGGACATTTACAATAACAAATGAGATTTTAAACGGAGTATCTGTCTTGGATATGTATAGAAAATATCTGGACTGTAGGTCCCCTAAAACCTCTAGATTTTTTGTAACTTATGCTAAAGGGAAATGTACAAACCAGGTAATTGGCAAAAACACAATTGCCAAAATTCCATACAGAATAGCAATATTTTTAAATTTGGATGATTCGAAAGGTTATACTGGACACAGTTTCCGCCCTACTTCAGCTACCTTATTAGTCAATGCTGGAAGTGACATTATTACTCTAAAAAATATGGGAGATGGCGAACAAACGCAGTAGCAGAAGGGTACTTAGACGATTGTATTTCTAAAAAATGTGAGGTAGCCAGCCAAATAATTACGGGAGAAAGTACTTACTACTTCAAGTATCAAAAAACGTTGTCTTGTTTTTGAAAATTTTGTTTCTACAAGTACTTCATCAGCGTCCAAGACTTTGGAAAACAACAAACAGGAACTGATTTCCACCAGCAGAGCCAATATTTCTTCAGGGGGAATCTCCATTAGTAATTTAACTAATTGTACCATAAATTTTAACAATATTTAGTTAGTGATGTTAATTTAAACCTTGATTAAAACTGTTTTCAATTTTTATAAATAAAAATAAGTAATAAAAAATATGTTTCAAAGAAAAGCATAATTATACATTTTCAGGAAGTTTGTGTATTAATAAAAGAAGTCTATAGACTACTATTACAGCTATTTGAAGTTTTTACTTGTTTGCTTCCAGACTAGATTCCAGAGGGAGCCTAAGTATTTTCCTCCCTAGGGAGGCAAAGTATTTTCCTCCCGAGGGAGGAAAAGTATTACTTTACTCCCTGAAATGAGCCCTAGTAGCACCAATATTGCACCAATATATAATCTATATAGGACCAATATATGAATATTGGACCAATATATGAATATTGATCCTATATAGGACCAATAGGTCCTATATAGGACCAATATTCATATATTGGTCCTATATGGATTATATATTGGTCCAATATGTTGTGCTACTAGGGAGGGAGCTAAATAATATTTTCTATGCAGGGAGTAGAATTTTTTTTTTATATAAATGTGAATAAAAAGATATATACATTAGATAGCTGAATAATTACATGTCAAATATTTACATATATTTTTAACAAAAACATTCACATTGGGAGCCTCTTTTATATCATTGGGCAGAGCATTGAAAAGACGAAGTCCTTCCTGATATATAGAACCTTGCAAAAATGATTTTTTTAACTAATTCAATGTCATAATTATTTTTTGATCTTATATTATAACCATGTACAATTTAGGCCTTTCTTTAATATTTGTAAAGTTTTCCATCAATTATTTTATATATTAGAACTAAATTCGCCTTTTTTATACTCTGCTCCACAACAACCAATTAAGAACGCTTAACATAAGCTTTACGGAAGTACAAATACTACAATTTAGCACAATTCTCATCGCTTTATTTTGCAATAGTTGCAACCTGCCGATTTCTTGGTTGTTGCATGCTATTAAAAGGGACGCGCAATATGTAAAATGGGGATATATTATGTTGTATATAAGTAATTTACTCCACTGCGACAAGTTAGTAGCAATTCTACGAAAGAAGCCTATTTTTCCCCCAATTTTCTTACACATAATATAACTAGATTACAAAATATAAGTTGTGGGTCCAACATAACACCTAAATACTTAATTTGGTCCACTATTTCTATAACACACTCATTTATTTTAATTGTATAATTGCTACCCAGGAATTTATTACATAGAGATTTTGAGCCAATAACCATAAGTTTCGATTTATCAGAATTTAGTTTTAACTTATTACCACAGAGCCAGTAGTACAGAATATCAAGTTCGTTGGTAAGAGTGTTTGTTATACTACTTGAAATCTTTACCGGTCATAGTGATTACAGTGTCATCAGCACACAAATTTATGCATGAATTTTTTAAAACACAATGTATATCATTGACATAGATAATCAATAGAAGAGGCCCCAGGACACTTCCTTGAGGAACACCGTACGGACTCTCAATCGTACTTGACATTTTGTTTCTAATTTTCGTCCTGTGATACGTATCACACAAATAGTATTCTAACAATTTTAAAACAGTACTTTGAATGCCATATCTATGTAATTTTTTGTTATCATTGTCTTAATTTATACTGAACACAGTGTATATTTTTAACGCATGCATCGAGAAATGAATTAGTATCACTATATGTATCTATAATCCTTTTAACTTTAATCAATTTATACATATTATTGATCGGCAGCATAATTGCATATTCCTGTGTATGCACCCAGCATTCAGCATACGGCATCACTTTCTCGCTAATTCCCCACATCTTTTGATGCCACAAACAACACGCCGTCTACATAATAAAGCTCCACTACAAAGCCCCATTATTATGACGTTCGTTGAAAATTGCCAATAAAGGTATAGGGTACACTGCAAGGAGCATTGCTCCCGTATTGTTATATAATGTTCCTTATATGCAATAATTCAACTACATCTTATTGGGGTAGGTCATGGAAATTGCTTCCCCAATCGACAAATTACCCGTACTAAGCAAACACTTACGTGCACGTTATTGTGAATTATTCCCTACGATCACGGTACGTCGGTGAGGTTCTGTCGGAGAATACACAGTAGGCTGGGTGGCCGGGTTGCAGAGTTCACCCTTGTACACAGAGCCGTATGCAGCTTGGCGCACAAAAGTGTACCTCTACTGGCTGCTGTTAAAGTTATAAGTTGATGGAAAACATTTTTTAAAATGTTTAGCAAACAAATCAAAAAAATTCACAACCTATCAGGAAGAAATCTATTAAAATAACATTTTCCCCAATGATGCGCGCGTTAGGGTGTAACGATGTTATATGGGATTTAAAAAAAATATATTTAGATCGGTTGGGATGCCAAAAATTGTCAAATGAATGAAAACTCCTACATTTTTTTTAACAACAAATAAAAATGTCATGTTGCACACGTCACATAACCACACAAATTGAAATTGTGACTTGTGTAACAAGAAATCATTTATATGTTCAGTATTTTTTTTTTTTGTAGGAGTTTCTAATTACTTAGCTACTTTTGGTACCCCAGCGCAGCACAACAACGAAGGAAAAACATTCGTTGATTCTCTGAGCATTGTAAGATTGGTATTTTTAATAAGCAGCAAAAAGACCAAACGCCGGGGTTTGTGGATTATAATGTAATCAGTATATATCCGATGCGAGAGAGGTGAAGACCAATAAAGTTTACAAGTGTTTTACTAATAAAAGGGCATTACATTACATTGGCCAAAAGGTGAAAATGATTTACAAAATAAAAGAAAAAACAAGCAGTAACAAAGATTTTGATTAAACCAGACATGTCTTATTGAACAATTATCCAAAGCAGCGTATTTAAAAATAAGCTGGTTAAAATATTAATTAAATTAATAAGGCAATAGGCTCGGGGAAACTGTTTCGGTGAAATTGCGTAAGATGAATATAACGGATATTTATAAATATTATATATTCTGGTTTATTATACAGACTGTCTATTTTACGAGGGCCACACCAAATAACTCGCTTAATATCTATTGTAAAAGAATAAAGTTTTAGAAACAGTTATCCCATTTTTTGTGAGCTATATTTCAATAAAAAGAAATTTGAAATCCATAGCCTACTTTATGAGATATATTACAAAAACCTGAAAAATAGGAACACCACAAACGGTTATAGCTTCCTTATTTGAGGAGATACGAAAAAAATTTAAAGGAATGAAAGTTGACGGCAAAGACAATAAGAATAATGTGTAACAAAAAAATCGAAAAATGCAGTTGGCTTTGACATACGCTAT
Source organism: Stenurella melanura (assembly GCA_963583905.1). Classification (NCBI taxonomy): domain Eukaryota; kingdom Metazoa; phylum Arthropoda; class Insecta; order Coleoptera; family Cerambycidae; genus Stenurella; species Stenurella melanura. Next base: position 24,014,669 of record OY757315.1, read on the forward strand.
TGTGCAAAAATGAAAAATACATATCTCAAAGTAGGCCATGATGCCATTAATTCCGTTATTTTTTTCTCATTCCAACGATATAAAACATGTCACAGAAATTTTAACCGATAGTGTCAATATTTAATATTTTACGAATACCACAATTCATATAATTGAATCGTAACAATCAGCTGTGCCATAATTAGTGAAAAACAATGTATACAGTTATTAATAAATTTGACACATTGTCACTCTTGTATGTTGTATGATGCGTTGTCGAGTTCTAAGACAAATTTTATATCAGTAATTATGGTGTACACCAATAATAACAAATTCGATATGATTAGCATTTATTGTCAGTGCAATTTTGACGCTGAAATGGCAGTCACGGTTTACGGAGATAGATCTCCAGATGCTCCGCAGCCAAATCGAACTATGTTTAGGAAGTTAGTTCAAAATCTAAAAACGCACGGTTCATTTTCAAAAAAAGTAGTAAGGCGAGCGCATGTTGCGGATAATGTAAGAAAAGTGAATAGAGTAATGAATTATGTTAACCAAACTGAGGAAACCTCTTTCAGACAAATTCAGAGAAACTGTCGCATAAAAAAAGACAGTGCAAGAAAAATATTGAAAAAAAACGGATTTCGATGCTACAAAATGAGGAAAGTTCAACATTTAAATGAGGGAGATAAGCCAAGGAGAGTAAGATTTTGTAGATGGTTATTAAATAAGAAACTGAATGACGCGCTGATATGTAGCAAAATTCTTTGGTCGGACGAATCAAATTTTTCTAATAATGGATTTTTCAATAGAAATATGCATTATAAGTGGACACGAGAAAATACACATTGGTGCAGAGAGACTGCTTTCCAAGAAAGATTTTCTACGAATGTTTGGTTGGGTCTTTTAGGGACTAAAGTAATTGGACCTTATTTTTATGATGGCAAATTAACCGCTCGTAGATACCTTAATTTCCTGCAAAACGAATTTCAAGATTTTCTTTATGAATTAAGTGGCAGAAAGATTAAATTATTCATATTTTCAACAAGATGGGGTTCCACCTCACACTGCTGTAATATGTACAAATTATTTAAATCAAGTTATGCCAGATAGCTGGGTAGGCACCTATGGACCCATTCTATGGCCAGCTCGATCACCAGATATTACTTATTATATTTTTTCGTCTGGGGTTACATTAAAGACAAGGTATTTCAAACTGCCCCTGAAAATATTGAGGACATCAAAACCAGAATTCGAAACGCATGTGAGGCAATTACTCCTGAAATTCTCCAAAATGTAATGCGTGACGTGTCTCGTAGAGCACGTTTATGTGTCAGAATGCATGGTGCACAATTTGAGCATTTGTAGTTAGAAAAATAAATACACACAATTTCTTTTCAATATAGTAGTAGGTAGTACTGTTATACATAGTTTTTCGTTTTTTTCTTTGGATGTTCGTTTTGTACTTGTATTTTTATTTATGAGATATTTATTGGTTTGTACTAAATTGTAATAAATAATTACGGAATTATAATTATTATAAAGTGAATTTTTACTATTATGGCACAGCTGATTGTTACGATTCAATTATATGAATTGTGGTAGTCGTAAAATATTAAATATTGACACTATCGGCTAAAATTTCTGTGACATGTTTTATATCGTTGGAATGAGAAAAAAATAACGGAATTAATGGCGTCATGGCCTACTTTGAGATATGTATTTTTCATTTTTGCGTATGTCAAAGCCAACTGCATTTTTCGATTTTTTTGTTACACGTTATTATTCTTATTGTCTTTGCCGTCAACTTTCATTCCTTTAACTTTTTTCGTATCTCCTCAAATAAGGAAGCTATAACCGTTTGTGGTTTTCCTATTTTTCAGGTTTTTGTAATATATCTCACAAAGTAGGCTATGGATTTCAAATTTCTTTTTACTGAAATATAGCTCACAAAAAAATGGGATAACTGTTTCTAAAACTTTATTCTTCTACAATAGATATTAATCGAGATATTTGGTGTGGCCCTCGTAAAAAAGACAGTCTGTATATAATGGTTTCGCTTGAATTAAATATTTTCTAAAAAGACCAGATAGTACCCTATACTATTGATCAATAACAGCTACTTTAAACTAAACACACATTGAGGTCCCTTTACGCCTCCGAATCTATTAGGCCCATTTTAGCGATAAACAAATAGAAAGAAACGTGCTGCTAAAGTAATTTCAATATTTCCGTCTTGTTCTAGAAGAAAACTTCACTATCGGTGCCGGTTCTAAACGCACCTCACTGTAGACTTCGACTAAGCCACCGTTTATCTATCATACAATGTTGCCTAAGTGCTTGATATGTCTGTATACTTTTACGGTAAATTTTGAGCAGAAAACAATAAAACCGCACGTAATGAATTAGGTGATGAGTTCAGTGTTACTAATTTAATTACTGACAAAAATGTTAAACAAATTTATACTAGCAGAACTGTTGTATTTTTTTTAAAGTAGCCAAAAGCTGCAACAGTGTAAAGCCAGTAGCAATGACACGACAAATAAGCGCATTATTCTTTCTTTTCGTCATGTTTATAATTGTACTGCCTAAAATGAAACCTGGCATATTTCTAAATAAATTTATTTCAAAAAATAGATTTGAGTTAAAAATTATTAAAAGTTTCTACATATCATCGTACAAAATATTGGTACGTGTACTTCAGTACTGAAACATGTTGCTTAATCGTTACCTCTTTATTTGTTGTGGATAGTAGGATTAACCACCTAAATTTGAATTCCTTTTACTATTTGAATTTCCCACCAATTTGAATTTTCAATTAGATTTAAAATTTCCATCAATTTGAATTTACCGCCATTTTTAAATACCTGCCGATAATGCAGATCGCCTATTTGAATTTACCGCCATTTTTAAATTCTTGCCGATAATGCAGATTCCCTACTTAACGATAATGACGTCACGCGTGACGTACTGTCTGACTAACACTTTAGAAATTAAATCGCAAGCAAATTCTTCCCAAGCGTCACCCTCGAACTCAACATTTTCCGCTACACGACTAGGTTATATAACTATCCAATTACTGAAATTCTCGTGACTCTGTGAGCTCTTACATAACATAAATTGCGAATACAAAGCAGGTTAGTGTTGCCCTTATTCCAGCATGTAACAGTTCAACTCGTAGACGTCACGTCATTTCGTCAAAAAAAAAAAAAAAATTCGAAATGCTTGCAATTGAAATTATAAAAACGTTATTTTCATTAATTAATAATACATTTTCCCCATTATTTGGGTCCTATATAAGGCTGTAAGAATATTTCTATAACACTGTATTCTAAATATTACCTACTGTAGTTGAGAAATATAAAGTAATCAAATTAAAGTATCAAAGTGATCCATAATAATTTGATCTGGCGTCCCCCAAGAGACTGTCCTGGGACCTATCCTAAGTATCATATATATTAATCAACTTCTGGCTAATAATAAAAATAGTAACATTATCCATCGCTAGAATACATCAACCACGACTAAACAATCTAACTATACATAAAACAAACTGCAAAAAGTGTAAAACAATTGCCCATATCTAGACAAGGTAGACCAAATAAAATGTATATGTTGTCGTTCCATAAGTCTTATCGGTTTTTAGATATATTAAATTAAATTCCTGTGCATATTGTCAAAAACTGTATTTTGGCAATGAAAACCGGGATTTAAAATTAGGTTTTAGCACACAAAAATTCTTAAGGCATGATAGGTTTAGTCCTTGGAGCCGAAACATTTATGTTGACCTTTTATTACTTTAGTTACTTGTAATTCATTTGAATTACATATTTATGTACGTATTCAAAATATAATTCATGAATATATCCCCTCCCCATTCCAAAATTTTGTAAAATCTTCAATATGTGGTACACCAGCTAGAGATGATATACCCCAAGATCACATCAAATCAGTGCCCATACTACTGATTAAATATGAAGCGTATCGAAGTGGTCTAATACATTATTGACTGAAATTTTGTAACCAACCAATATTTACATATAAAATTTTACGACTTGAATATCCCCACAAAAATCACTTTATTTATAAGTCATCAGCATATTATATTAGCTCACATCATGAGTTTTAAAACACAATATTATGCAAAAAGCAATAAGGCAGCAGTCCAAGATTTCGCCCTCGTGGTACCCCTGAAGAAGCGACAAAGTTTAGACCTGTGATTACTGAATGCTACAAACTCCGATCTGTTTGTTAAACATGGCCCAGGTAATACCAGTCGTGATGTGCCAATTCCAAACTACTGTTATTAACAATTAAGTTACACGATAAATAAACGTTACCATAGGAATCCTGAAAACTTCAGACAATTCGTAAATCACTAAGAATTATAATTTCCGACTATTCGAGTGGTATCTTTTTTGCTCTTGTACACATCCAAAAATATGTCATTAATTACGTTGTGCTCAATACTGTCGATGTATATTTTATAAGCATCATTAATTTCAAATTTAGCTAACGATTACAATCTTTTGAAGTCATTAAAATATTCGTTATTAATTATTTTGTGCTTATTGCGGTACTTCGTTTTAGTTTGATATTATTAATATAAGAAAAATGGTTACATTTCCTGAATTTATCGACTTCAAATTGACAGGCAATACGTCGAGCACAATTTCTACTTTCTTAAAGGTATTGTTTTTATTGAGTTCTAATTTCTTAATTAATATATACCGAGTGGGACATTTAAGTTGACAAACGGAATAACCCAAAAATAAAGAATTTTCGGGAAAAGATCATTCCAAGGTCAACTTTGTTTTTTTACATGCAAACCCCTATTCTCTATTACATGTTATATTTCCCAGTTATACACATGTGTTACTTCCACGTTCAATGGCTTAATTACTCGCAAACAATGACACACACAAAAATGGTAGAAACAAAAGTTGTTTATTTTTTAGAGCAGAATATGAATCTGTAAAAAAAAAATAGAAGTTGTCCACAAAAATTTAAAAAAAATATAGCCATTAGATCCCACTCTTCAAGTGACGAAACTTTTGCCTGAAAGATTTTTCTCGAAAACTCTTTATTTTCAAGTTATTCGTGTTTGTCAACTTAAATTCCACACCTGATATATCGGATGGCTCCGCCCACAGTAGCCCATTTGGAACTTTTGACAGAATTATTATATTCAAATTTAGTGTAGTGACAAAATAAAATTTCCTCTTATGTGATGTAAAGAGCCAAACTGGTCTATTTTCAGTTAAATCAAATTTTTAAACAGGAGAACCTTTAAGTTTCAGCATATTTGGATTCAAAATACGTATGATGCATATCTCAGATATTACTTTGATTTCCAAAAAATACTCATTGTTTAATTCTAATCATAGAAAGTCGTGAATAATAATATTGTAATACCTCTTTATTAAATTCACCGATATTAGAGGTTCAATAAAACCTATTTTTTTTTAATGGAATACCTATGGAACAACCTGTTAGAAGGAGAGAAAGAAATTTATTCTTGCTCTACATACGTAAATAATGTTTGCACACGTCAGTGGTAAATAACTGCTTAATTTAAAAACAATTAAAAAGTTACAAAGATATAAAAAATTATAAAATGTAAAATAAGTAGTAACAATAAACATAGTATCTCAAATAGAGGAAAAACGTAAATATAAAAATGTTTAAAAACACAGAAAAAAGGTAATGCAAAAATGCTAAAATATAGCGTTGACTATGATAATACAATTAGACGCTAAATTAGGCAAGAAGACAAAAAAAATATCAAAATATTCATCATGAGTTACTAGATAGTTTTTTGGAACATTTAAATAATAAAGAACCTTCTATTAAATTCACTTTAGAAACGGAAACTAGAAACCAATTACCAGTTTTAATTAAAAGAGTAAATGGTACAATTGAAACAAGTGTTTATAGAAAACAACACATACCAACAGATATTCAAATTTCAACTCAAATCAATCGATGCACGTTAAGAGGGGTGTTGTAAAATGTTTGTATGATAGGGCCAAAATCATTTCTTCTAATGATGAAATACTAAAAACAATGGAAACGGTTTATAAAGGAAGTTATTAATAACCAACCAATACCCTGGGGGTTTTGTCGATAAAACCTTCATAAATATTGAAAATAACAATCAGGTACGACAAAAATCTGAAAAATGTTACACAGCGTTAATTCCTTATGTATGCGAATTATCCGAAAAGTTGCGCCGCATCGGTGATGGATTTGATATTAGGACGGTATTTCAAACAAATAACACTTTAAGATCTATTCTGACAAAGACGAAACCGAAGAATCACGAGCAAAATTCAAAAAACTGTATTTATAGTATTCCGTGTGAGTGCAACAAACAATACGTGGGTCAGTGATCCAGACCTTTTAGTGTAAGATTGGGCGAACATCAAAATTATATAAGAAAAAATGAAATTCAGAGGTCCAAGATCTGCGAACACGCTTGGGAAAATGGACACAGAATAAACTAGGAAATTTTAACAAAAGAGGCAGATAGCAAAAAAGAAAAATTAAAGAATCCGCGATAATATTATTGAATGAAGATAGATGCGTGTCGAATTGTTCCGTAGATGTCGGTACAACTTGGTTGGCAATGTTGAAAGAAGAACTAGACAAACTTAACATTGTATAAAAACTAAAAAAAAACTGTTAACTATATCAACAGTTCTATGTAAATAGTAAGTATCTATGGATATCGAATATAACAAACATTCTTAGAGCTGTGTATTTATCATACACAGCAAAAAAGATTTTTCAAAAAGCCTTGAAAAAGAAAACAGAATAGATTTCCGAAACGTCGGAGAAATATTTAATTTTAAGTTTTTATACTTATTTGTGTTGTTTATTAAAAAAACGCAACCTTTAACTGATCCTTTGACGTAAAAGTCACAGGCGTAGAGGTTATTTACCAGTAATATACTGGTTAATTGTGATATTTTGTAGATTCCCTGAGCACCGCTTAAAAAGAAAACATACATGTGGCAGGAACTCCCAAAGAATTGAAGAAGGAAAAAAAAAATCATTATATGAATAATAAAAGGAATTCTGTATGATCTAATCAAGGAACTTTTATAAAAATGTTTTAATGTGTTACCTAAAGACTTACTAAATGAAATGGGTGTAAACATATTTATGCAAAAAATTAAAATATTCATCATATGAATAATAAAGGAATTCTGTATGAGAATGTTTTTTATTTTTTGCTTTAATATGTTTACGCCCATTTCATTTAGTAAGTCTTTAGGTAACATATTTTATTGTTTTAACATTTTATATAAGTTCCTTGATTAGACCTTTCTTTAAATCATGAAAAAATGTATCTGTATGCCTTTAATTTCTGTAAAATCATTGACAAATATTATTTTTTGGTATAGTAGATGATTTTTACACAGTTAAATACCAGATGGAAATGGGGCTATAATGAAGTGAATCTCTTTTGTTATATATTTATCCAATAGATTGTTCAATAGTAGATGGAACTATTTTATTATCAAAATGTGAGGCGAGTGAGATTTTATATTATGATCTTTATTTTTTTTAACAATTCCTAACTTTAAAATGAAGCAAATGTTATATTATCAATCAGAATGATGTCGTTGATTACTTTTATTAGTTCTAGCGTGATCAGAACTGGACCAACAGCATATATAAATAATTTACATTTCATTGATTAATTTTTCAAATTATTCTGATTTAAATTAATTTTAGGGAAAAGGTCAAAAATAGTTTAACTTTAATAAAGTTTAAGGAATTTTTACAGAATTAAGAAAAATATATTAGCATCATTCGTAAGCGGCAAAAAGACAAACAAAGATGTTAGTATATTTTCATGTATTCAACTCTTTACACCTTGCATATGAATTTCTAAAAAATGGAATTTACGATTTTTTATTTTATACTTCATAGGAACAACCACTTTTCTTCGATGGTTCTTGAGAAATTCATGTCGAAGAAAAGTTATCATATGGATTTCAGTGTGCAAGTAATTGTTCCTGAAGCATTTTAAGTCAAAACATACAGTGTTCCATTTGAAGAAATTGAATTATGACAGTTTAAGAGTATAATAATTTGAATAATCGTGGAAAACATCCTGTGGAAATAGGTTCTATATTGTACTTGTATTTGTTCAACGATTTATTACTGACACTTAAAATTGTGTAAAAATGGCATGGGCAATAGAAAAAATTTAGTTAATAAGCCTCGGAAGACGGACCTGAGCCGCGCTCCCTTTCACATGTCCCCATACGTGACAAACGTAGTTATTTTCACGTCTAGATGTGCGATGCCGTGTTATCATGCGATGCTGGCAGTGTTTATTAAATTTATACCCATTCTTTGGGTGTTTTTCGGTGAAATTTAGGAAACCGCAGATTTTACATTATGTAAAGTAGCAGAATAGAGGGTGGGCCCTATTGTTATGAATGCACAATAAAGCAAACACTTCTGGAATAAATACAATTTATCCGAATATAATTTATTGTGACGAAATTGTATAAGTTCGTTCATTAATTCCGCCACCCCTCCGAATAGTACGACGAAAGCACTTTTGTTGCATTAAAGATTCTATTATATTTGCTACTTTTTGCGCGATCTTAAAGAAATTGTATAAATTTCGGGGCGTCAGCTGCCGCTTACGACTTTATTGCACAAATACCGACCAGGATGCAGGTTCATTATTACGCGGTATTAAAATATTAATATCAAGCCCACGCAGGCTCGACGACGACAGAGGCATTCACACTCCTCATGTCATTCCTGTTTAAATTCCACCCATTTAATGTTTTGTCGTTAAATAAATAACAAATTTATTAAAAGCTTATATAAATTTCAACCCAAATATTTTCAGAGGATTACGAATAAAAATATTTTATGTGTGGCAGCTCATAACTTTATAACAATCATAATACCAGGTGGGCAGAAAGAAATGGGAACTTTAATTGCATACTTACAATCCTTAAACATGTTTGAATGAGGTTGTACTCAAATGAAAGACAAAATTGTCACTCCGAGACGTCAGAGATGTTCAAGTAAAAGCTGCCCCCAATACAAAGTGCTTACGACTCTTACGAGTACTTTCTAAAAGCGGTGTTACAAGAACCGAAAAATGTTGAAGGAAATATGTTTTTTTTTCAAAGTGAATAATTTTTTGTTTGCCTATACTTGCAATGAAATATATTCTTTATAGGATTTGGTAAACAGCAGAAAAAAACAATCTATGAGAACCAAAATAATAACTATAGTTTCTACAGAGTCCCCTACGGCTATGCAGAAGTGGCTCTGTGCCTTTCTGATGAGCTCAGAATAAGGGCGAAAAACGTTTCAAAGGCTAAGCATTTCCTAAAAACAGAATGAAAATGTAATCCATTTGATTGATTGATTAATTGATCTGCCAGCGTAAGGTGAGCATTGCTGCTGATTGCCGGGTTGGACATTGGACATGCTCGTTGTCAGCAGCGAGAACCGCATGACGCATGGGGTAGGAATATAGGATGGGAAGTGTAGGTGTTTGTAAGATGCTTCTTTTAAGTTTCCATGCTTCTATTAAGTTCCATCTGTCATCATCGATTGCGAGATGCTTCTTTTCAGTCCATGCTTTTTTTAAGTTTCCCTCTATCGCCATCCCCTTATTTCTCTTCTAAGTTTTCTGTTTCTGAATGTGGCAGCTTTCATTTTTTTATTTTTGTTTTCATTTATTAACCGTTCCACAGGTAAATATCCATTCACAGTGGAGTTGCTGGGAAGGGCCCTATATCGAGATAACAATGTTTTTTTGTGCGTTATGAGAAAAAAGAGGTTCGAATGGATAGTTTGCTCACCCTGTATGTCGTTTCTTTGAGACAATCGGTTTCAATTTCCACCTTCCAAATTAATAATAAAATATTATGTTTTGAATCAATAAATCGAGCTGATAAAAATTAAGATGGTAAAGATCAGATAGAAGGATAGAATAGAATAATGTCAATTAAATAAAATAAAATAAAATAAAATAATTAATAGCTTATCTGTCTTTCTGCAGCGACTTGTGATTGCTGTTTTATTTTATTTTCTTTCCATTTCTTTGTTGGGTCGAGTTGATTTTGTCAATTTAAAAACTTGCCACTGTATACCATTACTTTAAGTCAAAACACAGCTATATTGCTCTGTAAACATATATGCCTCAGTTTGACACTGACTATGCTATTATTTATTACCCATGAACCACTTAAAAAGTATCTTGTTAGACCGTCTAGGGTGTACATAGGGACACTGCACTTCACTTGAGCTTGTTTGCTTTATTTAACTTAATATTATTAGAAAATCTTGTAATTATTAATTCCATATGACCTCTGTTTTTCTATTGAGGCGCTTCATTTCACGCAGGATTTCTTAATCTACCGGCGACAGAAATTTTTTCGAGTTTAACGGGCTTTTTACCGGTTTTTAGAGAGCATTTTAAAAACACGTCTATTCACTGTAACATGCGGAATGCCCAATAGCATCCTTCGTTACACTGTTAATATTTATTAGAAAAATTATAAGTTATCGGAAGTATTATTCCCACAAACTTTAGTACTAATGGAGTGCCCTTACTCCTTAGACTATGATGAACATACGTCATCTGTCAGCAATTAAAGTTCGCGAATACTAGATAGGGCACTAGAAATGATATTTCAACTAAATAACGCCGGGTGAAACTCTTTCTCGTTCAACCATTGAACTAGTTAGACGTATTAATAATTTTGTTTGACCTGTAATGGGGATGTTAGAATTTGAAAAACCTCGTGATGATCACATGAGGTAAGGTTTTAATTATTATACCGGTAAATGCCATCTAACATTTGAAATATTGTTTTAGGTTTTTCTTATATTCTTATAAATTAAGAATTAATTTCTTAATAACAAAACTTATTCACATCTAATGATTTTAATGTAGAAGTATTTCAACGTTATATTATTTGCTTTAAGCAAGATTTGAGATTATCTACATTCAATTAGCGATACCTACTATGTTTTCCACTAAGCAAACAATATTCATATGAAGTCAACTTTTCTATACTACATTTTGAATTGGGATATACGAAAACATTCCGAGCGATGAGATTTTCATCATTTTGTCTTGGCGACAAATCTTGTACGGACGTTTTTACAATTTCATAACCTCAAAATGGAATTAAAGCAGCCACATGTGAAACAACTTTATAATCCATAATCATCAGAGACCAGGAATTTCCTTACTCAGGATAACCAAATAAAAGATAAGTACTTTTGATTACTACACGTAAAAGGGATTATTTTCACATGATTGTAGTTTTGGGTCATAAAAGCCAAGTGTCTAAATTTAAAATACGAGATTCAAGCTAAATCTATTATATTTTTTTTGTTAGACTATATTTTAAATACGCTGTTATAATTAATCCGTTGTCGTACATTAATTCATAGTTACTTATATCTTAAATTCATTGTCGCACATATTTCATCGTAGTATTAATTTCGTGGTTAATTTTATCGTGATTCCTTACTGTAAATATTTTATCGTAGTATTGTAATGCATTTCTGTTGGTAACATAGTAAGTCGTGGTTCATCTTGATGGTAACGAGAGTGTTTAAGGTTTATGAACTTTGAGATAATGTTACGAGACATATTTGTTGTAATATAGTATTTTGTCTCTCGTAAAGGATCTCAAGTTCCTGATTTTGTTGTAATATATGATTTTTAATATTGAGATAAATTTACGAGACTTATCTTCTGTAATATAGTTATTTTGTCTCTCGTTAAGGATCTCAAGTTTATCTAATTTGTGTAAAATATGATTTTAGTATTGAGGTGAAAGTTACGAGACGTATCTTTTGTAATATATTTTTGGTTCTCGTACACGCCTCAGATTTGCCTTGCCGTTGTGCACATTGTAATATAGAGTATCTTGTAATATAGTATATTTTTTTTAAAATGAATTATTATTTGTTTGCTTATAATTGTATTGAAACATTCTTTATAGGATTTTGCAAACAGCAGAAAAATTAACTATCTATAAAAGAAAAACTTTGTGTAGAAATATTAATGAAATCTTTGCATTCTTTCGATAACCTGAATTCTGGTTATGCTAGCAAATTAAAATCCTAAAATGAATTTGTCTAATTTCTTATTTGACAATTCTCATTCTAACACTAGCATCCACACAGTCCCCTACGGCCATGCAGATTAAACTAGTATCCACATAACCCCCTACGATTATGAAGATTCAGTTAAAAATGAGAACAAAGACCTAAAATGAATTTATTTATCTACCTTGTCTTAAAAAAATGTTCATTCCAATGGATTACATTTTCATGAAATCTATCATTCTGTTTCCTGGAAATGCTTAGCCTTTGAAACGTTTTTCGCTCTTATTCTGGAGCTCATCAGAAAGACATAAAGCCATTCATAAAGATGTTTCATGCAAAACCAAGACAATTTCTATGAATAAGTGTGAAATGATTATATTTGACATTGACTGATAAAAACAACCTCACCTATCTATTAGCTAACTAGTATTGGAGCCTATATACTCTATGCATAGATAGTTAATTTTTCTGCTGTTTGCAAAATCCTATAAAGAATGTTTCAATACAATTATAAGCAAACAAATAATAATTCATTTTTAAACATGCATAGAGTATATAGGCTCCAATACTAGTTAGCTAATAGATAGGTGAGGTTGTTTTTATCAGTCAATGTCAAATATAATCATTTCACACTTATTCATAGAAATTGTATTGGTTTTGCATGAAACATCTTTATGAATGGCTTTATATCTTTCTGATGAGCTCCAGAATAAGGGCGAAAAACGTTTCAAAGGCTAAGCATTTCCAGGAAACAGAATGATAGATTTCATGAAAATGTAATCCATTGGAATGAACATTTTTTTAAGACAAGGTAGATAAATAAATTCATTTTAGGTCTTTGTTCTCATTTTTAACTGAATCTTCATAATCGTAGGGGGTTATGTGGATACTAGTTTAATCTGCATGGCCGTAGGGGACTGTGTGGATGCTAGTGTTAGAATGAGAATTGTCAAATAAGAAATTAGACAAATTCATTTTAGGATTTTAATTTGCTAGCATAACCAGAATTCAGGTTATCGAAAGAATGCAAAGATTTCATTAATATTTCTACACAAAGTTTTTCTTTTATAGATAGTTAATTTTTCTGCTGTTTGCAAAATCCTATAAAGAATGTTTCAATATAGTATATTTTTGTATTATAGTTTCTTTTGTATATATTTCTGTCTGGTACTTTGCTATACAGTATCGTTGATGCTGTGATAGTTCATTTTTTGAAATATAGTACTATTGTATATATGTAACTTCTGTCTTTTGTTTATCTTTATCTTTAATTTTCTTTGATTACCCTAAGTAATCAATGGCGCCCAAGCCTTGAACTCCACGCCCTTTTGCTCTTCGTTTCTTTACTGTGCTAGCCAGGTTACACCAGTGACGCTAACCACGTCGTTCGTAGGGTGGCCCACACTTAAACACTTGGGCAACATTTTAACATTGACTAAAACCTTCCTTAAATAGCCACATCACGACGACACTTAACTCACTTCTCCTTCATGAAAATGTAATCCATTTGAAGGAAAAATTTTCCAAAAGACGAGGTATGTAAATAAATTCATTTTATGCCTTTCTCATTTTAAATGAATTTTCATAGCCGTAGGGGGTTATGTGGATACTGACTTATTCTGCATTGGCATAGGAGACTGTGTAGAAACTAGTGTTGGAATGAGAATTGTCCAATAAGGAAGACAAACTGATTTTAGGATTTTAATTGCTAGCATAACCAGAATTCAGGTTATCGAAAGAATGCAGATTGTAAATCAATAATTTTACAAAGAGTTTCTATTTTAGTTCCCATAGACCGTTTTTTTTTTGCTGTTTGCAAAATCCTATAAAGAATATGTTTCATTACAAATACGTATTTTATTTAAATTTTTTTGCTTTTTTTATTTTTTCAAAGATTTTACTTAGAATTGCATAAACTATGATAAAATGTACATGCTCACAGATATTAATCGAATTTAAATAAGAAAATATAAAAAAAAAAACTGTACAAATTTTGTTTATAACTCATTCCATTTTACTCAAAAACTGCTTGTCCTACAAAAAAATATCACGATGCCTTTTTTCTCTTAAATCTACTCTTCTTCAAAAAAGAATTTAGCTTTTTTGAGCCGATAAACATTTCTCGAAATATTTAGGAAAAATCAAATTTTCAAAACTTAACCTCAATTTTTCACTGTATAGAAATGTAAACCTATATAAATGTAAACATTTGCGTTTTTTTAAATAATTGCAACTTTATAAATCGGAAATTCCAAGTTATAAACAAAACAGATATGAAAATGTACGACATTAGAACTTATAAGTCAAAATATATTTACTAACTTCCAGTTCAGAAATTCTTCACCTAACTTATTAACAAAATGTGTCGATAAGAAGGAAAAGAAGTGTGATTTCTCTCTAAGGGTGTTAATAAAATGTGAGAATTTTTAGTAGTAAGCATAGCAGGCGAAAAACTTGTTTAAGTTTCGAAATAGATACCACAGATATTGAAAATAAATAAAAATGAAGGATGGCAGCAACATTTTTATTTAATTTTTTTTTCTAGAAAATCTATCGCATATGAAAAATGAAATGCCTCGGGGATGAGACGACGCAGAGAATCGGGTAAAATTAGCAGTCAATGACTAACTTGCACTCGCTCTGATTAGCGCATGTTTAAATTTTTCACAGTAATTTCTTTTTGCTGAACTTTGTGGATTATCTTTTATAGATGAGATTTTCAGTAAATCATTTCATAAATCATTTTCTCCGCGAATGGAACTGTTCAGGCATTTTAATGTTATTTGAGTCTTGGGGGCAATTAAAGGTTTATTTAAACGATACCTAATGAGTTCGAAACAAATTTAATTTTATAGTTGATATCATTATATTTTAATTCCTTTCTTTGTTTCAAAACGGATGTTTTTAAATATCTGGTAATGTGTGATTAAGGAGATAATATACAGGGTGGTTCGCTGGCTATGCGCCATGGTCTAGATCTAGATCAACAGGGAAAACATGTTTTTGGCCAGTGGTCTGAAAATTTAAAGAGCTATATTTCTGCAACGGATTGATGTAATCGGATGAAATTTACCAGTAACATTTCACAGCTGGGACTTGTCAGATTAGCCTGATTGGTTTTGAAAAATGCAGGGCAGGACTCGGAAAGTATCTGCTCCCCTCGTTGTTGACCAATAAGTACATTTTTCTATCGCATTTCTGGAAAACTATTAGCGGGTTCGGAAAGTTCAGAAAAAATGCTATAATAGCGATTCAATATTGACGGCATATCTATCCGTTTCGGCAAAAAAATCACAAAACAATTTAGCGCATCAGGACTTTCTCAAAACCTGGTCTAAAATCTAAAAGAATAGTAACCTATGTATTTATCATTATGTCTATGACAGCAATAACTATTTTGACAATTTGGTGTTCTATCTAATTGTACCTTCTTTCATCTGTGTTTTTTTAAAGATGCCAACTAAATTTACAAACTCTGAATTCACTTATATCATTAATGTGTATGGGTTTTACGATGGTAATCCAACATTCTGCCGTTGGATAATTCGTCTTCCAAGAACTTTGTCCAGAATTCTTTCCACGGACGAGGCCCAATTCACTCGAGACGTTTATTGGTGCGGTACAGGAAATGTATCGAAGTTGGGGGAGGATATTTTGAGAAAGGGGTTATGTCATTTATGTGTGCATGCTTTTCCTATGAAGATTATACCCATAATCCATTCAAATTTTATCATTTTATCTAGATTACATAAAATAATTCGGAAGTGTAGTATCGGTTACCGGTTTAAAGTGACGCAATCGATCGGTGAGCAAGGCTCGCTGCTTGAGTTCGGCACTTGGATGGGTGACCAGTATTTGATCTCGCCGTCCTGGTTAAGTGGTAAAGTAGCAATTAGCTAAACTTCGCCAGGAAGTTAATATAAATAAGGCATTAAAATAAAAACATTAAAAAAAACAAATACAAAATTTCACAAGTACGACCCTGTATTTTTCTTACTAGGTATGTTATTCGCATGTATTATGTGCATTCTTCGAAGAGATACGGAGCTGAAGCACTGGAATGGAATCTCTCAAACTGTTTCATAAATAATGCTCGGTCAAATTATTAGTCCTGATGCGCTAAATTGTTTTGTGATTGCTTTGCCGAAACGGTTTAGACTTGCCGACAAAATTGAATCGCTATTCTTATAGCATTTTTTCTGAACTTTCCGAATCCGCTAATAGTTTTCCGATAGAAAAATGTACTTATTGGTTAAAAAGGACGATGGCAGATTCTTTCTGAGTCCGGCCCTGAATTTTTCAAAACCAATTAGGCTACTGACAAGTCCCAGCTGTGAAATGTTACTGGTAAATTTCATTCTATTATATCCAACCGTTGCGCGTTGCAGAGACATAGCTCTTTCAATTTTCAGACCTTCTTAACCACTGGCCAAAAATATTTTTCCCTGTTGATCTAAACTTTCCATGAAGTGTTCTATCTGCCATTAGGCTATGGCGCATTGCTAGCGAATCACCCTGTATGTATAAAAATCAGGCATTTTTAATACGTGATAGGCTTGCTTAACACCTGCATAATATTCTTCCAAATTATAATTATTACTTTGTAAAACTTCAGTAGGTATCTTGAATATACATCAACAACAAGAAGTTATCTCTGAAGCCGTAATGAAATACCACAAATTCTGCAGGAAAACGTTAAGTAATACGACTAGACCTCCGAAATCGGAAACGCTAAAACTAGAGGAAATCGAAGGGGATAGAGAGAGGTCGAATGCCAAACATTATGAACGGAAATAATATATATCGAACGTTAGTGTAGAACTCAAGAGATAAGATAAAGACCGGAATTATGAGTTACACGGCCACGAAGAAACGATACATAAGACAGCCAATTTAGTTTCTCAGCTTGTTCCATAGCACGGTGTTATCGACTAAGTCGAGGGTGGCTTTTTTGTTTGCAGAACAAGGAAATTTATTCCAGAAACGGTATAAATGGTAAGCTTTACTACACGCAGCGCCCGTAAAAATCACGTATAAGTTTATTTTCTTTAACTAAACGCATAATCAAATAATAATCATAATAATAGCATGCCGGGTAATTTGTCATTTGTAAACAGTTCATACCTCGGTTTATACAGTAGTGAGTGTTCAGGTCTGGATAGTTTGACGTCATGGAAAATACAACATATCCATCAGAAATACATAGTGTAAATTTTGGAGTTCCTCAAGCATCTGCGCCAGGGCCACTCTGTCTACTGCATATTGATCATTGACTTCAAAATTATCCAGCCATTTATAAAGTGTGGTGCTTATATAATATATTTATCAGTACATATAATCTTTACAAACAAAGTGGCGGTGTTATTTTAGAGAGATGCGGAAAACTAATATCGGAAAACTAATATAAATGATCTACAATTTAGAAGGTACAAGAAAATTAACCACATCGTTTCATGGAGGAAACTACATTGTCTTATAGCGGCAGACGAGTTGATGGGCAGCTTAACCATTTACCCGAACTACATGGTACAAAAAACAACAGTACAATCGATTTGTCTATTAGTGCATTTCTAATTTATCACAAAACGAAAAATTTGTCAGTATGAATTCAGCAGAAGCTTAAGAAGGAAACGCATGAGATAAATAAATATGAAAGACTAATTCTTGTGTGAGATGATAATAATAATAATGTTTTATTCACCATTTTGGATACATTTAGTATATATGGCAGGTCAGAATACAGTACAATAATAATAATATAATACAAACTTATTTAGTGTGACACAACATAAACATGTTACGTAAATATATATACATAGATTCGATCTCATAAATAAAGAAAAAATATATGTGGTATTTACAAGGTTAAATAAAACTTTTCTTACTTTTTATTGGGTATTTTGCCACTGAAAAATATTTAAAAATTTTAATGAAAAAACCTCTGCGCCAAACGGATCAGACAGCGGTTGGTTCTTGAGTCCCTGACTGTTTCAAAAAGTCTCACACCTAAAAATATATAAACTAGAACAATGTTGTAAATTAAAAACTGAAAATCAAAGCTATAGGTAGTTAACGTTTCGGAAGAGAATCTACTTCTGTTCTCAAAACTTTTTTGGCCGTCAAAAAAGGTGTTTTCATTAAAATTTTTAAATATTTTTCAGTGGCAAAATACCCAATAAAAAGTAAGAAAATCTGAATATGCCACAAATAAACAATTACAGACAATATCTCTTAAATAAAACAGTTAATATAATAAATACACAAACACATACAAACAAAAAATACAGCAACAGTTAACTTTTTTTTTTTTTTGTTCTAAACGGTAATTATATTTATGGCCCCAAAGAAGGTTCTCTACTTAGAAAGTCGCGTCTACTGTAAAATGCTCCTTTCTGTAATATTTCTTTTATCTTTTCAAACTGATGGTAACTTCGAGTATTTCTTATCTCGTCTCATCGTTCTATAGTAAAATACAATTACAGCGTGGGGATTTTTTAAAACACGATGTTCTGTGTTTTGGTATACTTAGGAGGTCCCCATGTCTTGTATAATATGTATGTTTTCCTTTAGTTTAGAGAATAGGTCCATATTTTTCTTTGTGTATATTAGACATTTGAATGTGTATATGCACACAGGGTCGTCAGGATTTTTTGTGTTTAAACACAGCTTCTAGGATCTAATTTAAAAATTAGTCGAATAAGTCTTTCTTGACATATAAAAACTTTATCACTAGAGGTGGAGCTTCAACAACAAATTATGTGCGAGTATGCCAACGCACGGTATATGTTTAATAACTCGGTCTCGTCTAAACTTATTTTTATTTGTAATACGGCAAAGTAGGCCTTATTTAATTGGATGCAAATACGTCCGATTTGCGGAGTGAATGATAATTTACAATCAATATAGTTTCCAAGTAGTTTAACACTATCCCCTGCATATAAAAATTTATAAACACCGTTTTCTTAGAACTTAATATTAATTTGTCCCTTTGTGACCAGGTACTAACTTCTTCAAGAATTACAACTACCGCTTCTTGAACCTCTTCAGGTGTGTTGGCAGCCAGAGTTACTGTAGTCATTTTCACACATAGTTATATTTAAATTGCTTATGTGTTTGGACAAGTTGTTGGCATACAACATGAACAGTAATGGTCCCAAAACGGAACCCTGAGGAAATCCAAGTAGCAGTCCTTCTAACTCCGATTGTATATTCTTCTTTCATGATATGACCATACCTAAGATAAAGTTTCCCCTGATACCGATACTATACAAATCTTGTTTTAGAACTTCTTTGTTTATAGGGTCGAATGCTTTTGATAAATCGAATAACAGGGACATATTACCGTTTCGGTCGATTTATTTGCCCAGAAGCCATATTGAACTATGAATGATACTATTTGATTATACATAATTCTGTCAAAAAGCTTCGATAGTGTACTTAAAACTGAAATTTGTCTGAAATTTTCTATCTCGTGGGCAGAGCCTTTTTTATAATGTAGACACAGATTTATTTTTATTATTATGGAATTTCACACTCTTCTATGGAGAGGAAATTTTTCTGTTCCTTTGATGTTACACCAAGGAATTTAGCTCCATTAGAGCCCGTTCTAGGAATTTGGCACTTTTTGGCGACATTGGCCATATTGAGAACTTTTAACTACGAGACAATAAAATTTATTTCAGTATTCCCTCACTTGTTTTGTTACCAAGCCACCTTATTGACTTTTCTAATGCACTTTTGTACCTGTACGCATATATAACTATAAGTTCTCTTTATATGAGAAACTGTTTTATTGGTTTCATTTCGTCGTAACGACCGATCTAACCTAGTCTCTCTAGCTTTATATGTAACTAGCGATTGGAAAGAAGGCCGCGACTTTCTTGACACCGCTTGGCACAAATCTATGATAAATATCCAAATAAAGGACTGAGGCTTGTGCTTTATCGCTTTCTGTTATAGTTTTATTCTTTATTCATTACCCCTTAATGGGTCGACGGTTTAGAAACACGCTCTAGCCACGGCGGATGTTTTTCTTTCCCGTTTTAGTAGAGAAGAATTAATTGTGGTGATTTTTTTAGCCAATTCAATTAGGAGATTGAATAAGCGAGCATAAAAACCGATGGGGTTTAATAGGAATGAAATTTCGAATAATTCGCTGAATTGAAAAAAGGAGCAGCAGCAAGTGAAACAGTTTTCCTGTACTCTACATAACCGTAAGTTTATATGGTCATTTTTGAGAGAGCGAAATTTTGATCTATTAAATAGACCCATCTTTAAATTGATTTGCATAGTAATTGTTAATAAATTAAACACTGCTTTTAGATGAATCAATCAATATATTATAAATACTCTACATATGTTTCGGCTTATTAGGCCTTTATCAAGAGTATTACATAGTGTATAGTGTATTACATAGTGAATACAGTATTCACTATGTAATACTCTTGATAAAGGCCTAATAAGCCGAAACATGTAGAGTATTTATAATATATTGATTGATTCATCTAAAAGCAGTGTTTAATTTATTAACAATTATTTTCAAGACGTTTCACAAGGTACCTACCACAAGTTCAGTTCAGTGATTTGCATAGATCTAGATTGTTTTAAAATGAAAAATTAATACAACGAATAACATTTGTCCGTGCGGCTTCATGTGTATGGGAGCGATAACATTCTGTATGTCGCTTTGTTCCATAGATCGACTTAATTTTTTTCACACTAGCTTCATCCAATATTAGAATAGACGCCTATTGAAAATCCTTAAAATAGGCCGAGTAGTCTAATAATTCCTTTAATTACACTTTCTCTCTCGTCTTTTCCCGTGTTACCGATGAGTGAGAATATCTCTCATATTTTGCTTTAATTATTCAATGGAAAAATGCTCTCTTTCAAAACGGTGTAACTATGTTACTTGTGTGTTATCTAAAGGAAAGATGCGAGTCAAATGTTACGTCTAGATCTTTAAAACTACCACGACGAGTCAGATTAGCCCCATTAATAGTATACTTATATTGCATTTTATTTAGTTTTAGCTGAGATCAACCGTGATATCGTTAATGAAAATGATAAACAATAATGGGCCTAATACCGACCCTTGTGGGACTCCTAATTGAGAAATAAACTCGATAGACCTGTGACCCTGGTATTGTTCGAACTGACTTCTAGTAAGAGCGAATTAAAAAAACAGTACAAGCTTAGGGTTAAATTCAAAAGAAACTAATTTTGTTAGCAAGACCAGTCTGGCAAAAGCTTTGGCGAAGTCCATATAGATGACATCCATAACTTCAGCTAAATATTGTGTTATGGAAAGATCGACCTCGTTTACCATGGACGATTTTCTAATGTGCGTATTGCTAATAAACAAATGTTTGTGTCGATTGTACAATATTAGTAATAACAGACATTTTCAACCTCTAGGCCTTACTTTTTTATTATTCACTTATTTAAAGTCGACCTATTTGGGATGAGCTACCCCCAACTTAGAAATTTTGTCGTACCTTCCTCCACCTGTAGGAACTTTTTTACTTGTCTAGCATTTTATAGTCAAGGGACTGACTGCTTTACATCCCATCCGAAGGATGGTATAGAAACAATACATTAACTTTCAGTGTGGTTATTCTCAGTTTAACGTATGTTTGATCGTTTTGTTTAAACTTTGCAGCTTTGAACTAAAAATTAAAATACCATGTATGCACATTATTTCTCTTTACAATGATGCAAAAATATATTTACTATTTTATTTTATTTCCAAATATTTACATATAAGGGTGTCTGTGTAAGACTAGTCGATGACTTGTAGCTCAAGAAAAACAATTATTATTATTATTTTTATTTAAAGAATATATACCACCAGTTTGGCCGGAGGGTGTATCTATGTATCTTTTTGTTAATCGTTCAATTCCTCTCAAAAAGCTATTTGCGGTATTAAGATTCCTATCTGGTCACACACAATTAGATACTAAATACCGACTATTCAACACCGATTGGGTATTAAGTCAACTAAAAAAGAAAAATGGCTGGGACGTGTATAAAATACGTAACGAGGCGTAGCAAGTGTCTATTTACTATTTCTATTGTGGTTTTATCCTGAGTTATTTACTTTCATTTTCAAACACGAATGAAAATAGTGCCTACCTATCACTTAGTTATTACATTTGACACTTGTTTAATTATAATTTACCTAACAAAAGTACATTTTGATATTGTGGATAATGTTGACCTATCAGGTCCCGAAGAATCAAATGAAAGAATACATTTTACGTCATTGAGATTGGTGCAACTATAACCAAGACCCGAGCTAAAAAATAGTTCTAACTAGATTCTCGAGTATAATTTCTCTTTAGATACAGCTAAGATAAAAAAATATGAAACTATAAAACGTTTTCACGTAACTTACGGCATCTTGATCTCTGGCATCGAATATGTAACTTACCTGAAAAAAAAATAAAAAATAAATTAGAAAACAAAAATATTCTGCTTCTTATCGAGTGATTTTATTAAATCAAGATCACATTTTCTTAACTAGTAAATAAAATTTTGATTTTTTGCCTAAACAGGAAAAAAACAAAGATGCAAAGTATTTTCTCTAACACTATTTCAGAAACTACAAATTCCACAACTAAAAACTGTGCGGAAATAAGTAACATTCCAATACACTGTGCTGGAATAATATCGACAAATCAGAAGCCGTTAAACCACATTTAGTGGTTCGGTTGCTATGGTTACGTTGAACCATAGTATATTGTATACCTAGTAGGAAAAGTCTAACATTCCTTGTGACACGGAGTACGGGAATGTGTCTTTTCGTACGAGGTATACATACTATTTTTCCGAAAATCGTTTAAAAAACGAAACAAATTAAAGTCTTGCATAATTTTGAAAAAAAGCATGATTAACTATATTCAGAAATAAGTAAGTATTGCCATGAAATTCTTAGTAACATTTTTTACGTAATTATGGAAACGTATGAATATAGAATTATCAAACTTAACATAGTAGGTTAACTGCTGGTTTTCGAAATTTCAAAGTATAGTAGTAGTTAAAAGTGTTAAATAATAAGTGAGGATGAATTTTCCATTTCTGGAAAACCTCCAACTTTACTGAAAAACGTGTTTTAATCATTTTCGTAGTACATAAATAATAACTGTAAGGAAATAAATTATATTTCCTTACAGTACAAAAATGAATATTTCCTAACAGTTAGTTTTCGTTGCCTGGCAACGACTAAATGTAAGGAAATATTGACTTGCTTCTAAAAATTTTGTCAGAAATATCAATATTTACGAACGATTTTCAGAAAAAGGTATTTGTACTGTAATAGCTTGAAAATGTGGTTACAAAATAATTATCAGTACGGCTACTAAAATTAAACAGAAATACCTATCAAACAGGCAATCAAGTATTACATGTGTAGGCACACATGACATAAAGCTGCATATATACAAGTTCAATACACTCGCTCTGGGAAGATATAAGCTACAAATGTACTTACGGTAATCCCTCAAAAATTAACAACACGTTAATAACGCGGAAAATCAAAACTACGTATTGTGTTCCACAACCAACACAACCAGTGGTACCGTCAATCTGCAGTCACAGGATCTGTGCTGCAGTATACTTGTTGTGTTCGCCGTTTCTGATTGAATTAAGTGATATAACCTTACTTCCAGTGAAGAATGTCTTCATCGTAAACAGCAGAGTGTGACGAGTTTTAATATTCTACATTACACAGCTCCTCGACCTTGAAAATTTGATTACAATTATTATATATCCTTCTACCCCAGATGATGCTGCCACTGGTAAAAATATTCGCGCACGTTGGCTCTGCCCCGAGCATCTTCTCATAATAATACTACTCTACGTCTCGATTTATAGTCATTGGAGAATGTAGTAGAGTTCTCCTTACACGTCGTATGATTGGTTGAATCGTGCGCGAAAACTCTGTATTAAAGACTTCTCAGCAACTGTAGGCTAGTCTATGTATTCATTAAAATCTAGGGTTATACATATTATTTTGTTTATTGGCTATCATACACACTAGGTTACACTTAGAATACGAAGAATTCTGCAGACTTCCAAGTCTCTGGAGTTGCATTTGTTATATATGTAGGTATACAACATCGTTTTATACGACATAAATGATGAAACATAATGTAAACAGGCCAGTTAACACAAGAAAATGCCAAGAGCACGAATTTAACCAATTTATTAGTGAAATATTCTCTCCAAATACCACGCTTTAAAATTTTATAGTTAATTGTTTGTTAGTGCGAAAATGCCAAAAGTAATATATTTCGTGTAAATTTACAGTTTATTATGAAGCATTAAATCAGATAATAAATTGTCTATTTACATTTTATATAGGGTGTAATTAGCTTCATGCCATTAAAAAAAACCGGTGGTACGAAACGACAAGACAAACAAAAAAACCTTACCTATATAACATGGGGTCTAAAGCTCATAGTTTTGGAGAAAAAAAAAATACCAATTTCGCAAATTTTCAATAAATTTTTTTGAGAACTGCTGGAATATTGAGGTAGGTTTAGATCTAGATCTGATCTGAAGGAAACTATACTCTAACTCTCCCTTGTGCAATATTTTAGTTACTGTCATGTCGGTGTTTCGTTATGTACACACGTCCAACCCGCCGTTCGTTGTTTTTGTTATTTTTGAATTTCGCGTCATTGTGTATTTATAGTTAAGATTTATTTTATTGACTTACCGTTCAAGTTCAAATCCTTGATTACGTACAGACACAACTTACTTGTTCGTTCTTTTTGTATTTCTTTTTGGCTTTTGTACCAAGTTTTGATTTTATTTTTCTTTATTGACAACGTTAGTTGATAGTTTAGTGTTTAGTGTTGAACGAAGTGCGTATGTACTTAATTCGACGTACCGAAATGTGTATTGATACAGATGCAGAGATTTTGAATCATTTAGGTAGGTAGTAAGCTTTTAACCCAGGACACTCATTTATGTTACAAATGTTAATAAACCACATTTAAATTTTCTAAATTATAAACAATCCAATATTTTGTTCCAAATTAAAAAACACATGTAAAGAAATGCTCTGTTCAAACCTCTATGTCCATTATTTGCTTGCAACTGTGCACAAAGCGAGAACGAATTATTTACCTCTTTATACTTGCCTCAGTTCAGTTGAGGCGGTACATCAAAGGCGGTCGATGATCCTTTGACATCGCGTGTGCCGGCCAGCACTTTTTATGACAATTTAAAAGTTGTATAATTGGGAAGTACAAGTTCATCGACCAAGGAAAGCAGTGGTTCTCAATAGTTGTCTACCATAATATTAAATATGTTAACCTAGATCAGTGTTTTTCAAAGTACCCCTAGATGGAAAAGTCATAAAGGTTTTTTGTGTCTAGTCGGTCAATAAGATTCACTAACTGTATAACATACGAAACAACTCGTGGTTCCTTAATATTGAGGTAATTCTTACTGTACTATTAGTTGCAATCAACACCACCGAACAAAGACCATTACAGCAAGTTTCCGATATTAAGCCCTCCTTTCATGCGGCGAGAAATACTTTAAATAAGTTTGACATTTGACCAAAGGAGGCGGTACGGCGCGTCGGGGGGACGGTGTGCACCGCACTCGCAAGTATGAGGCGTGCACTAAACAAACTAATTTAACTAGCCAGACCGTGGTGTGCCTAAAGGACTGGTGCTAATGTTAGTTTATAATCTGGCATAACTGGAAACCGCATTCGGTTTATTCGAACTTTGTAATATTAAATTTGGCCGTCGACGCAGGAGTAGTCGATATTAAATATTGAATATTTGATGAATATACGTTGCACAAACAATTAATGAACTTTGTGTTGTGACGGGGGAGATTTTAATTTGTAGCAGTGGTGCATTCGCGCGGAGTGTGTACAAGTTACAGCGGGAGTTCCGGGAATTATCGTCGATACAAACAGTTTTAGTATACAGGGTGCGCCACTTACACTCCCCAGACTTGTAACTTTCTTACTTTTTAAGGCCTTTAAATGTGTATACAGAGTGATTGGAAAAATGTTTGGAAAAATTGTTAAGAAAGGAAACTTAATTTCTTTGGATATTTTTTACCTCACCCTGTACATGAACTGTGTTGATGTTTTCTTATGGTCTAGACCCTAAGCGGAAACAAATAATCCCGCGTGCGCATTAGTTGCATATTCGTCAAAACAAGAATCTGTAAAACAAGGATATTATATTCCTTATAAAAAATAATAAAAAACGCGCTGATAATTATTAACAATTAGATAGCAAAATAAAAATGAAGTTAACTAACCTAACCTAAAGAAATCCCATGAAACAAAATCATAGGAAAAAGAAGGAAAACATTATTTCTGCCGTCAAATCAAACCTGATTTTATGAAAAAATACACCAATCGTTACAAAATAATAATAAAAAAAGGTTTGGTGTGTCCTGAAGTTGAACCAGGGACCTCTCGCACCCTACGCGAGAATCAAAATCAAATGATAACAACTTTTTTAAAAATTAAAAGAGAACATGATCATTCGCGCTGATGATTGTACCCAGTGCCAACCAGACATCCACGTGGCAGTGCGACATGGAGATAGAGTGGTTGCGGTAGGAGCGAGGCCAGTGCGAGTTTGCAATAGTTATTTACCAACTCCTTCTAGCTATATGCTAGTTATTTGGTCTTAAAATTAAATAGGCTGAATGAGAATTTCAAATTAGAACAATTTACTTACTTAAAATAATTAAGACAACACTAGGCAAAGGGATGATTTTAACACAAAAGAAACAAAGAGAGGTAATAGAAAAATATTGTTTTTAATTTTGTTTCAATTTAAGGTTTGGTACGGTAATTTGTGTTTTAATCGAAATGGCAAATTATGCTCCCTCACTTGTGTAATGTTACATGATAGTGGGTTATTGTGCAGTTGGGTTTCATAAAATTTTTGTGAGATGTGTTTTATGTATTGTGCTAGGGGCTCTGCATCGGTAGATTCGGGTAAATGTTTAAATTCGTGTATATCTGTCTGAAGATGTGACGACCCTGAGCGAGAACATTACCCATATGCCAACTATCCAGCTGACGATCAGCGCTATAGAAAGGAATAAATAGTTGACAAGGCGGTAAAATAACCAACCGGTATTCGTTCGCCGCAGCAGCACTAATGCGCACGCGGGATTATTTGTTTTCGCTTGGGGTGCAGGCGCCAGTTTCTTACAAAGGTTTTAGCTTCAATTTAAGTTATTACGTCGTATTCGAAATTCCGTTTGGTTTTAGAGAAAAAAAATTAAAAACACTCCGATGTCAAACTGAATTCTTTTAAAATAACTTTGAAACGATTCTAAATAATAATTGTATGCTTTATTTACGAAAGACGTCATAAACAATATTTAACGTAATAAGACAGCCACAAGAAACAAAAGGAATAAATATGTTTAAATGTACTAAATGGGAAATTGCAAAATATATGGAGGTAAAATGATCCTTATTTTTACCCCAAGAGGAAAATTTACAATATTTGACCCAAACTGACAAGGGTATTTGTAATAACGTTTACGTCACAATTAATACTAATTTTTAAAGTTAATTCATCCAGGTAAAAAAGGTCTAGACATTACAGTTGTACATTACAAATATTTTTCAAAATGTTGTCCGTTAACGTGAACACAGTAGGTACTTTTATTAATCTACCATTAATTGTATGTAATATAGTATGAAGTCAAATAGAATTACATCCATTCCTTATTATATTTTTCAAATATTCTGCGTTAAGAGGCTGGGTTTCGTACACAAATGTCTTAAGGTAACCCCACAGAAAGAAATCCAGCGGATTTAAATCTAGCGATCTAGCTGGCCAGAATTATCTATCCATTGATTTCTAAACATCGTGTTTAAATAATCAGAAACGATATTGGCATTATGTGGAGGAGCAGCATCTTGATGGGCCCACATATTTCTTCTGTCTTGCAGGCGAACTTCTTCTGAATAAGTATAGGTATGTCATTTCGTAAAAAATCTAGATACATTACGCTGTTTTAGTATCAGAGAAATGTGGGCCTATTAATCTGCCTCCAAGAACATCTATCCACAAGTTAATTTTATTTATAATTTACCTGAAAATTTCTTTGACGCATCCATCGAGGATTTCTGTCATTCCGACAGTGCATGCTGTGTCTATTAAATGACACTGCTACTTTTATTAAATGTTACTTCATCGCGTTCAATACAACATAAGTATCAAATATTCCATGGCTAACTTAAAATATATATAAATGCATATTAATACTACCAAAGATAGTTGATTTATTAAATCTAAGAGAAATAGTACAGACCAAAAAGAATTTCGAATATGACGTAATAGCATAAATTGAGGCTAATTAAAACCTTTATAAGAAAATATTAATACGGTTCATGTACAGCGTGAGGTAAAAAAAATGCTCAAGAAAATAAAGTTTCCTTTCTTAACAATTCTTCCAATCACTCTGTATGTATGTTTAAAGGCCTTAAAAATATCTACAATTTGATGTGCTAAAAAAATAAGAAAGTTACAAGCAGGGTTGATAAAAATCATGATTTAAAAAAAATCAAAAATCACGATTTTTTCTTTTAATAAAAAAATCACGATTTTTATTATTTTTTTTTTTACATAAACATCCTAATAATTGACATTAACAATGTATTTAGTACTTACATTGAAAAAGATAGTAGATAGTGATGCGAATTGCCATTATTTGCTAATTTGCCGCGTAACAAGTGAAAAAGCGAGTCTGAGTGATTATATTTATAGCATTTAAATATTAAATAATGTTTTAACATGTCCTCTAATAGAAGTGGAAGGAAAAAGGATCCTTATTTGGCAATATTTTAATGAAACATCAAGTAAGCTTGATGGAAAAGTGATAGTAGAGCTACATGTAAAAAGTGTAAAGTAGAAATACAAGGGCTTGTAGACCGACTGAAAGTCCACTGGAAAAAATGTGCGTCGCGTAATGTAAAAAGTGCAGAAACAAATAATGAAGGTCCCTCTACCTCAGGAACAGTGCCCAATGTAAGTATAGTGTTTTTATTTACATTTATAACTTATTACTAAGACAAAAAATATTAAGAGAACCTTTTCTTTAATTTACATATTTAACGTCGGTCTATTTTTGCGACTAGGCCAATTATGCCAGGAGACGAGCTAGATTCAAATTTTTAAAATGATCTAGTCCATTTTCTAGATTTCCAGTAACTTTCTATGGACAAATGTGACTTTTTCATTCACTCCTAGTTTTAATAATAAAGTATAGTATCTATGCATGTCTAGGTGTAGCTAGATTTAAAAATGAATACCATAACAATCTCGTTTTTTATTATTGGTACAACTGAACACGTTACAACAAGATGCAGAGGAGGATAGTGCCACACAGCCGCTCTTATCTTCCATGCCATTAAGTAAAAAATAAAAAGTAGTGCCTAACTCCAGTTCTGGATCTGTCTTATCTTTTGTTGTACGTACGACCAAGTCTAATAAAGAAGAAATAGATAAACAAATTGCTACAGCTCTTTATGCGACAAACAGCATTTTCATGTGTATTGAACAACCTGAAGTAAAAAAGGTAATAACGCGTTTACGACCTGGATATACGTGCCACCATCTCGACATGTGTCCAACAGACTTCTCGATGAAGTGTATAGCTGGGAAAAAAGTAAATGTTTTAAAGATTTATCAGGAAGTTCAGTTTGTCTGTCATTGGATGGATGGTCCAATATACACAATGATCCAATAATATGTGCAACTGTAACTACGAAAAATGGGTCTTCCTTTTTAGTAGACACATCTGGGAATCCTCATACATCTGTATATTTAACAGAACTTGCAACAAACTTAATTAAAACTCTAAAGACTGACTATACCTGTACAGTAAGCAGTTTTGTGACAGATAATGCCAATATGAATGCTATGAGAAATCAAATTAAAGAGTAAACAGAACTAAATGTTATTACTTACGATTGTGCTCCACACATTTTAAACTTGTTATGTAAGGATTTGGAAATTAGTGAAATTAAGGAACACGTTATGTTCGTTGTGAAATACTTCCGAAACAATCATTTTGCCTCTGCGACATACGCAAAAGAAGGAACTCACTTGCCGACTGCTTGGAGGGTTTCGTTAAATCATGGCCCATACTTTTTAAAATTACCGAGGAACATAATAATGAAATTGACAGCATAGGAAGACAGAAAATTTCAAACATTTATTCAAAAAGAACTGCTGAAGATTACTTATCACTACTAAAACCTATATCTGCTGCACTTGATAGGCTTCAAAGAAACGATGCAATTTTATCAGACGTCGTAGAACAATTTAAAATAATTGAGTCGCATTTTGACGAAACTGATATTACCTTAGTGCAAATGCAAATATTTAGATACCGATACGACCAGTGTATCACCTCATACTATTTGCTAGCCTACGAAAACAAAGCATAAATTAACAGAAAGCGAAAGGAATCGTGCTTTAGAAGCCGCTAATGAATTATATCCCGAAAGTGGTTTATTACCACTAATTATTAAATTTCTGGCAAAATATGAGCCTTTTGCCGATATTATGTGTCACGAAGAAATTCTTAAAAACACAAAACCCTTGGACTGGTGGAAATCCCAAAGAAATATTGATATTATTGACAAATTATTCCCGAGTACCAAGCAATTATTTTCTGCTGCAGCTAGTTCAGCCTCGGTTGAGAGGATATTTTCAACATTTGGTTTGATTCATTCTACGATTAGAAATAGCTTAGGGACCGAAGAAGCAGACAAATTAGTTTTTTTGTACAAACTTTACAATAATTAACCTAATTTAAAATTTTTGGTTTGGAGTAAATCATGTTTTATTTTCTTTTAGTTGATTCTGTTTAATTTGTTTACTTTATGTTTCTGCTTTTAAGTATGCACCTAATTTGTAATCAACATTTAAGAAGGTAACTTTTGTTTTATATGTGTAACCTAGCTGTTCTCTCCTTCTTTTTATTTGAATTTTTTGTAATTTGTATCTAGCTTTTAAATAAACTATACTTTTTATTTGAATTTTCTGAACTTTGATTTACTTACATTATTGGCTTTACACAACTTGATTTAAATCATGATTTAAATTTAAAAAGTCAGTTGATTTAAATCATGATTTAAATCACGTTTTAAATCACGATTTAAATCGAATTGATTTAAATCGTCGCAACTCTGGTCACAAGTATGGGTAGTTTTAAAAGTAGCGCATCCTGTATATTACTTTGTTTGTTTCTTATTGAAAGGACAGTAGACAGACTGAAAAACGCTCATTTTAATACTGCGAAACGTAGTTTCTGCGATGGCAGTACGTGCAGATTGTATGATATGGAATAATAATTTGGGATCCATACATTTTTCGAACTTGAGTTGTGCATCGAGCACCACTAAATTATAACTGCCACGGAATTAGCTTCAAAGCAACTCATCACCGTCGATTGTAATTGTTAATAGAATGCAGTTATAATAAAATTATCTCCAGGGGTACTCATTATTCCTCGTTATGAGTTTTCTAAATATGATGTAGTTATATAATTACGAGGTTAAATCAATTTGCAATGCGATGGATAGAAATAATCGCTTTTGTGAATCCTTACCTATGTAGTTCCTATGAACTACAAATTGGATTGAATGTTATTTTTTAAGTACGTTTAAGTGGCATTTGAACATTGAAAATCTGATTAGTTGTTGTTGAAATATTCAACAATATAGTAATTAAGGTAACGTTTAGTACAATTTTGAAGTCACGGAGTGGGCCATTTACAACTTTTAGGAGGACAAAATTTTGCAAATTTCTACATGGGATTAAAATAGTTGTTTAAAGAGAAGAAAAATAGAGAGAAAATTCTGGGCATTATAAGGGGTGATTTTTGAGGGGTTGAAAGATAAATATGTCTTGAAACTTTGAAAGTATTATAGTTACGATTATACCAAAAATGGTAGAAAAATTTTAAACACTAACGGGGTTATCTTGTTGGGGAGTTGAAATTTCAAAATTTCAAATTCTGAATATATGTGAATATATAGATATCTGCTCGTTTTCAGGAGTTCTTCATTTTCCTCTCGCTCATTTCTTCTGAAAAAAAAAATCCTGAATCATGATGCCTGTCCGGAATTTCTCGGTATGTTTTCTCACTGCAATGTCTGTCTGCAGCATATGCATAGAGAATTAACCACAACCATCGTGTTCAGCGGCCCCAAAAACATAAGGATTCATGTCTGGAGCGTGCACGTTATTCGAAAATTTCATATTCGAATGAATTCAAACTGTGAGAATTAAAATGGACGAATTTAAAAAACTCACATTAGCGACCTCTAAATCTTAATATTTTTTATGAAATTTTCAGGACTTCATATGGACCCAAAATAGAAACTAATCGTCATATGTGCAAGATAAAATTGAAGATTTCGTTTTTGGTTGGGTCACCCTACTATTTACATTACATATACGTAGAAATTAGAACAATAAACTCGATACAATATATTAAAATGACCATCGTCCGACAAATTGCATATTTAAAATGGAATTAATATGATTTCTCGAAACAAAATTCCGCAAAAAATACCGAAAAGACTGAAAAGCTTATTAAACATAATTTTGACTAAATATTATGATATAAATCCTGAAAAATAATTTACTTTATCCTCGACTGAAAAACAATGATATGCAGAATTATAACCTTTCCACTTAGAACAGTCACACAAATATAAATTTTCAAAAAATTATAACATTTAAACACAAATATCTCGAAAACGAATCAAATTTCGAAAATCTTTTATATAACGAAGGACACCTCACACCTCTAAGGGGTTTTCAAACACCAACAAAATTTCTTGAAAGCTAGTTCAGTAATTCAACACCTTCAGCATTGCGCTCGGTGGCGCAATGCTGAAGGTGTTTGGCTTGCGACCACGGAGTCCCGGGTTCGAATCCTGGCTAGGGTATGGATGTTAGTGGCGTTTTTTCATGTGTTACCGAGACGGCAGCAGTGACCTAGACCACTGTTGGGTGGCACAACATGTCTAGTCGCTGTTATCTCTCCTGGGTTCGAGTCTCAGCGGCGGTAGATGGCAATATCGCAGGGAATGGTTGTTGTGTTGATGTCTATGTGTACGTGTCCTGGTTGAGTGGTAGAGCAGCAATAGCTGAACTTCGCCAGGACGTTAATATAAATAAGGCATTAAAATAAAAAAAAATAATTAGCTGATACTGCATTGTACTAGACTGAATTGATTTTACAACAAAATAAATAAAAAGCATAATAGAAAAACAATGAAAAACAATAAATAAATTGACACTTGCAAATATAAAATTTGTATTATTAAATAAATAATTATTTTGTTGTAAAGTCAAACTGGTACAATATAGTACTCTGTACAAAAAATAATGAATACATTTTTTTGATTTGAGAATTCGTTTTACAGATAAAAATTAGTTTTAGTTCAAAAAATTCTTTCTCTGACGGCCACTATCTCAAAAACCTTTCAACCCACTACGATGTAATCTTGTACAAAGGGTTTCTAAAAATGCTGATTTAGAATACCTTACCAGTTCTTTTCTAAAAAAATCGCTAATACTTTTTATGGAAAATCGACTTTTCAAACTCTCTTACAATTGCACGCTACTGACATGTATCACATATTACTAAGTTCAAAAAATCAACTTATCGATCTTTTCTTACCACCAAAGTTTGAAGTTAATCAAGCATCAATTAAGGGGCATCATATAGGTACAGGCCGCAAAGCACTAATAGCCCAGGGCCCCGCAGTTGGTTAGTCCGCCCTTGATTCTAATTGCTCCTTATTTCAAAGTGCCTGTCATCGAAAAATTTCTATGCAGCACAGTACCATCTACATCCCAACGATTTGTGTCCAAAACTGAAGATATTTACATATTCTAGCATTTGGCTCTTGCAGAACACAAATATCATTTTCAGAAATATTGCATCTGAGACTTTTTGTTGGTGCACCCTGTATACTGATCCAGTTTACTGATTAAATTCTTTTGAGAAATTAGTAAAGTACGTAACAAAATATTTTTCACAACAATCAAGCAAATCAGAATTAAATTCAGCAAAGAAAATATGTGGGTTTCATAAAAATTGACCAAGATAGTTTCATTACCACGACAATATGAAAATGGCACTGCGTGCGAACTTCATTCGATGTTATCATCAAGCACAGACTTTCGTACAATTAATCAGTTTACGCTGGGGTGTTAATGCTGGAGAAAAAATTACGACTTTGAATGTTAATAAATCATGCGGAAGGTTGGTTGTTCTACATAAAAAATATCAGAGTTATTAAGACATTTAAGCGGTCGTTGTGGCGTAATCGGTTTATGATCTGGCAAGGTTCATGTTTGGAGTCGGTATTTATTAATCGTTTTTAAATTGGCCGATCTCATCGAATGACGAGAACGGTTTGCGTCATGGCACCACAATAATAACAAGCTAACCGTTTATTCTCTTCGCCGATTTACTGCACTTTTTATATAACTGTTGTACAATCTATAGGATACCTACTTGTTGCAGTTTCATCGTAAATAAATAATGTTTGTTTATGTTGGATGTATATGGTTAAACATTGTATTTTGCCAAGTTGCGGCCGAGGAAAATGCACGTCAGGCTCGTTCAGTTTCTAGGAACGGTTTCCTAAAGGTGATAAAGATGAGTCTTAATTTTTTTTAACAAAAATTATCTTAAAAAATAGCATATTAATATAAAACGACCATAAACTAACTGTTCGTCATTACAAAAAAATCTATCTTGCATTTTTTTATAAAAATGTGAAAATGTATGTGAATCATACATATGCACAATTTGAATTCAATACGATATCTGAAAGTGGTGAAAATCGAGTTAAAATTTTCTACATACAAAGTTACTGGAGGTCAAGCCAATAATGAAGGCGTATTAATCACAGGCCTGCATTTGATAACATTTTCAAAGTTAATTTAAACATTTTAACTGTTTTTTGGTAATTGGGTAGCACTGATTTCAAATCTGCTTTCAGTTTTTTTGTATCACGTAAGGTTATTTTTCAAACCAGCAAAATCAAGAAATTTAGAAAAACACGATTTATTTCATTTATAAGCAAGTTTTATAACATATTAAAGAGAAAAATACAAAAACATACAAGATATAGACATTGAAACTATTTGGAATAGTTGTTTATTCTTTACGCTTCTTAAAAAACCGTTTTCTTTTTTCAGAAAAGCTTCTTTTTGTTGTTTTTCTGTCATATTCAGCTAAAGGAAGATCTCTCCTCAATGTCCAACAGTAATCGACCATCATTTTTGTGTCCCAGCGCCCCTGGTATCTTTTTTCCACCTCTTTAATATCTTGATGAAATCTTTCACCTTGCTCTTCACTCACGTCCCCAAGATTTTCCGGGAAATAGTCCAAATGGGAATGTAAAAAGTGAATTTTTATGCTCATATTGCAACCAAGAATCCTGAATTTTTCCAGCATATTTTCAAAGATCTCAACATAGTTTGCGTCTAGAAATTTATGTACAACTTCTTTAAAAGCATTCCATGCATGTTTTTCCTTATCTTCCATTACATTTTCAAATTCTCTATCTTTCATCAAGCTCCAAATCCTCGGCCCTACAAAGATTCCCTCCTTTAATTTTGCCTCTGACAGAGCCGTAAATGTGTTACACAAATATTTAAAACAATTTCCTTTTTTGTTTAATGCCTTAACAAATTGTTTCATAAGTCGAAATTTTATGTGAAGTGGTGGAAGTAAAACTTTTTTAGGGTCAATAAGACTTTCGCGAATTACATTTTTGGTTTCAGGTGTTAAAGTCTTTCTTTGTGGCCAGTCTCTTTTTATCCAATGCTGTTCTCGGTTCCTGCTATCCCACTCGCACAGGAAACATGGAAATTTAGTAAATCCAGACTGCTGACCCAAGAGAAGGCCTAAAATTTTTAGATCTCCACACAATTCCCAGTTGTGATCTTTATATTGTATTCTTAAAAGTAATTCCTCTAAATTTTCATAGTTTTCCTTTAAATGAACTGAATGGCCGACAGGAACAGAAGCAAAAACATTGCCATTATGTAAAAGAAGATATTTTTAATATTTTTTTCTTTTTTTTTGGGAAAAAAAAATTCTGTGGGTGATGGAGCCCAATGGTATTTAATTAGTTATTTCTATATAAAAACTGAGCTTAACAAACAAAAATCACGTCATCGCAAATTTCATGCAGGCCTACGATAATAATTAGTTACAAGTATGTACCAAATACCCTAGTTCTAACGTGGTATAGCGCGACTCGAGCTTGTTTTGCACGGGAAAAATGATAACGTTTTTACATAATTTGGCGTTTGAAATATGCACCCCATGAATGTATTTTTTTAAATTACAGTCAGACGGTGACATCTCTATCGCTTTCTTTCCGGCTGTTTTATTGTCGAAAATCCCGGCAAACATTATTCGTACGCAAATGAAAAAAACGCTTTAAATTTGTACCAATACAGTCGGTCTCCGAAACAGTTTAGGCGAATATTGTAATTGATTATTCAACATTAACGTTTGTTGCCTCCATAATTTCAGAAACTTAATCAAAATCCCAGACCGCAAGCTCGCGTGACCCTTAATTTTGTCGGAAATATTCGAAATTCTTCATATTTTATACACCCCGCCGGGACATTTATCATGTGGCATTACTCAACCACCCTTATTTCTCTTAATAAAGGTAAGATAATAGGGGTTAATAATCCTAATATTTCTGCGATTGTGCTGAACATTCAA
The DNA here is from genome assembly GCA_963583905.1 of Stenurella melanura. NCBI lineage: Eukaryota > Metazoa > Arthropoda > Insecta > Coleoptera > Cerambycidae > Stenurella > Stenurella melanura. The sequence goes on from OY757315.1 coordinate 24,051,554, forward strand.
ATGCGATAAATTACGGCCTGTACCAACAGGTAAATGTTTGTTAATTGAGCTTTATCTGAAGGCGATCCATATTTATTTTATTGTGATAAATGGGCGGCACCGTTCGGCTGTTTTTGAGCACTTTTAAGGGCGATAAATTTGTATATTGTACCTCGTAGGCGCTTCCTAAAATAAAATAGATGCGTATATCTTATTTTGTTTACCCCAAGCGAGGAATAACTTCATACGTGGAGAAGCAATTCATAAAATTCAAATCGATGACAGAACAGCTATTCGATTTAGGGTTGTCACACTCTAGAGACAAAGAGGTCAAATGGAAAATGTACCGTGATATCAAGAATTATCTTGGTCAACGATGGCCATGGAATAAAAATTTATGTCTTTCCATTTGGGCATGGACGTCAATAAATGTCGTTTTTCGTTCACTTCTGTCGGTTTGAAATTACTATCTCGCTCGTGCAATTTACGATGCCGTGAAATTGTCAAATTTGGTCTATCAATATCGACATCAAAAGATTTCGCAGTTTAAAAAGTTCATGTTTTGTCTCTTGAATTGAATAATAAATCAGAGAAGACCATATGATCGGTGACTAAGAGAATGGCCCTTTAAAACGTTGGGTTAATGGGAAAGAACACGGGAGAGGCTGAACAGGCAACCACGACAGATTCCGTAATATGGTCAGGCGTGTCATACAGCAAAGGGACATTAACTAGAATAACGCAAGGGTCACAGAACGTCTGCCATAAGCAGAGGAAACCATGACACACAAACGATAATAGTCAATCTGCCGTCGAAGCTAACAGGTGCAAACATTATTTTCCGATTATCTCGGCTTCTACTGAACCTACGGCAAAAACAAACCTGTAGTACCTTGTGGTTGGAGCAGTCATGTAGACTCGATTTTTTAAATGCGCCCAAATAAAAAATCGAGTGGGGTTAAGTCAGGCGACCTTGCAGGCCATCTGGCTGGACCATTGGTCCCAATCCAATGATCTGAAAATAATTGATTTAAGTAATCCCTAACGATAATAGCATTGTGTGGTCCAGCCCCGTCTTGTGGGAAGCAAACCTCGTCAATATTGGTATTGGGAATTTGATTAATCTGTGGAAATATTATATTTTGGAGAAATTCTAGATATCTTGGTCCAGTTAGAGTTTCGTTAAAAATTATTGGACCTATGATATGGTCGCCTAGTACGCCTAAACAAACATTGAAGTCAAACCGCTCCTGAAACCGCCCCTGTCTCATAATGTGAGGATTATCAATTGCCCAATATCGAGTGTTGTTTAGATTAAATAACCCAAGGTTTGTAAATCTCGATTCATCAGTGAACAAAATGTTTTTGATAAAATTTTCATTTCTTAATTGGCGTAACTGTAACCAATTACAGAAGGTTATTCTTCGTTGATAATCATTCTCATACAAAAATTGATGCAACTGATGTTTATAAGAACGACAGCCGTGTTTCTTTAAAATTCTTTTGGCTGATTCTTTGGAAACTGGTAATTCATGTTCAATTTGTCTTATCGGAATGGTTTGGTCAACATGCACTAAAGCTAATACATTAATTTCCGTTTCTTCATCCACAATAACTCTTTCTTCAATTTCTACATTAGGTTCAGTTCGAAATTGTTGCTCCAACCGGGCGAAATAGTTTCTCGGAGCTTGTCTTCTTTCTGGATATCTCCATCCATACAGACTTTGTGCTCTAGTTGCATTACGTCGAGTCTCTCCATAAATAATGATCATGTCAACTTTTTCATCTCTTGAATAATTTTCAGCCATTTTATATTAATTTTCTTGTTTATAACAACTTTAATACACTTGCTTCAGAAAATTAGTGAGTAAGTCAAGACTAATTCAATTGTTGCGAATGTCTGTCATTTTCATGGCTATCTGCAATTTTGGATTTAAATGTAGATAGATACATTATTATTGGTGCTTACTTTTTAAAAATACACTTCTATTATTACGAAGGATATCTTTAAGAAATGATTACTGGCGAAAAAATTATAGTTTATGAATCATTATTTCTGATTATTAAAAGACATAGCATAGTTGCATTAAAAAAAAACCATAGGACCCCTACGGAAATGAAAATGAAATTCGGTTTTTTTTTTTTTTAAACTAAAAATACTGGTACCTATCAGTAATTCAAACAACTATTTTCTTCTTTACAGACAAGTCTACAACCTTACTAATAATTTCCATAGCCTGCTTAGTAATTTTCTTACATCGCATTCATCTGACGCGGCCATCTTGAAAAAATTTAAAAATTGTTCGTATCTCACTTATTATTTGGAACCTTTTACATCTGAAAAAACTGTTGCACTTAGAAATTTATGCCTAATGAGAAACCATAAAAAAATACAGTCATTCCATTTAAGAAAAAAAAGTTGATGTCACTTCCGGTTCAACCGGACGTGATATTTTCATTCCTGTTAGTCAAAAAGTAGCTTATTATTGTCTAATTTATGTGTACCAAAAACCAAATTTTTAAATACAAAAACAACCTAAATATTGGGGGCGTACATTGACTCGTGGCCACCCAGTATACCGCTAAATGGGTCTAATATGGCGAAGATATGAATTATCTGAAGATACCCAAAAAATACGGTTTGATATAATTGTATATATTTGCCTAAATGCCATGCAACACCCCATTATACGGGATAACTCCATCTTCATTTGCTGCAGCTATATCAATTATTAATAAACATAGCGGCGCCTGCAGGCTAACTCGGCCCGTTTGCAAAATTTATAAATTTTTCTGCAGTTATATCTCAGACGGAATAGTGTTTTGAAATGTTCCTTTGCGAATTTAACCTTGTCACGATCTGAGTTGTGAGTTCTTCTATAAATAATTCCGATTCTTCAGGAAGTTCTCGGAACGGACATTACTGGATGGTCTATCAAGAGTGCACGGGACACCATGCAGGGATTATACCTAGGGAATTTAAGTTGTTTGCCTCGGATATGGCCCTAAAGGGCGACGAATTGTTTGCAGTTTGTATTGGAAAAGGAATATCGCTTCGGGTTGGACGCCGTTGTTTAGTCTGGTGTCAGTTAGTATCCTATTTCACGCGAGGCTTTTAAGAATCTCTGTGATTTTACTTTGTAAAGCCCAGCGTTATCGGATATTACATTTAAAAGACAGTTTTAAAACGTGCTCTTATTCATTACAAAATAGAACGTCAAAACAAATCATTATAAATGAACAAATATTGTTTATTTACTTATTAAACAACTCACAAGTCACAATATTTACTATATAGCTACAAATCTATATACACCAGCAAAAAAGGAAGTAAGATAAATTGGCATTTTTCTCTACATAATTTGTTATTATGTTAACAAATTTGAAAGTCTAGATAATTCTGAAGTTCTCACTACAATTTTGTTTATTTTGCACATGTTTATCAAGTTAATTAACTCCAAACATTATGCCAACGCGTATAACTCCGTTAGTTGTAGCATCACACTTGAAACACGTATTTATTCTACATTTCGCTCCTTGTCCTCTAGATGACTTGCGTAATATACACATTTCAGTTAAGTGGTACCGGTACCACACATTTCAAAGCCAACAAATTTCGACACCAGCCATCCCTTTTCACATTAGTACGGGATCCCATCGACGAAAGTGGATCGGGCACCGCGGTTGGCGCCGCTTGGTGGAGATGTTGTAGGCATCTGTAGGTACCATTTTCCCCCCAACGGCAGGTCACGTGACCTCTACCTCTTCGGGAGAGGGGCAAAAAACAAAGGGCCGCTTAAATGTTGCCAAAAAATTCAGGTACATTTTTTGAGCAAAAACAAGCAACTTTTGTCTCTTGGAGATTTTCTCCCGTAAGAAAATTACAAAAAAAATAAGTCATAGACCTTTATTAATTAGTTCAGGACGAAGGAAGCGTTTTAGAGAAAACTCCAAGAACCAAAAGTTGCTTATTTTTGCCCAAAAACACGTCTGTCAGATTTCTTAGCTGAAAATAATTTCCAACAAGATTTTCCATACATTTATTTTTTTCCTAGATTTTGTTTTCTTCAAAAAAATCCCAAAAAATTCAGGTGTATTATTTACACAAAAATAAACAACTTTTGCCTCTTGGACTTTTAGGCTAAAACGCTTCTTTCTCCCAAAAAAAATAAAAATATAATGATTCTTTTCCCTGTTAAATCAGTGTGGTGGCAGCGAAAGTACCAACTAAGGTAAATGTTGTTTACTTTTGTGTAAAGAATGTGTATTAATTTTTCGGAACTTTTCTGAAGAAAAAAAAATTAGTGAAATACCGAAATAATTTCTTGGCTAAAAAATCTTGAAAAACGTCAGAAGTTTTCTTTGCACAAAAATAAGCAAGTTTTAGCTCTTGGATTTTTATCTAAAACGCTGATATGTTTCTCTAAACGGATTAATGAAGGTCTACAAATTAATTTTTTTCTATTTTTTTTTACGGGAGAAGGAAGCAATTTGAAGAAATAGTTTAAGGGGCAAAATTTGTTTATTTTTAACTAAAGAATATGCCTTAATTTTTTGGGAATTTTCTGAAGAAAAAAAAGGATGTAGGGAAAAAAAATCTAAGGAAAATCTTGACCGAAATTATTTTCGATTAAAAAATTCTGAAAAAAATCAGGTACATTTTTTGGGCAAAAATAAGCAACTTTTGGATCTTGAAGTTTTTCTCTAAAACGCTTTCTTCACCGTAAACTAATTAATAAAGGCCTATCACTTATTTTTTGTAACTTTTTTCTGGGAGAAGTAAGCACTTTGGAGAAAATGTCCAAGAGACAAAAGTTGCTTGTTTTTGCCCAAAAAATGTATCTGAAATTTTTGGCAACATTTAAGCGGCGCCATGTTTCTTGCCTCTCTCTCTCGAATAGGTAGGGGTCACATGACCTGTCGTTGGGGAGAAATGGTACCTACAGACGCCTACATCTCCACCAAATGACGGCAACTGCGGTGCCCGATCCACTTTTGTCGATGGGCTCCCGTATTACATGTCCATATTGCGTAGTGTTCTCATTATTTGAAAGAAATCCTAGTGTTGCAGCAAACCATTAGTAGGGAGGAATGGGAGTGATCTATTCGGACAAGGTGCTTCATATAATTATAATCGAACTTCACTTAACGTAAGTTAGTTTCATTTTATGATTATATTTCGCGCCTTGTTACTCTAGATTACATACGTAGATGTTTAAAGCTGTTGCACACAAAACGTTAAGTTCTTAATAAAAGCCAAACGCAAATAAAACAAGCTAACCATGATACTCTTCGCCGATTTACTGCACTTTTTATATAATTGTTACACATTCTTGGCTTCTACTATCTTTACCAAATCTCACCTTTCTGGACTCTTGCTTGCTTTACTCGAGGGGTAAACCGCTAGTGGAAGTAGGTGTACAACCCACTGGAAGTTTGATGGAAGTATGTGGAAGTAGGCGGAAGTATGTGGAAGTTTGGTGGAAGTGCGAGGAAGTTTGGTGGAAGTGCGTGGAGGTTTGGTGGAAGTAAGTGGAAGTGTGGTGGAAGTATCTGAAAGGTTGGTTGATGTTGGAAGTGCGGCAATATTGAAAATATTGAAAATTATTCCAGTAGCTCAAACTCGCTCAAACCTAATTTCCTCTCCGATGCGGCAGACGTTCGCTATCAAACCTTATTGGTCAATTTCAACCTAAGTCTGTGTTTCCGATCGTGTAGTTCAGTACTGAGTCGGTATTGAGGTTTTCTCCATGTATGTGCTTAAAGGTGAACTAAATAAAAGTTTTTGCCAGTGCAATATTAAGATCGAATTGGTTGGCTTCCTCTGAGAATGGCAGGTAGGTAAGTAATATTTAGTACATAATAATTAAAAAAAGCTATACCAACATTTGACCTAACTTGACGTCCCGTGTTTTGTTATAGTAAATCCGGGAAAATGGACACGGACTCGGACAACTCGTCGGACAAGGATGACCGGGACATTTTTGCTGAAGGCGCATAGGCGCTGAATATAAAAATACCTCCCTACCTAAGAAATATGCTGACTATCAATGATTACAATTGTCAAAAAAAGTTCATTGTTCAGAAAAGCAAAGAGTAAGTTCCGATCGATTAAGAAGATTTACATGTGATAGTAAGTCTGCGATCGAAATGTCGAGGAATCGTATGGTGATCCCGTTGGAAAATTAGAAAAAAGGGATGATTTAAGAATTGGTGACTGGTGCATATTCTACAACATTTCCAAAAATACCAGGAGTAAAATGCCCAATCAAAAAACAAATTGCGACAAATCCAGACTTCACCATTACGCTTGAGGTCGAATTCTCTATTTTAAAGGCTCTGGTAAAAAAAACTACTTCGGTAGAATCGGAAGCAAAGGGAATAGGATGCTTGTGTACTTGGTATACCATTCAAAACGACGGAAAATTAACTCAGTCCTCGTCGTCTCGACATGAGTTTTATGACATCACATATTACAGATTTTCAATGCCAAATCTGTCTGTGATACTGGATGAAAAGACTGATAGTATAAAAAACCTTAAGTGACCTGCAGAGAGAAATTAATGGCTATTCTGAAGATGGAAGTTCCGTAGCTATTTCCTTGGCGATTTCTGAATGTGAAAATTTCTCAATTGATCGTAACACGGCTTTCATGGACAATGGTGATACAGACGACGGTGTGGACGCCTGGGAAGCCGACGATGACTGTAGAGTGTAGAACATTGCAGCGAGGATTACGCTTCTTCCTTGGATTCTTCTGATGACCTCCCATTAGCTGAGCTAGCCCCCTTCGAGCACATTCTTTAAATAACAAAAATATAGATATCACAGTTGAACATTACTGCTGTGTACTACGATGAATCCATGAACAGAATTCTTAAAGGAAGATCTACATCATTGTATTTGGCCGAAACGTGACGATATTCAGCAAGTACAAAATAAATATACATATTATGGTCCAATAATATTACAGGGAGTTGGGCTATTCTCTTTAACAGAATCGTTGAGAGCCAGAATCATAAATGGTTTCAAAGATACTAAGAGAAAACTAAATTAAGTAGCATGCTGAATTAAAGTTCGTTTGCTTCAGCACTTTATTCTATAACCAAGGAAAATTGAGACTTGTTATTTTTTTTTAATTATATTAGAGCTAGTATTTTCATTTCCTTGTTTTGTATTAATAATAATAAAACTGTTTAAATAAATAATATAAAGAGTCGGATAAACTTAGCGACTAAAAACAAAAAAACAATCAAAAGCTCTTTTTTCCTAGGGTTGCCTTGTAATAGTTTTTCGAAATTAAATGGCCGATGTACTTTATTATTTCGGTTTTTCGAGTGCTGCAGACGTTCGGGATATAGTATAGAATTTTCAGTATTTTTTATCAAATCGATAATATTTTGGTATCATTGCAAAGCTAATATATAGGCACATTTCCCTCGTGTAACCGATTTGTTAATAAAGCCTATTTTAAATATCGGAAAAAAATTGTAAACATGAGATTTTATTGCATATTTTTCTAATTAATTCCCAATAATTACAAATTAAATTCGAAAAACTCTCGGAAAAACTATTACACGACTGTCAAACAAGGCTGGCTTTCAAATATTTTTTGTTTTGGGTCGCTAAGTTTATTCGTTTTTGAAATAAACGTTATGGGCCGAGCGCGAAAACTAGGACTAAATAAGGCGAGTTATGGGCTCGCCTTATTTAGTCCTAATAATAATAACTATCTTATAATAATAATTAAAAAATTATTATTATTAGGTAGTTCCGAGGGTAGTTCAAAAGCTCGAAAGAAAGTTGAGGGAAATTTGGTGGAAGCATGTGGAAGTACGTGGAAGTTTGGTGGAAGTATGTGGAAGTTTGGTGGAAGTATGTGGAGGTTTTTTAAAAGGTGGAAGTAGATGTACACGGTTTTTGCCGGCGGTTTACCCCTCGGCTTTACTTGTTTGCCCCTATTTACCCACAATCCTTCATCGGAATAAGCTCAAAATATAATTTATTTTCAGATCCCGCTAATTTTTTTTTCCGCTCAAATTAAAAATCTTCGACGAAGAAAAGTTTTTTTTAACATTACTGTACTCCCACTCCACTATGTGTATGTGGAAGTGACTGTCATATTGAACAAGACCGCCTGCTAGGTGGAGTTTACAGGTACCGGGCGCTTGTGTCCACGTCCGAGAAGTCCAACTTCTCAGTCGTGGCCGAGGTTTGTATGCCAAACCCTCGGTGTTTATATTTGAGTTATGCGATTGTTGGGGCTTCGGCGCGGGCCCCTGAATTGGTATTTCGGCATTAGGTGGTCGGCTCCGAAGTGTATTTTGCAGATATTACTTGTCACATATCGGTTTAAATTCATGGACCTGAGGGAAGAGAGCACTTCGGAAAAGTTGACCGTGTTTATTTAAGATTCCGCCCGCTTTAATATGGAAATTGAAATTGTGTTTGGTTTAGGGCCATTTTTATGTTAATCGGCTTTAATAAAAAGTTATCCGGTCTTCCGTTTTGTTGGATTAAAAGTGCCGATAAAGAAACGATGATTCTTACAACTTTTCTGAGAAGGCGACGCTTCTTACTTTAGTTCTCATAGTCGCTGAAGTGAGGACGTTTAAACGGCACTTACACGGTATATTCGAATTTTACGTTGGCACATAACGTTGAACAAGGATCAGCCAACGCAAGTTTTAATTAACCAGGCACAAAATAAAACGAAAAATGATAATTTATTAAACTGTCACTACGGTAATATGACATTACGTTACAACTAGAACCACAGACCTGTATTTTGGGAGATTGAGAATTGTCTGCAAAGTCAAAGATTAGAGAACTAACAAGATAGGACAGTCCGACGGAGAAGACGAAATAGACGAAGACAGTTGTGTACTCCAATTTAAAGGGACACGACATCCAGCGGAAACGGTTTCGGTTTGTGTCGGTTACGCACTAAACGAATTTGACCAAGCTTACTAAAAGATAGGTTGGCTCATTAAAACCGACAAGTGCTACGTCACATATAGACCTCGATGACAGCTGCGTGGGGCTGTTTTTTCCTCATTTTGTAGAAAAAAGTTTCAAAATTATTTTTTCAATGTACAATTCTATACTAATCAAATATATACCTTACATGTAAACATAGAAATACTTCATGTGACATATATTACAAAGCAACCTGTTTTTTTTAGTGATCTTGGCTACTGACAGTCAGCTGAGTTCGGGCGTTCTATCGACAGTGTTGTCCATTGTTCACTATTAGCATCTCTTTCTAATGTTACCTTCTCCGTCTGATTGTCACACTGTAGCAACTGCACGAGAACACCAATTTAAACGTCGAGGTCAATGGCGCCATTGCTAAAAGACAAAAGGTTTTCCACCGGCTGTCCTATCTTGTTAATTCCCTAATCTTTGGCAAAGTTCCCTAATCTTTGGCAAAGTTCCCTCGCATACCGAAGGGAAGTATTGTATTCGAGAAAAAATCACCCTCCGAGATTTTTACGGATTCTGACGTTTCAGATCACGGAGATTACGAAAATATAGGTTTTTCAATTCCGTCAGTCCGTCTGTCTGTCTGTTGGTGCATTTACTAAAAAACTACTTGACGGAGAGCAGTCAAATTTGGCAGGTAATTGACGCTACTGTCAGCGCAGAAATGGTAGAAATTTCACTGGAAAATATACAGGGTGGACCGGAATAAATAGTGAAAAAAATTTTTTTTCGCTCAAATTTAAAATTTCCACGTTTCATGACGCGCTAATCCTATTTCGGGGAAAAAAAATTTGAAAATTTTTTTCACCAACATTTTTGAAAAAAATTTTTCCAAGATAAAAAAAAAATTTTTTTTGTTCAAATTTAAAATTTCCACGTTTCATGACACGCTAAACCTATTTCTGTAAAAAAAAATTTTGACCATTTTTTAAAAAATTTTTACCAAGATGAAAAAATTTTTTTTTTGCTCAAATTTAACATTTCTACGTTTCATGGCATTCTAAAACTATTAAAAAAAAAAAAAAATTTTACCAACATTTTTGAAAACATTTTTTCTACTAAAATGATAATTTTTTTTTTTCTTCAAATTTAAAATTTTCACGTTTCATGGCACTCTAGCCTGATTCAGAAAACAAAAATTTTGAAAATTTTTTGAATTTTTTTTTACCAACATTTTAGAATTTTTTTTTTACCACTAAAATAGATGGATTTTTTTTATTTCTTCAAATTTAAAATTTCCACATTTCATAGCGTTCTAAATCTATTTAAAAGAAAAATTAGAAATTTTGTTTACTATTTTTTAAAAATTTTACCACTAAGATAGAATTTTTTTTCTTTGTTCAGATTTAAACTATCCACGTTTCCATAGCATTCTAAAACTATTCAAACAAATTTAAAAATGTTTTTGAAAAATTTTTTAAAAAATTTGAAAATGTTTTAATCTATTTATCACTACTATAGAATAGACGAAAAATTTGGTTTGCTCAAATTTAAAATTTCCACGTTTCATGACATTCCAAACCAATTTCGGAAAAAAAAAATTTGCAACATTTTGTTACCAGTTTGGAAAAAAAATTAACACTAGAATAGATGGAAACTTTTTTTACTCAAATTTAAAAGTTTCACGTTTCATGACATTCTAAACCTATTTAAAAAAAATATGTAATTTTTAAATCTTAAACTTCTTTTACCACTATTATAGAATAGACGGAAACTTTCCTTTTTGTTCAAATTTAAAATTTCTACGTTTGACATTTTAAACCTATTTCAGAAGAAAATTTTTTAACATTTTTGAAAAATTAAAATAAAAATGAAATTTTTTAACCACCACTATACTTCCACTCCATTACGCGAATGTTGGATTGATGTGACTGATGGCAATAATATCTGACATATACACCTATTATACTTTTATTGAAAAATGTACAGGGTGGTCATCCCAAGAAATAATTCAGTCATGGTGGACATTTGTAAAGGTATTTGCGCAAGCCTGCCATATGTGGCACCTGTTATTTAGTATTGAGCTTTTGCTGTTGGATGAGCAATCTGTATATTTTTTTGACCAAAACTTATCAAGTTTTCTTTGTAATAATGGCAATAACTATATTCCGATTATTATTCTCGATGTCATTTCGTAATTATTAATTTTTTAGAGTGACCGCCATGCACAAATAACGAGGGAAGTTCTGTGTAAAGACCTTTACCGATTTTTTTTATCTAGCAGTTAGGTTTGTTTATACAACTTTCGGTTTGGGACACCTCCTGTATTTGTTTGGAATGTTTATTATGTTTTCACGGGCCATTCTAAATGTTTAATCTAAAGTGGCCTTGACTCACTTGAAATTGTTCTAATATCAACAAACAACACAGGCCCACAAAAAGTGGCTTGTGCTAAGTACTGACCATACCTATTCCCTGTATTTTGAGCAACCGAACACGAATGTAAACTTCGTTTTGCCCTAGCACGTCAGGTTTTAACACCAAAGAGTCAAATCAGACTCCAAAAGTGATTCGACTTTAAAACTTCAATCTAATAATATTGTGGTGCTTACTGTAACATTCAAGTATTGACCACATAACTCAAAGAAACTGCAAAACCCCATAACTTTGTGAATCCAATGAAAACAATGGGGAATCGTGATTGGGGAGTTAATGAGATTGAATGAAGTTAATGAGTAAATGAAACTCCATGATCTCATAACCTGAGCATCCCATAACCCCTTTACTCTGAAGATCCAACGGAAAAATATGGAAGTTCTAAGTAGGGGAGGGGAAAATATTATGGTGGAAATTGGATATGCTGTTTTCAAGATTTTCCGGTTTCATTTTTAAACACTCGGTGTATTAGACGTTGTGTTCTAAGAAATGATGGAGAATTCGATGTTATTTTACATATTAAATTAATGTTTATCTAAAAGGTATTGAACAGTTTAGAAAAATCAAGGATAATGGTGTCCATTATTCCCTGCTGTGAATAAAGATTTCATTATTCACTAGTGAATAATGAGGACAGTCAGTTGTTTACAAGAAATCACGTTAGCGACTTTTTACTAAAAGTTTAGAATGTCAAAATTGCAGCAACCAAAAGACAAGTGTGGTCTCTAAGTTTTCTAGGAAGCACTCAAATGGTACATGCCGAGGAGGTACTTTCATGAACACTCAAAAACTACATTAGTAAGTTTTTTTTTCAAAGCATCATTAGCAACACGCGGCAATCTCCAACATTGTTTTTTAAACCATTACCCTACGTGCCTACAAACTGTATTATTTTATTAGTAAGCCATGACAATGTTTCAAAGCGGAATTTTGTTATTGATTTAAAACGTCAAAATACTATATTATTATGCATTATGTTATTTCTAGTAAGTATGAGATTTGTTCATTTCAGCGGTCCCCGACGCACTCACGACTTTTTGTGTCGAGGGTTTTTGCAATTTTTAATTTAATTTTTTTTAAAAAATTTAGTCAGCCAATGCATAGCTGATACACTTCCGTATTTTGATTCGGACAGTAATTCCAAAGAAAAATGTGGATCAATATTGTGTTGTGCAATATTGTTGGATGCTTACTGAAAAGTTACATTTACTTGTAGCATGAAAGTGATATACTTCTATAATTATGAAAATTTTGAATAATTTCGAAAAAAGTGATTTATCAACTTTGGATCTTTCCATGCCACAAAACAACAGCAAAAATGCAATGTGTACTTTTTTGAAGTATTCATCGATATTAGAACAATTTCAGATAAGTGACATTCTACGTTAAAAATTAAAATTGTCTGTGAACATTTCAAAATAGCATAAACAGACATGAAATTAGTACAGAATGATCCCTCAATTCTAAAAAAGCAAAAGTATACGGGATGTCCCACTTAAGAATCACAAGCTTCCTGACTGCGAGATAAAATGTCACTTTGGTATCATGTGACACACGCACGGTTTCATCTCGATCCATTAAAAAATAGAGAAATGGAGTGATCCTGTTCATGAACACGAACGTGACTTTCGTTTTGGTCAGATTCGTGCACAAGAACACTGCACAATTAATTTTGGTATGATTTTATTTTTCTTGGCTCGGCGAAAAAGTAACACCCTGTATCGATTTTACACGAACGATTAAAAGTCAAATTTTCTGGAGTCAAAATAACGATATATTACTATTCACGTTCTAACAATACATTTGTGTATCACTAAATAGGTTTGATGTAATTAATTATGTTGAATATTAACACTTTAGAGTAGAAATTTGCCTTTGGTTGTTGTTGTTTTGTCGCGTGGCTGGATCCCGAACTGACTTACTGACTGACTTGACTCGACTCGACTAACTTACTCGACTCTCTTTACTCGATTCGACTTGCTCGACTCGACTGAATGCGTTGAGCGCGTCTCGGTTTATATAAGATAAATCAATGCTTCTGGAAGTGTTCGAAAATCGAAGACTCCAGGCGTTCTAGTCGTTCTAGACGTTCCAGATTGTTCGCCGTTCCCGAAAATTCGATCGGTAGGGGAGAGTGGCTTATGTATATTCTCGAAGGCTTGCTTTTCGATTAATTCTAAAAATGTAAAAAGTGTTTTTTCTAGCTCGCGGGCTTTACAGAGCGACAGAGGGACGTTAATTCTTAATTTTGAAAATATAAATTACCGGATTTAATTTATTAAAGAAAGGTACTTTGATATATATTCACACCCAGTGTAAAGTTGATTCGAATGGAAAAAATCGGCAGCTACTGGAAGTGGCTGGAACCTCCTCACTCGGTGGTTCTCTAAAGCCGAAAAGAGCACTAAATTGTGTGCCATAACGGCACTAAACGTAGTTCGATCTCAGCCATAACCTTTCAGATCTTCTGGAGCATTAGAGAAACTCCTCATGCAAACTTTCATCCAAATCAGCGTTATCGTGCTAAAACATTTGAAATTAAAAACAGTAAAACCTGTATAGTCGTTAAATTGCACATCGACCGTGCCACGCGAAAAGCGATCTTATGCTTCACATTTGCTTTATATTTAATTTTTTCCACGGAAACCAAATCGAAAGGGTCCAAGTGTAATATATCGTTGAAATCAGAATATTAACTGCTGGATTACGAAGTGTAAGTAAAATAAACAATTTGTGTCAAAACGGCACTAAATGTAATCCGATCTTAACCAAAACTTTCTCAGATCTTCTGTAGCACTAAAGAAACCGCCATGCAAAGTTTCATCCAAATCCGTTTAGTAGTTTTGCCGCTATCGCGCTATAACACACACACGTACAGACATTTTTCAAAAACCACTTTTTTGGGTTCCTGGAACCTCAAAACGTAGAAATTTGATGTTATAACAACTTTCGATTTTGGACCAATTTTAGTAACCTTCCACAACTTTGTGGAGAGGTTAAAAAACAAAAAACGTGAACCAGCATATCTAAAACAAATAAATTATCACATCACACTGAAAAATTGCCGAGATATGCAATGGCTGACGTAGCACATGTGTCTACTTTCTTCATCGTATCGTATACAAATTATACAATTAAACGATTTGAATGAATAAAATTGAACTTTTATGAGTCTCGATCGCTTTTAAGAAGCCGGCTAATGTGTCTCGGCGTTCGCGTTAAAAACAAAGAGGCTCATTCATTCATTAATTTGACGTAAACACTTTAAAGTTAAACAACATGTACGCCCGCATGTTTAAACTGCATTAAAGAGGACAAAGAAATGGGGAAACATCTGTACCAATTACTTTAATTGTTTATTTGTGCAAAGATAGGTCGATATCTCACACATTAACGCCTCTAAGGAATGGACTTTGTACCTATTATTTAGTATTAAGTAGTCAACATTTGGCTATTTTCAGTGAAATGTAGGTAAATACTCTATATTGAAGTACTATACTCTATATAGTAAAACTTAACAGCTGTATATTATTATTCGAGATAAGACAAAACATGTTTATAAGCGTTGGGTTATTGATACTTTTTTCTAATGTACAGCAACAGCAACATACATAATTTATTTTTTAAATGTTTTTACAGACAATAATCATTCTCAAAATAGTTTTAAAATAAGTATATAGATTCTATGTGATATGGCGGCGTAACTAACAACATGTTTAGTGTAATATGAAATAAATGCTAACTGATAAAGACTTCGTTTCGCCAAAAGCAAAACGATTTTGATCTGCGAACGAAATTTTTCTGTGAAATATGTGGTATATGTACAATGAAATTTTTGAGAGGTCTAAAAATAACGAATATTAATCAAAATTAAAAATATAAAGTGAAAATAAAATTTTTGTATTCGATCTTTCTATGGTATCGCACCAATTATGTTTCGCCGATAAAGATATTTCACAATAATAGATTATTGCTAAAATGATTATATCACAATAATTTTTATTTTTGAACTATTTTTACTTTAAAGTCCAAAAGGGCCGCTATACAAATAGTTCAAACATAAATGACATTATGGCGTCCATCCTATGAATCATATTTATAACTATGTAAACACTTATAGAACAAATATATTTTTCGAAGAGTTTTATCAGTTTTTTTGTAATTAGACAGGGGCGTATTGCAAAAAGCAAAGATAATTTCCATTAATATTTTGCTCCGAATAATTTTGCCCGATATTGCCTTTTAATCAACTGCGACGAGGACCCGTCAAAAAACAACGGCCAGTATGAAATAAATAAAATACAAATAGTAATTAAATTATATTTTCCTGTATACTTTCATATATGTTACTATTTTTTATGATTTGGCTTGACTTGTAAAAATGTTACCAAATCTTGCAATCAAAAGCTAGAGGAGTTAGAGCTTTGAAATATTGCACACATGTAGAATACGCCAAACTATGTGACGTCATTCTAAATCCAACATGGCGGACGCTCCAATATGGCTGATCACTTTTTTCTTGAGAACCCCCTTGGCATGTGTAACAAATAAAGAATTTGATGAGCAAAATACGATATGTGCAGAACAACATCTGCACAATCTGGTTGGTACAAAATGTACAGAGCTAAAGAGTAAAAAGTAAAAAATAAAATTATTAAAAAAAAGTATTAAAGAAAAAGCTTTCATTTAAAAAAATTTACTTACCAAAAGAAAGAAAATTGAAAATGTACTAAAGAGAAAAAACATATGTTTTAAATTCATACATCTGAAAACTAAAAGCTTTGGGGGCAATCAATTGAACTAAGTAACGGTGCAATAGTTGTTATAAGACCGCTCCCAAAGCTTTTAGTTTTCAGACGTATGAATTTAAATGTACTGCTTTCGACATTATTACACAGTATGAAACTGTGTCCTGTAAAAGATTTTACTGTAAATGAGAAAACAATATGGCGCATAATCACCTACCCATATTTTATAAAAATGGTACATATTATTGTCTAAATGTTATTTGTGGCATTATCTTATTTTTTTTCCTTCTTCAATTCTTTGGGAGTTCCTGCCACATGTATGTTTTCTTTTTAAGGGGTACTAGGGGAATCTACAAAATATATCACAATTAACCAGTATTTTACTGGTAAATAACCTCTACGCCTGTGACGTTCATGTCAAAGGATCAGTTAGAGGTTTTTTTTTTAAATAAACAACACAAATAAGCATAAAACTTGAAATTAAATATTTCGCCGACGTTTCGGAAATCTAATCTGTTTCCTTTTTCAAGGCTTTTTTGAAAAATGTTTTTTGATTTGTATGACAAATACACAGCTCTAAGAATTTGTCATACACAGCAAAAAAAGATTTTTCAAAAAAGCCTTGAAAAAGGAAACAGATTAGATTTCCGAAACGTCGGCGAAATATTTAATTTCAGCTTTTTATACTTATTAGTGTTGTTTATTTTTTTTAAAACAACCTCTAACTGATCCTTTGACGTGAACGTCACAGGCGTAGAGGTTATTTACCAGTAAAATACTGGTTAATTGTGATGTATTTTGTAGATTCCCCTAGCACCGCTTAAAAAGAAAACATACATGTGGCAGGAAGTACATATTATAGTTTTTAAAAACAATCTTTAGCTTTTTAACTATTTTATAAGAGTTTTATGGCAGCAATGTGTGCTTCGTTTATATGACAATTGTTTAGCAGCTACGGCCAAATACAATATGCTCCCAGCAATAATATTGTGTTAAGAAGAATCCTAATAAAATTGTTTTATAAATGCTTAGTTAAACTTAAAGAATAGTTTTATAGATGTTTGCAAATTGACCAGAAATTTCCGGGGGTCATTACTATAAATCAAATTTGTTCCGTGGGTTAAAACATCCTATAATAATTGCTGTATAGACGTTTATAAAACAGCGGAAAACAGATTTTACAAATGTCATAATTTAGCTGTAAGAACATTCTTAGCACTTATTTATATGACGGTTTAGTTGTGAAGACTAAATAATCACTTTGGCAGTTTTAATAAAACAAAATAATGTTTGCAGAATAATGTTGAAACTGTTAATTAAATTTTTTGTGAAATGTTGCAACGATTTTCTACAACACATAATTTAAAATATTATGAGAAAACGGCACTTGAAAAAAATGTCTGTTTATTTTTTGTCAATAATTATACGCTTGTTTAAAAGTAAATTAATTTGTGTTTGCTCATAATTGTAATGAAACATATTCTTTATAGGATTTGGCAAACAGCACAAAAAAACTATATATGAGAAGTAAAATAATAATAATAATAATAATCATCTTTATTTCCATTAGACTGTTAATACAGTATTGGCATTGTCAAAGTTTAATTACCTAATAAAGATATTGAAGGAGGACAGTTACACAACATAGTCAATAAATAACATTTATAAAATACAATAATTATAGTGATACGACGACAAACTTAGACATATCTAAAATTAAAATACTCGCTAAGAGAGTAAGGACTGGGATTTTTTAGTAAGTCTTTAACTTTACTTTTAAATTGTTCAAAGCTGCTTGTGTCTTTAATTCTCTGGGGGAGATGATTATATAGTCTAATTGACGTTATATGAGGACCCTTGCTAACCTGCACCAGCCTACTTGGCGGAACATACAATTCGTTGGTTGCTCGTGTGCGGTACATATTTATCTCACTGCATTTTGGAAACAATCCGATATTTTTCCTAACGTAGCACACACACTGCAAAATACAAAGTGCGTAAACTGTGAGAACTCCATTCTGCTCGAAATATGGCCTACACGAAGTTAATGTGGTGAGATGGAATATACTTCTTATTATTCGTTTCTGAAGTAAAAACACTTTTCCTATCCCAGAACAGTTACCCCAGCAGAGAATTCCGTAGGAGAGTAAGGAGTTTATATGACCATAGTAAAATGTTTTAATTTTCTGTATCAACTAAGCCCCTTAACTGTAAGACAGCATAATTATTACTAGCAAGTTTACTGGTTAGGATTTTTATATGTTGTTCCCAGGAACAGTTATTATCCATTTTAATTCCCAAAAATGTAACATGATCATTTTGTTTTATGGGTTGGTGTTCAGCCCAAACCAGTAAACTTATATCAGTAGTTACTCCAATAAGGGAAAATAATAAAAGTTTCGTTTTTTGCGTGTTGAGTACTAGACCATTTCTTTGACACCATTGGGTCATCTGCTTAACACAACTTGTGGCTTTATTGCTGAGACTTTCAATGTCATTGGCAGAAATTATAGATGACGTGTCATCAGCAAAGAGTGTTAAGAACGTACTATCAACGTTTCCGACTACATCATTAATAAATATCAAAAATAGTAACGGACCTAGTACACTCCCTTGCGGGACCCCTGTGCTAACAGTTAGGCCACTTGAGATATATTGTTTGCCATCCTGGACAATTTTTACGGATTGGGTTCTTTCTCCCAAAAGAAAAACTATCAACTATCAACTATCACAAAAGAAAAACTATCTGTAAAAATATTAATTTCCAATGTTTGCATTCTTTCGATAATAGCAATTACAATTCTAAAATAAATTTGTCTATTTCTTATTTGACAATCTCATTGTACACTAGTATCCACGTAGTCCACTACGGCCATGGAGAGTACACTAGTATCTACATAACCCCCTACGGTCTCGAGGATTCAGTTAAAAATGAGAACAAAAGCCTATCCAATGAAGAATTAAAATCTACTGAAAACAAAACTTCTAAACAGAGTTAATTATTATATTTTCAGACAGAGTTAAAAATTTGTCAAAACATCGAATTCTAATACTGAATTTTTTTCTATAATTGATGATGATGATGAGCTATTTTTTCCATATGTAAATCTATATATTATGTTAATGTTTTATATTTAGTAGCCTGTTCCTCAAAAGTTGGAAACACATGACTTATTGCTTTTTTATATTTCATTTTACTTGGTAAGTTCAATACCATCGATTCTTTAAAATTGTTATTAACAGCGATTCGTTTTTTGACATTTAATTCTTTGTGGAGATTTTCTTTGGATAACGGAACATTATTTAATAAATTTGGCATACTATAGGTAGCATGTTCGTGTTGTTTAGTCACGAAATAAAATAAAATAGCGAAAATGGAGCAATTAAATTTCGGTTCGTGTTCCTTTTTTTAAACTAAATCTACAAATTAAATTAGTACCAACGACAGCCGAAACCCCACGAGAAACCGAACGAGTACGGCTCTGGGGCCCAGGTCACCGGAAACATTTGAGAATCGCCATTATCCAATTAACGAAGATGTATAGTTCCCAACTACATACTAACATCTTACTTATTATTCCCCAGTTGTTCAGACCAAAGAAAATTTATTATAGCCGTCTCGATAGAAAATTAAAAATAAAAACACACGCAACCTATAAACGAGGAGGCAAGTGTAAGGAGGAAAAGGAATTACGAGAACAATATGGGCCTGAAGGGACTTTTAACATTTATGGGGAAGGTAAAAAATTGGAGGCTGTAAAAAAATGTCTCTGAGGTCGGGTCTTTGTTAAATGATGAAAATCGCGTATTCATGGGTTCTTACTTTTAGACTAGCATATCTTTCCGAATTTTGTTTTGCTACCGATGTTTTAACGGCTTGAGTGCCGAATTATTGATTCCAACTTTCAACATAAACATAATCACAAGAAATAAAGGACTTACAACTTCATTACACTGTTACTACAAACAACATTGTAATACTCTTGATAAAAGGTAACCAATACTGCAAGCAGTATAATAAACAAATAATTTAAATCTATGTTTGTGAAAAAAAAGTTTTTTTTTCACAAATTATCTAGATATTTTTCTATTAAAATATATATAAATTATTTGCAATTTCAGAGATTTTGCATGGTTAAAAAAATATAGCAACAGACATGGACCAGCCGGAAAATTTAGTTAAGGTTATAATGAAGAGAAAAAACAAAAATTAAAGACGAGATAATGTGAAATTGTGGAATTGGGGTGCTGTTTAGGGGTTGAAAGTGTCTTTTTGCAATTTTCGGTGAAACGTGACCTCCTAGCGGAAAATGTCGTTCACAAAAGTTGTAGCTAATCAAAAAATATAAAACTTTCATATAAGGTATTTTTCAACCTAACCTCAAATTTTCCGAGAAAATGGCGGAAAACCGATTTTTCGGTTTTTGTTTTTTTTTCTGGTAAAAATAACTCAATGATTGATTTTTTGGAATCTGGGAAACAAGCAGTTTCCGAGATATTTACAGTTTTCGAGAAAAAAAACAAATCTTCCACGACTTTGCTGTTGTTTTTTTCGATTTAAATATTCTATCAGGGCTCATTTTAACCGTTTAAATGTCTACTTTAAAATTGCCTAATGCTGATGGTTTATTTTTCACGAAACCGCTTAAAATTGACAAAAACAAAAAAAATACTTTTCGGATCACGAATTTTTCAATATTATGCATTATTTTCAATTTTTCTTTATTTATGTAAATAATGGATTAAATTTCAATGGCAGAATTTACTTCAATGTAATATTACTAAAGTTGAATGGATCTAATTGAAGAGAGTTGCGGAAATCATCATGAAACTTGTAAATAAATAACAAATTAATAAAAAATCTTTTAAGTTATGCATACAAACGTGGTATAAAAATTTACAAAATTGTGAATTCGGAAAATCATATTAGAACTTGGAATAGTTACTTATAAAAGGTTCAGGCCCGCCTAAAATGGACGGAGTGGGGGGGGGGGGCTAAGAGGGGCCGGGCCAAGAGAGCAGCCGAGCTCGTTTTGGATTAGCATTGCATGTTCAAAAATGAATTATTATTTGTTTGCTTATAATTGTATTGAAACATATTCTTTATAGGATTTTGCAAAGAAGCAGAAAAAATAACTGCATGCATAGAGTATATAGGCTCCAATACTAGTTAGCTAATAGATAGGTGAGGTTGTTTTTATCAGTCAATGTCAAATATAATTATTTCACACTTATTCATAGAAACTGTCTTGGTTTTGCATGAAACATCTTTATGGGTGGCTTTATGTCTTTCTGAGAAGCTCCAGAATAAGGGCGAGAAACGTTTCAAAGGCTAAGCATTTCCAAGAAACAGAATGATACATTTCATGAAAATGTAATCCATTAGAATGAAACATTTTTAAGACAAGGTACATAAATAAATTCATTTTAGGCCTTTGTTCTCATTTTTAACTGAATCTTCATGATCGTAGGGGGTTATGTAGATACTAGTTTAGTCTGCATGGCCGTAGGGGACTGTGTGGATGCTAGTGTTAGAACAAAAATTGTCAAATAAGAAATTGGACAAATTCATTTTAGGATTTTAATTTGCTAGCATAACCAGAATTCAGGTTATCGAAAGAATGCAAAGATTTCATTAATATTTTTACACAAAGTTTTTCTTTTAGTTATAAATAGTTATCTTTTCTGCTGTTTGCAAAATCCTATAAAGAATATGTTTCAATACAATTATAAGCAAACAAATAATTCATTTTTAAAAATATCTAAAATCGTGTTTTTTGGGACGGATCGTAGCTGTTTCCGGACGAGGGCGAGTCCTGAATAAGTTTATGTTTTATGAATAGTGTTATTTCATCATTCATCAAATGTTTTATTTGATCTAGACATTAAAACGAACAGAAGTCACAAAATTCCATGAAAATCCATTTATTCCGTACATTTTTCAAGTTTTGGTCGCTTTTCGTCTTTTCCTATACTATTTAGCTAATTTGGCGCCAACGGCGTTATCTAGCAGAACTCGAGAACCAGCCGAGCTTATTCGACAATATATTTCATACATTCATTCATGTACGTATGAACACATCAAATATCAAGCTGATTCGACATTCCTTCAGGAGATAAACTGTTTATTAAAAAATGTGAGACGCCAGACATCGGATTGACAGACATAAATCAAGTGTGCTCAAGATTTCATTCTTGGTAGATCGATGATACCTGTCTCTGTCGGCGCAACGTCCGGTTCTTGATATGTAAAAATCATCTGAAGCGACTGATACATTCTCAGCCCACAAAACAGTGAAGTCTTCAACGAACTTCAGTATGGCATATAAAAGTAATATCTTAAATTATGCTTTAAAAATTATTTAAAAATATCTCTGCATTTAGCAGATAACTTTCATACAATTAATATCTGATATTTAATGTGAAGAAAGAAGA